>CM035430.1:107661978-107721978 GCA_020310875.1 Ceratopteris richardii
ACACATATATATATATATATATATATATATATATATATATATATATATATATATATATATATATATATATATATATATATATATATATATATATATAACACATGCATACATGCACACACATATTTATATATAAGTATTTATATATGTACGTGTGTGCATATGTTTGTATGTGTGTGTATGTGTGACATGTGTATGTAACATGTGTGAGCATTTATCTGTACACATGTTTATGTGTGAGCATGTATGTGTGTATAAGTTTGAATGTTTACATGTGTGCATGTGCATGTGTGTGGCTATTGTGTGTCCAATGTTATGGGAATGTGTACTTCTGTGTATGTATGCAAGTCTGTATGTATATCTTTTTGTGTGCCTGTATGCTTGTGCAAGTATATATATGTGTGCGCATGGATAGTGCATGTGTGCAAGTATATGTGTGTAGGTGTAGGTGAGTGTGTGCATATGTGCAGGTATGCAAGTGTGCAAGCATACTCATATGTGTACCCTAAGCATCTTCAAGTGTGTGCAAGACCCAACTATAAAAAAGTGTTTGAGCTCAAGGACATGATTTCATCAGCAACTCTTCCAGTCATTTTCAGCCATTATTGTGTCACTATTGTGTTAAGGGCCCTTGGAACGTATCTATTTTGTGTATATGTGTATTGCATGTAGGTATGTATGTATGTATGTGTGTATGCATGTGTGTGCATGTATATGTGTGAGCATACCTTTATTTGCATTCAGACGTTGCATATGTGTGCATGAGTATTTGTGTGAATGTTGTGTGCATTAGTATTGGAATCTGCATATTTGTGTATGTGTGCATGTGTGTATGTGTGTGCATATGTATTTATGTGTGTGCATATTTGTGAGCATGTATGTGTGAACATAGACCATGTATGTATTGTGCATGTGTATGTGTGAGCATGTATGGTTGTATGAATGTGCATGTCTATATTTGTGCATGTGTGTGTGTTTGGATATTGTGTGTCCAATGCTACTAGAATGTGTATCTTTGTGTGTGTTTGTGCAGGTACGTATGTATATATATCTCTGTGAATTTATCTCTGTGTAGACATATGTATATGGCATGTGCATATATACATGTGTGCACGTATGTGAGTCTATATATGTGTGCAAGTGTAGGCGACTCTGTTTATATGTGCAGGTATGTAGGTGTGCTATTGTTTTCATATGTTTATCCTAAGCAAGACCCACATATGTATGTGTGTTTGACCTCCATGGCTTTAACTCTTTAGTAACTCTTATATGAGTTTTCCTATGATTCTTGTGTGGCTATTGTGTTCAAAGACTATTGGAATGTGCGTACAATGTGTATATGGATGTTTATGTATGAGCATGCATGTATTTACACTCTACATGTCTATGTGTGCTTGACCATCTGTGTGATTGATTTGTGTAGGACTATTTGAATGTGCATGGTTGTATATATGTGCACATGTGTATGTGTGTGCATGTATGTATGTGTGTGTATGACTGTGCATGTGTAAGAATGTGTACGTGTGTGCATGTGTATGTGTGACCTTATGATACCATAGTGCATTGTCACTTGAGGGAAGCGTACTCTTCTTATTATGAAATGATAAGTGGTCACTTGGGCACATACATACTCACATATCTGCAAATGTCCAAGCATGTTTGTATTTGTGCATGTGTGTTCATTCACACATATATATATGCACCTTCTATGCACACATACATGTATATGTGCACATGTGTTTAACTCAGCACATTTTCAGGTATGTATGTGTGCATACACGTATATGCACGCACGCATAGATAGTTGCACATATATGTACATATTTGATTGTATGTGTCTAAATGTGTATGTATGTGTGTGTATGTGTTACTACACATACATACATTTTTTTTTTTTAATATAAAGGAAGTTCGGCAATAGCCTACTCTCCCGGACTTGAATTAAATAAAGAAAAGTACAAGAGGAGGGGACTAGTGCCCACGGGACCCCCCGAATCCCACAAAGGAGGGGAAGCTTTTACAGAGCTTAGATGATATTACAAAGAAGGTTAATTACCCTCTCATCACCCTCATGTGGGGCCCACTTGGGTTTAAGCTTGTTATCGATCAAAAGGAGTACTTGATGATGCCTAAAGGGGGGGGATTTTTTACAGTTGACAATCCTTTTGCCAAGGAGGAACAACGATTTCTCAATTGACCACTCCTTGGGGGAGTCACCGAAGTTGAAAGCACATCTTTCTCGCCAGATTTTCCATAGGACCTCCCCTCTGATGGCGTTCCAGAGAGTCGCGGAGCAACCGATCGCTTCTCCGAGCAGGGCTTGCTGCCAACTGAGACGTTTTTGAAGTCTGATTCTCTTTCCAACCCCCAGCCAGAGTCTGTAGGAGTTGGGGCAGGTAAAGAAGATGTGTGAAACATCTTCGATAGACCGGTGGCAGCGTTTGCACCAGGGAGGGATCCCACAAATTTTGCTAGCCTTAAGGTTGGTCCAGATTCCATGATGAAGGATTTTCCATAAGAGGACAGACTTTTTGACTTCAATGAGGGGGTGCCAGATAGCCATGAACTTCATGTCCCACCGAAGCCGCGTCCATGACAGGCACCACTTTTTGTTGAGGTTGGCCTGATAGTCGATCGTTTCTTTGATGTTCGGGACTTTTGATAGGCTATTCCCATTGTGCCATTTGAGACCAAGCGAGCTCGACATGTCGTGTCCCATGAGAAGGCAAACTTTGTGTCGGTCCCAGGCGAGACATCTGCTTTGCAGCGTGTTCCATTCTTCATGCGAAATGTTGATGCTAGGATCTAAATCGTCAAAGTTGATCCAGCGGTTGGTGTCTTGTTTCCAGAGATGTTTCCATTTTTTGAAGCCTTTGTTCCATAGCTTCTTGGCATTTTGAATGTTCCAAGATTCTACACTCCGGATGCCATGGATCGGAAACCAGATAGAGTCGTTTTGTCTGATACCGGCAGCCCACTTCCAGTCTTCACTCATTCTTGTGAAGCTTTTGACTTTGTTCCAACTCTTCCAAAGGGAGCACACCAGATTAGAGCCTTTCGGGAAGACGGGGATCGGGGAAAACAACAAGGTCAAGATGTCCAGATTCTTCCAATTTGGGAAGCCCATGAGTGCCAACTCATTTTTGTTTCTGAAGATCAGCTTGGCCCACGAGGCCTCCCGGTTGCACCAAGCCTTAATCATCCATTTGGCCGACAGTTTGTTAGCCATGCACCCAATGTCCAAGATACCAAGTCCCCCACTATCTCTATGGCTGGTGCAGATGGACCATTTGATTTTAGGTACCCCCCTCCTATTGTGGTCGCCCGTCCAAAGGAAGTTTCTGCAAATACTATCCAGTTTGGACAGATCATGCTCTTTCAGTCTCCAACAAGAAAGGAAATAAATGGTAGATGATAAGAGGAACGTGTTGATAACCATAGTACGACCAGCAAGATTGATTTGCATACCTCTCCAATAGTTAAGCTTGTTTTCGAGTTTGGCAAGCACCCAGTTCCACCGTTGTTCCATAGAAACGCCAAACCCCAAGGGAATCCCAAGAAGCCGAAAAATTTGGCCCTGCGGAATGATTTGACAACCATGATCAATGAGAAGGTCGGGCTGTGGCCCACCAATAGCTCTAAAGGCGGTCTTAGAGTGGTTGATTATGGATCCAGAGGCTTCGCAAAAAGTAGCAAGACACTTCCAGAACGTCTCAAGGCTGGTGCTATCATTGTGCACAAAAGCGTTCATATCGTCGGCAAAAAGTCTCATGGTGATCTGACTGTGGTCATGCGGCAAACGAAGGCCTTTAATGTTACCCGCTTCCACCTGATGCTCCACCAGCCTGCTAAGCCCTTGTGTGGCGATGGCAAAGAGAAGGGGAGCCAATGGGCACCCTTGTCTGATAGATCTTCTAAGTTTGATCACCTTTGAAAGATTTCGCACATGTCTCTCTCTCTCTCTAAATGTGTCTAAATGTGTATGTATGTGTGTGTATGTGTTACTACACATACATGCATTTTTGCACATGTCTCTCTCTCTCTCTCTCTCTCTCTCTCTCTCTCTCTCTCTCTCTCTCTCTCTCTCTCTCTCTCTATATATATATATATATATATATATATATATATATATGTGTGTGTGTGTGTGTGTGTGTATGGACATATACATATGCATATATATATTTTTGCCTTACCATCGCTATTGTCTTGATGTTATTTTATTATTATTATTATTATTATTATTATTATTATTATTCTTATATTTATATATATATATATATATATATATATATATATATATATATATATATATATATATGTGTGTGTATATATATATATATATATATATATATGTGTGTATTACATTTATTTCTATTTGATACATTATTATTTCATATACATTTTTTATATATTTATCATTTATTGTATTATGTCTCTTTGTATATATAGATGTTTACTTATTTATTTATAGTTATATTACAAAGATGTACGTGAATAAAGGAATGAGAGACTCCTTGCGCGGGGGATAACCAAGGCCGAAATTTGTGGATTCTTATATTGGTTGTCTATTCATGAGAGCGACAAGGTGAGGGTTATCCATTGGTTGGGAGGTGAGTCCCACGCACATGATTGTTGTGTCTTACAATTGGTATCATACCATGTTGAAGGCTGAGGTGCAAGAAGCTGCAGTGAGTGATTAGGGTAGATGAGGAGAACTTGAAGATCGACATTTACTTATAGTAGACTAGTATTCTGTTCACAACTCTAGCTAGGAATTTTGTATTGAGGTGTTTAGAATTTCTCTAAATATTCTATAAAGAGAGCTACAATTCCACAGTGGTGTGAGAAACTCAATTGGAGTTCTACTTTGCTCAAAATTGGAAAAACCGAGTGATTTGGAAGTTGGCTTTTAATCACTTTGATACTAGGCCAGTGTTTTGCCAATAACTTGAGTTATACATGTCAGATTGAACTAATTAAAATTGTTATGTGTACCGCAAGAAAAAAATTTAGAAGTTTTTGTGGAACATAGATCGAAGTTTAGATATCCATGCCGCTCAGAATCCAAGTTTAGAGAGAGATAGTGTTGCAAATCAAGATGACATGAGAAAATATGTGTATTTTGCTTGTGACTTGAGCTGCGGACCTTCAATTGTGGTGTTTTAAGTTTCTTTGTGTATTCAACAGAGATGTATTCATGTTTCATGGATGAAAATTTTAAGTTTCAGAGCTTATCAACATTCAAATAGAAAAATACACAACATCAAACTTGCATCATAACAAAACCATAATTTCTTTTGGAGGTTCAATTTGATTTGGAATGACCTCAAGAGAGATTTCTTCTGTGCCAGCTGTTTTTTTAGAACTTGAGGTATTTTATATAGTAGAGATTAAGATGAAGATAGAATATTCTTTTTCCATTGAAGGTGGTCATATTCATGCTTTTACATGGATTTTGAAAATTAGAGTAGAAGTGGTGTCCATCAATCCCTCAACTCGTCACCTTCCTTGTTGTACATCTAAAGAGAATCTATGGAATGTTGCACAGCAACAAAAAGGATAAACAATGATGCTCTTCGAATGATTGAGGCACACTTATGGGATTAATATGTTCTCTCCAGCGCTCATACTCACTCATACACAAGAAAGAGAAAGGAAAACTGAGAAAGTGAAAGAGAGAAATTGAATACATTTAAATTTTATATTCCTCATATTATATATATATATATATATATATATATATATATATATATATATATATATATATATATATATATATATATATATCATGTACATATGCATATTCATGTCTACAAAGGTGCATCTATACATCTATTTTTTGACCAACTTTAGACAATCTATATATGCATGGGTATGTATCCATTTCATAATGTATTCAAAACCATGGATGGCATGTCTAACTATAAAGATGAACATGTCTCACCATTTTTAAGTTGCAAGATAATTGGTGGATATAAATAGAGAGGCAAAAACCTTAAAAAGATTTGAATGGTGCTCTTTACGAGGATATCAAAATTGATTGAAATTTTGCACAAAAGTCATCCATGCGTTGTGGTCGAGATATTAAACCCAGCCCTCAATCCGATTGAATTCAATTAAAAGTGCAATTGAAGGTAAGCATAGTTCAATTAAATCAAATGGTTTTTTATGGTTTTCGAGGGCTCTGGAGTCCAGAAGAAAGGGGGGTGGGGGCATGCATTGTTCTTTAGGAACACATGGAGAGACACGCTCGAAAGATAGGTTGTAGTCGGAGGCAACGAATTCATTCACGATCTATTGAAGGAGAGAAGAAGCTCATGGAAGGGGCAATACCCATCAAGTGAAAGGCTGAATTGATGTCCGTATGCTTCATCTATTTTGGATATACACATTGTCGCTCCGCTCAAAAGTGAGAGTGCCTAGTAACTTGACTCCTTTAAGGCTGTTGAAGCTAAGACATGTGGCTCTACAAGGAAGCAAGGACATTACGAGAGGCATCAGGGTAGTGAAACTTCAGGCATGTGACCTGCAGGTATCAAATCTATGGTTCTTGAAGTTACTTTCATGATTGAAGAGAAGATACATCAGATGGCGTTGCCAAGTAATTCTAGAGAAAACTTAAAAGATATATGCACTGATACTTAGAACAACCAAATGCACTAAAACTTAGAACAACCAAATAGGATGTTGACACTCAAATAGCGAAACACTGTGAAGTGATGCGCTTCTAGGTTATGAGCATTGAGCGGACAGATGATAAGGAGCCATTTTCATGGAAACTTTTTCGGGTTGAGTTGGATTATGAAGGTAATGCTCCAGACAAGGGATGCACTGCTGCTTGAAAAGAGCTTCAAGGGGCATGGAGTATGGGGGTGTCCATAACAACCTTATGCCTTTGACTTCACAGCGCGGAAGATTCATCAGAGATTGGTGCACTTCTCCTCTCATGAATCTATTAATTAATTGCTTCCATGCATATAATGAACGTTCGCTTTTCCATGTGTGTGTTCCAATGAATGCTTCATTCTGCTAAACCCCTTATATGGATTGTTCCATGTCTTAACTTATGCAAAGATAAACCTGTAGGAATCTCTATACATTTAGGGTTCAGACCGAGAGGGCCAACCATATTCTAGAGGACATGTTGAGAGCAATGTGTTTAAGAGGCAAACAGTTTGCAATAGTTACTTGCTGCTAGTAGAGTTTTCTTATAACAATAGACCTCAGAAAGTGATAGGAATGTCTCCTTTTGAGAGTAACTATGGCATGAGTCCCATTGCTCCTAATACCATAGGAAGTCCAAAGAAATGTCCTAGTTCTTCAAAGTTCTTAGTGAACCTCCAAGAAAATCTAAAAATAGTTTAAGCCAAGATGCATCAAGCAACTAGTAGGGCTAAAGAATATGCTAGCAAGAAGAGATCTCCTAGAGTCTTTGAGGAAGGAGATAGAGTTTTCCTTCAAGTGTGAGCTAGGTCTACTTCCTTATTCATAGGGAAGTGTACTAGGCTTTCACCTAGATTTTGTGGACCTTGGAAGATAGTTAACAAGCTTAGTGATGTTGCATACTAATTAGAGCTTCCTCCAGATTGCACAGTCCATCCAATGTAGTAAACTTAGAAAGTATATTTTCATTGAGGATAATCTAATAGAGGATATTGTTTCTTTGCAAGAAAGTGATAGCACATATCATTCTCTAGATAGGATACTAGATCAGAGATAGAAACACTTGAGAAATCATGTCATCGAGGAGTATCTAGTGGCCCGGAGAGGATTACTGCTTATAGACTCCACTTAGGAATTATTCATTGAGGGCAATGATCTTTAGAAGGGGGGAGAGTGTCAGATCTATCTGTGGATGACTGCCACTAATCATTTTCAATGACACTTTCAATTTGTCAAATACAAGCTTCCAGAAGTGTCTTGTGAATTTGATATCCCTATCTAAAACTATGAATATCGGTAACCCATGCAATATAAAGACATGCTAGATAAACAACTCTGCTACATGTGGAGCTTCTATCATTTCTTGCATGGATATGAAATGAGCCATCTTGCTCAATCTATCTACCACAACTAGGATAGTATCCCACTTTCTTTGGATCTGTAATAGCCCTGTATTAGCACAAGAATCATCTCTTGTAAAAGATAGATTTTTTACTCCTTGTAAAAGTGCACATATGGAATCACTTCAATCACGAGTTCTTAGGAGAATATTTTCATGAATTATTAGTGAGCTCGATGGAGATTGAGATATTAAAATCTAGAGATACTTGTTGGTAGAAGTTTGAATTTCAAATTCAAAAAGAGCTCCAACTTTAGCTATAAAAGAGGAATTGAAAAGGTGTGTATGTGCAACCCAATTTGAAGAGATATTTAGAGGGATTCTAAGCTGATATTGAACTCGCACCATATCTCTATCATTGCTCTCACATTGTGCAATCATTCATTGCCAATGTCTATGTAGTTTATGTGCATTAATACATATAGTTCTCTCATATCTCAACTCTTCTACTCTGTCATGTATCACTCAGAATAGTGTAATTTTCGGATCTATTTCTCAGTGTATACTTGATCATTTTTTGTGATTTAAGTTGGTATAGATTCAGATACTCTCTATTTTCCTTCCACAAAGCTTTTGTATTTATTTTCATAGCCAATTTGGAGCTATGTGCAAAATATTTCTCACTGGTCTGCATACTGTTAGTGCCCAAAAATATTGGGATGCATCTCTAAGTTGCTAAGTATCATTCTTTGAGCATGGTCTATGCTTTAAAGTGAGATAACTTTCAAAAGCTAGCTACTCACATTAATTAGATATTACCAACAGGATTTTACTCAATTGCTAGCAGAGAAGGAGTAATCTTCATTTCTTTGAGTAGGTGTAGTGACCAAAATATCAAGTTTTGTTTCATAGTTGAAACTCCTACTCATTTGTTTTGATCCAATGATTTGAGGATCATATTTCAGAGTACTTGGATGATTATTTGTGCTTCCTAGAAAGATCAATGGGTCTATTTTGCACTCCTCAACTCAATTTTTGCTAATGTGAAGCAGGAAATTGTAGCACCATATCATCTCTAGAAGGTGTCCACCATCTCTTCCAACAGTGGTATCAGAGCAACATCAAGGTAAAATTGGAGATGGACTTCCACCATTCATTGAAAAAAGGGGCAATTCTCCAGCATGGTCCCTAAGGATGAAATATTACCTCCAAGGAAGAATCTTGTATGGAAACATATCTGGTGATGAAGAAATGCCAACCCTTAGAAGCAAACATCAACCTACAAGAGAGGAGCAACAGAGACTAGCTGCAGGGTGTGCAAAGGATGCTCTAGCCAGGTCTTATATACTCAAATCAATATCTGATTTCTTATTACCTCATATTAGAAATTGCAAGACCTTCCAAGAGACTTGGGAAGTACTTTCTTCATACTTCGCATCAAATACAACGGCTAGGAAGAACGAGCTTTGGATGGAGTTCACAACCTTGAAGAAGCAACCAAAGCAAAGTGTAGCTGACTATGTGGCCAAGATGAAGGATGTTGCTGATCAACTTATGAGTATTGGAGAAGAAATGGAAGAGAAGCTGATAGTAAGGTAGATCATAAATGGCATCAAGGTTGATGAATAATGGGAGTTTTTTACCACAGCAATGGAGCTATATATAGACATGTAGATACCTGACCTCAATACATTGGTAGGGAAACTTTTCACACATGGGAAAAATCTCAACAACAATAGAGATACTTATAGAGGTAATCAATCTCTTGCCCTTTATATAGATAAAAATAAGATTAAAGATAAAGGCAAAGGTAAGAGGAATGCAGAAGATGCAATTGCCTCTCAAGTGAATTTCATAGGTAGAGGAAGAGGTACAAGAGGAAGGGGTAGAGGAGGAAAGCAAGGCAAGGGGAGACCATACAACTCTTCACCTTGCAACATTTCTGGCTTGACCAATCATACCACGGATGGAAGCTTTAGAAACACGAATAATCAAAGCGGAAGAGGCTTTCATAGAGCAGACTATGGACAATCAAGAGGTAGGTTCAATAATGGAGGAAAAACCTACCATCACAATTACAACCAAGGCTACAAAAACAACTATCAAAGAGGCTTCAGATGAAGAAGAGACTACAAAAACTATACAGATGATCAAGAGGATTCCCTATTACTCATGAATATGATAGCCAAGCAAGGTAAAGATGATGAGTACCTATTCTATATTGATGTAGCATTGTTGTCTCATCTTGAAGAACCCAAAGGAAAGCATGAAGTCGAGATAGGTGATGACATCAGGCACTCAGTAAAGAAGATTGGAAATGCTAAAGCATCTGATGGTAACATGAATCTCCCAAGTAGGATATTGTATGTGCCACAATAACAAAAAACCTAATCAATGTTGGACAGATTGTTGAGAAGGGTTTACAAGTTATATTCACAAGGCATGGAGCATATGTGGAGGATCCTCAACAAGGCTTCAAGAGGATTGCAGAAGGTGAGAAATCTGGTAGAATTTTTACATTTGAAGTTGAAGATACAAGGAATATTGCTCTCTTCAATTACAAGGATGAAACCCTATCTCAATTGGATATATGGCCTAAAAGACTAGGTCATATAGGTGAAAGGACATTGAAGCAAATATGCAAGGCTCAAAGTGTGCTTGGCATCCCAAATGTGTCCAAGCAACACATGATTTACAAATGTGGAGCATGCCAATTTGGCAAATCACACAATCAACCATTCAACAAAAAAGGATACATGTATGAAGACTACAGAGTGCTTGTGCACATAGATGTGTGGGTCCTAGCAGAGAACCATCAATCTCAGGGTCAAGGTATTATGTTTCATTCATAGTGACTATAGTAGATGGACAATACTTTACTTTATGAATCATAAAGATGAAGTCTTCACTTGTTTCAAGAAGTATTTCACATTGGTTGAGAATCAAATAGGTAGAAGCTTGAAGAGGCTTAGATTTGATGGAGGTGGTCAGTATTTCTCACATGAGTTTGACTACTTCTTACAGGACGTAGGCATAAAGAGAGAGACTACAACAAGGTAAACTCCTGAAGAGAATGGAGTGGCAGAGAGAAGAAATAGACTAATAGTAGAGGCTGCAAGATCAATGTTGAATGAGAAAAAACTTCCAAATTACCTATGGGTATAGGTTGTTTCCACGGTCGCTTACCTAATCAATAGGCTTCCATCCAAGTCTCTAGATGGAATGATACCTTATGAGGCATGGAATGGTAGGAGACCTTCTTTAGATCATTGTAAGATCTTTGGGTGTATTTCTTATGCACATATACCCTCCGAGATTAGGGGAAAGCGTGATCCAAAAGCTAAAAGATTCATATTCATTGGCTGTGATCAAAATCAAAAAGTATATAGGTTATATAATCCCACCAAAAAAGGATTTACATTTAGTAGGGATGTGGTATTTGATGAAAATAACTCGTAATTTGTAGATGATTGTAGGAAAATAAAGCTACCTTATGATTTTGAAAATGATTTTCCGAATGTGACTCAAGAAGAACCACACATATCAAAGGATGTCAACTCAAAAGATGAAGAACATATTGATTTCAAAGCTTGGAAGTCCAAGGGCAAGATAAACTTTAAACAATTCGAAGACATTCTAGGGTCATCCAATCAAGCACTTAGAAGATCTCAAAGGGAGAGCAAGAAACCTATAAGGTATGGCTATAACATATCACTAGTCACCAAGCATTCTATAGGGTAAAGATTCTATGTGAGAGGATTCTTCTTCATTTCAAGAAGCCAATAAGAAAGAAGAATGGAGAGAAGCTATGTAGGAAGAGATTGAAGCACTTCAAGAGAATAGCACTTGACATTTGGTTCCCAAAAAATCATTCATGTAGGATCCAGGTGGATTTACAAAGTGAAAAAGAATTCGGATCGGACAATCAACAGGTATAAAGCAAGGCTAGTAGCAAAGGGATTTGTTCAAACCCATGGAGTGGATTATGAGGAGTTCTTCTCACATGTAGCTAAGATGCCAACTATCAAACTTTTCGTAAGTATTGCTACTTCAAAGAATTGGAATTTGTACCAATTAGATGTTAAAAATGCATTCCTTAATGGATGGATCTCTGAAGAGGTCTACATGGTTCAACCATCAGGATATGAAGACAAAGACAAACCTGATTTTGTATGTAAATTAAGGAAAGCATTGTATGGTTTAAAGAAAGCTCCTAGAGCTTGGAGCCATATGTTGATATATTTAGGTAGTGATATGTGTGAACACTCTAGGACTGCCGGGGCACTTTTGTCCCTCTTTAGGAGGTTTTTTTCCCCCGGCTTGTATATACGCCTATTGCCCTAATGGGCTACTTATCTTTGTACATTCTCTAGTAATACATTCAGTCTTGTGTGTTGTGCTCCAAGCTTCTTCTTCTTCCTTGTGCTGTTCGCGTGCTTCCGCAGACGTCTAACTCCAACAATTGGTATCAGAGCAGGTCGTCGCTTCTTCTAGGGCGCCGTCGACACTCCTCCGTTTGCAGTCTTAGATTCGCACGAAATTTGGTGAGCATACTCAGGGTGTTTCCCAGATCAAAACTGCTTTGCTCTGTGGCGCCAAAATCGTGATCTGAGCTCGTTTCGGCCTCCGAATGCACTATCGCAGTGCTTGTGCAGGCTATTTCGTCCTTTTGTGCCAAAGGTATATACCAGTTTCTATTCGCCAGTTTAAGCGTCTCGAAGTCTGCTACAGGTCTAGCAGAACTCGTTAAGGCAGTTCCGTTCAACTTTTTGAGATACAGTCAATTTTCTGCATCAAGGTATTTTAGTCACCGGCCATGGCTGAAAGTAGTGATGTATTCCGTATGTTGGCTGTTGAGGATAAGTTGGATGGTACCAACTACCCATTATGGGCTTATATGATGCGACATGTACTGGTTGCAAAAGGATTGTGGAACATTGTGCAGGGTGTTGAAAGCCGTCCTGTTACACCTGTAACGACAGGTACTGCAAATACAGGTGTTGGAGCTGATGAAGATGGTGTCGAAGATGATATTCCGTAGATTCCTATTCGTGCTGCTGTTTCTGTTGCACCTACTGCAGAGCAGATTCGTTGGGATGGCAGAGATGCCCAAGCACATGCATTTATAGCTTTGTCTGTCAAACGTGCCATTATTCCTCA
The DNA here is from genome assembly GCA_020310875.1 of Ceratopteris richardii. Classification (NCBI taxonomy): domain Eukaryota; kingdom Viridiplantae; phylum Streptophyta; class Polypodiopsida; order Polypodiales; family Pteridaceae; genus Ceratopteris; species Ceratopteris richardii. Next base: position 107,675,138 of record CM035430.1, read on the forward strand.
CATTCGCTCTTGCAGAACAACAAAGGATGCTTGGGATACACTTACCACTTTGTACCAGGCTAGGAATGAGGCTCGTGTTGCTTACCTCCGAAAACAGTTGGAGAGTGAGCACATGAATGAAGGTGATTCTATGGACAGTTTTCTTACAAAGATCAAAGACCTGAAGGAACAATTGATTTCTGCTGATGAGGTTATACCAGATAGCTCACTTGTGCAGACAGTTCTGAATGGTCTTCCTGATTCATATCAGAGTTTTGCCTCTACTCTTCGGTTGATGATGAAAGGCAATCCGAATGCCTTGTCATTTGAGGAATTAGTCTCTGTTTTGTTGCAGGAAGATCAGTCCAGGCAGAACATGTCCATTATGCGTGTTGTAGATCAAGCTTTCCTGGCTAGTCAGAAGGGCAATGGAAAATGGAGCTCTTCTACTAGTAAGCAGAAATCTGCAAATGCTGCACATTCAAAGAACCAAGACAAAGATGAGAAAAAATCAGAAAAGCAAAAATTGTTTTGTAAGTATTGTAAAGGCAATGATCATATCGTAAAGAACTGTCCAAAACTGGCTGCTAAAGAGGCAAAGAAGAAAGAGGCTGGAATGGTTGTTGCAGAGGCCTCTACACCAAAAACAGAGTCTGCAAATCTTGTGCAAGAAGAAGAATGGGCGTTTACTACTGTCTGCAGTTTTGACCCATCTTCTCCTAATCAGTGCATGTCTGCAGTAGACTCAGATGTTTGGTACTTTGACAGTGGGGCGACCAAACATATTACCTCGCAGCACAGTTTCTTCTCTTCACTCGAGCCTGCCCCTACAGGGAATACTGTCACCTGCGCCAATAACTCCTCTTATCCTGTTATGGGAGTTGGTAAGATCATTCTGACTCTGATGGTAGTTCTTTCACTTTGTCAGATGCTTTATTTGTGCCAGGGATCAAAAAGAATCTGTTATCAGTGTCTGCATTAGCCAAGATTGGCTTGGTTGTGAAATTTGTTGATGACAGGTGTACAGTCCATGATCTCTCAAATGGCGATGTGATTATTGCTTCTGGCATTTTATGTCGTGGGCTGTATAAGCTCATAGACTATGAAAGATCCGTGAATGATTCGGCATGTGCAGTTCATGATTCTCAGGCTATGTCAGATGCAAAGCTTTGGCATGCACGCTTTGGTCATCTATATTTTGCTAGTGCAGAAATCTGAAATGGTGTCCTCTTTGCCCAAACTTGAGGCACCTGGAAAACATGTTTGTGAAGGCTGTATTTTGGGAAAAATGCAGCGTTCTTCCTTTCCAAAAGATGGTTCAGTTCGGGCTACGCAGAAATTGCAGCTTGTACATAGTGATGTCTGTGGTCCTATGCAGACACCCTCTTTTGGAAATTACCTTTACTTCGTGACTTTCATTGATGATTTTTCCAGGCATGCATGGGTATATCCACTCAAAGCAAAGTCCGAAGTGTTCATGTGCTTCAAACAGTTTTTGGTTTTGGTTGAAAATCTGTCAGCATGTAAAATGGGCACCCTCCGTTCTGATCGAGGGGGGCAATATATGTCTTCAGATTTTAATGCATTTCTGGCTGAACGTGGGATAAAAGACCAGTGTACAGTGTCGTATACACCTCAATAGAATGGAGTTGCTGAACGGAAGAACAGGTCTCTCATGGAGATGGCGAGGTGTATGGTCAAGAGTCAGGCTTTACCTCATAGTTTCTGGCTTGAGGCTGTCATGTGTGCAGCATATGTACTGAACAGGTGTCCCACTAAAGCGTTGCAGTCTATCACTCCATATGAGGCTTGGCATGACCGCAAGCCATCTGTTGCTCATCTGCGTGTTTTTGGTTGTTTGGCATATGCATTAGTGCCTGAACAACATCGCAGAAAATTGGATGATAAGGCAGTAAAATGTATTTTTGTTGGGTACAGTTCTAAAAGTAAAGGCTATCGTCTGTATCATCCACAGACTAAACGCATTCTGGTTAGCCGTGATGTTGTCTTTGTGGAAGATGCTATTCAGCCATTGCTTTCATGTACTAAGGAGACATCTGTTAGCTCCTAAGACATGTATGATACTTTGATGCCTCTTTTTACAGGTGGACAGTCTAGTGCTGGTCCTAATGAGGCAACTTCTCAGCCCTTGCAGGTTTCATATGATGATGCATGTCATTCCACTTCTGACGCAAATTTACATGATACACTTGCTGATGAGAGAGCTGATATTGAGCAGGCAAAAACTATGCCAAAATGGCTGGTGCAGACTTTGCGTGACAGCAAATTAGATGCACCCTTGTCATATCGTACTCGTTCAGGCTCTCATAGTGCCTCCTTTGCATCAGATTGCTATGCTATGGTTGCATCTAGTCTTTGTGATGAGAATGAGCCTGTTTCTTTTGATGAAGCACAAAATTCAGAAAATTGGATGGCTGCTATGCAATCTGAATATGATGCTATAATGAAGAATGGTACATGGTCTTTATGTGACTTGCCTCCTGGCAAGAAGGCCATTGGCACTAAGTGGGTATACAAGCTGAAGCGTAAACCTGATGGTACAGTTGACAGGTATAAGGCTAGGCTTGTTGCAAAGGGTTATGCGCAGGAAAGAGGCATTGATTTTGATGAGACCTTTGCACCTACATGCCGTATGACTACTGTTCGGAGCATTTGTGCACTTGTAGCCCATCATGGTTGGAATGTACATCAGTTGGACATTAAAACAACATTTCTGAATGGTGACTTGCATGAAGAAGTGTATGTTTTTCAGCCCCGTGGCTTTGTGCAGAAAGGGCATGAAAACCAGGTGTGCAGGTTAAAGAAGGCGTTATATGGTTTAAAGCAAGCACCACGTGCTTGGTATGAGAAGATACATGCCTATCCGATTGCACATGGTTTTGAGAACAGTCCAACTGAAAGCACCTTATATGTTAAGCATGCTAATGATGTGCTTCTTATCATTGTTGTCTATGTTGATGACATGCTGCTCACTGGTCCTATTGAGACACATATTGCTGATTTTAAGGCTGATTTGCATGCCTCATTTGAGATGTCTGATTTGGGGCATTTGCATCACTATTTGGGCATTCAGTTTATGCACGTTGATGGTGGAATGACTTTGTGTCAAACGAAATATATTGACACATTATTCCTGCACTTTGGCCTTGAAGACTGTAAGCCTATTGCCACTCCTATGGAGACAGGTTTACGATTGAGTCTTCATGATGCTGGAGATGCATTTGATGCTGTTCTCTATCAGCAGGCTGTTGGATGCTTGATTTACTTATGCATTACTCGACCAGATATTTAGTTTGCTGTCTCACAGATGAGCACGTTTATGCATTGCCCAGGAGTCACGCATTGGAAAGCGGTTAAGCGCATCTTTCGCTACTTGAGTGGTACTCGGCTACTTGGGTTGTTTTATCCCAAGGGGGGATCACTACCGCCAGATTTGCATGCTTTTTTTGACTCAGATTGGGCTGGTTGCTATGACACTCGTGTGTCCACCAGTGGTTTTTGCTTCATGCTTGGTAGCTCATGTGTGTCTTGGTTGAGCAAGAAGCAGCCTACTATGGCCACTTCCAGTTGTGAGGCTGAGTATAGGGCAGCTTTCACAGCGATTGTTGAGTGTGTGTGGCTCAGACGCCTTATGGCTGATTTGGGTGCTGGCCAGTCTTCTGCCACCACCATCTTCACTAACAGTCAGAGCGCATTGGCAGTTGCGAGGAACCCTGTGTTCCATGCTCGCACTAAGCACATTGAGGTGCATTATCACTATGTCAGGGAGAGGTTCTCTGCTGGGGAGATCAGCTTGGCATATGTGCCCACGTAGGAGAACATTGCAGACCTTTTCACGAAGGCTCTGCCTAGGGAGAAGTTTGAAGCTTTCCGCAAAGCTTTGGGCTTACTTCCTTTTGTGGAGTGATTTCCACATAGCTTGGCACCTCCTTATACATGAGTGCCAGCTCCTTGTTCACCGCATCACTCCCAGGGGGGATTTGTTGATATATTTAGGTAGTGATGTGTGTGAACACTCTAGGACTGCCGGGGCACTTTTTTCCCTCTTTAGGAGGTTTTTTTCCCCCGGCTTGTATATACGCCTATTGCCCTAATGGGCTACTTATCTTTGTACATTCTCTAGTAATACATTCAATCTTGTGTGTTGTGCTCCAAGCTTCTTCTTCTTCCTTGTGTTGTTCGCGTGCTTCCGCAGACGTCTAACTCCAACACCATAGGCTTGTCACATACTTGCAGGACCAAGATAGATTCTTTATTGATCAAGGCAGATTCCTCATTGTTCATTAAGAAGTCTAAATTAAAAGTATATGTCTATGTGGATGATATCATTATTACAGGAAATGATGCCAATGGCATCAAAAAGATCAAAGCTCAAATGAAGGAAGAGTTCAAGGTCAATGATCTTGGATTGCTTACAAATTTTCTTGGTTTAGAAATTGTTTACACACATTGTGGTATTTTCATTACTCTGAGGAAGTACATCAATGATATGCTAGTTAAATTGAAGATGGAAAATTCAAAAAGTGAAGGTACACCCATCGAACGAAACCATAAACCCAATAGTCATGAAGGAAAGCTACTTGAAGACATTATAGGTTATTAAAGTCTTGTTGGGCATCTCAATTATGCAACCCTAACAAGAGTGGACATATGCTATGGAGTAAGTACATTGAGTCAATTCATGCATAGACCAAGAAAACCTCGCATGGAAGCTTCCAAAAGGGTCTTCAAGTACTTGAAGGGTACCATAAATGAAGGGCTACTTTATCCATTCACATCTTACTTGCATATCAAGCTATACTCTGATGCAGATTGGGCTAGGTCAAGAGATGATAGGAGCACTTCTGGCTACTTATCTTTTGTAGGATCAAAGTCTATTTCATGATCATCAAAGAAACAACCAACTATGGCATTGTCATCAGCTGAAGCTGAATAAAGAGGCCTAGCAAATGCAACATAAGAAGTAATGTGGTTAAAGCTACTCTACTCAGATTTGGGGCCACATACATACACTCAAATGATCTTTGGAGATAACACTAGCTCACTTCATTTGGCTGCTAATGTTGTATATCATGCAAGGACTAAGCACATTGAAGTGCATTATCATTATGTGAGAGAGAAGCTACTTAGCAAGGACATACAATTATCCTATGTATCAATCAACTTGCAATGTGCAGATATGCTAACCAAATCTTTGGATGGAACTAAATTGAACAGGTTCAAGATGATGATTGGATTGCAAGAGATTAAAGAGAATTGAAGCAAAAGCATATAAGGCTTGAGGGGGAGCAACTGGTGCAATTACTCCAAGCCCAAATGTTTGGCCACTTATCCTAAAGTTTATAGGTGCATTCATGTATTAGCATAAGAATAGTCTCTTGTAAAAGATAGATTTTTTACTCCTTGTAAAAGTGCACATATGGAATCACTTGATTCACGAGTTCTTAGGATAATCCTTTATCAAATCATTGGTGAGGTAGATGGAGATTGAGATCCTAAAATCTAGAAATACTTTTGGGTAGGAGTTTGAATTTCAAATTCAAAAAGAGCTCCAATTTTAGCTATAAAAGAGGACTTCAAAAATTGCATATGTGTAGCCCAATTTGAAGAGATATTTAGAGGTATTTTAAGTTGATATTGAGCTCACACCAATGAATTGAAGAGTCTCGAACTTACCTTGGAATTGGTGAGCTCTGTTTTGAATATGCACGGCACACATGTACCTTCTCGGTCTCCAACAAGAAAGGAGGAACGTGTTGATAACCATAGCACGACCAGAAAGATTGATTTGCATACCTCTCCAACAGTTAAGCTTGTTTTCGAGTTTGGCCAGCACCCAGTTCCACCGTTGTTCCATAGAGATGCCAAACCCCAAGGGGATCCCAAGAAGTCGAAAATTTTGGCCCTACAGAATGATTTAACAGCCATGATCAATGAGAAGGTCGGGCTGTGACCCAACAATAGCTCTAAAGGCAGTCTTAGAGTGGTTGATTATGGATCCAGAGGCTTCACAAAAGGTAGTCAGACACCTCTAGAACGTCTCCAAGCTGGTACTATCATTGTGAACAAACGTGTTCATATCATCGGCAAAAAGTCTCATGGTGATCTGACTGTGGTCATGAGGCAAATGGAGGCCTTTGATATTACCAGCTTCCACATGATGCTCCACCAGCCTGCTAAGCCCTTTCGTGGCAATGGCAAAGAGGAGGGGAGCCAATGGGCACCCTTTTCTGATAGATCTTCTAAGTTTGATCACCTTCGAAAGTTTGTCGTTAATGTTAATTTGGGTCGATGCGTTTCCGAGAAGGGTCGCGATCATCTTGGTGAATTTCTGACTACATCCAAGAGCTTGGACCAACTGCAGAATATAGTCCCATTCCAGCCTGTCGTAGGCTTCATCAAAGTCGATCTTGAGGAAGACCACGTCTTGTTTAGACTCATTTGCAAATTCAAGACCTTCCCAGATATCTATGATGGTTTCCAAAATTGACCTGCCTTTGATGAAACCTTTTTGGTCCTCGCTTAACCAAGCTCTCAAGTGGTAAGAGATTCTGTTGGCAATGACTTTGGCAATGATCTTGTATCCTGTTTGGAGCATCGTAATAGGACGCCAGTTCTCTATTGTGTTCTTTTTCCCTTTTTTGTGTATTATCTTGATAATGCCATTGTTGAGACAAGAAGGAAGCGCACCAAACTTGAGCGCCTCTTGCCAAACCAGACAAACTTTAAGAGGGTTGGCAACCACCAACTTGAAGGATTTAAAGAACTCATTAGTGAGCTCGTTGGGTCCTAGGCTTTTACCAGAGGGGAGGGCATCAATAACCTCAATGATTTCTGCTTCAGACATAGGGGCATGTAGTAGGGAGCGAAGGTTGAGTGGTATCCTGTGGGGAGAAACCCTGGATATGGCTACCATACAGTCCCTTCTATGGTGGGAGAGGGGGTTCGAGGTCCCCAGGAGTCTTGTGAAGTGCCCTTCAATGATCCCAAAATTATCTTCTTCCGTATTGCATACATTGCCATTTAATTCTAGCAATAGGGGGATCGATTCTCTGTTATGTTTCCTTTTAATGATACAACACATCTCTTTGGTGGGTTTGTCGGCTTTGCCAGCCCACCACTCCTTGAAGAAAACTTGCAAATTTTTCTTTTGTATTTCTTCCTCGTATCTCAGCAGCACTCTGATTTTTCAAAGACCTTTCTGGGCTTGAGATTTTCCTTTGTTCACTTCCTCCTCGAGCCTCCAGAGTCTATGGTATAGAGCTTCTCTACGAGCCCACTGCACAGTCTCGAGCATCTTCCTAGATCTAATCATGATCTCTCGTGACTTATCGACCGCACTTCTCCAGCACTTGGCTGGAGACAAGCCGGAGGCAAACACCTCCTTCCACACATCAGCAATTTCTTGATGGACAGAGGGGAGAGAGAAGGAGGGCGCATTGGCGTGGAACCAAGGAGCCTTGCGGATCTTGGTGGAAGGTTGGAAAGTGATAACGATCTAGTAGTGATCAGAGATGGTGAGGTTGGTGCATTGAGAGAGGGAAGGGTGGCCCCACTGATGAGTAAAACTCTGAGAGATGTATCGTCTATCAAGTCTAGCTTTCCTCAGGTCCTCGCCCGCTTGGAGATTAGACCAAGAAAAGCCACTCGAGTCTTTGATTTCGACCAAATCCAAGTGTAGTTTGGTTTTGTCCCACGCTTCTTTCTCCCGACTATCGATGACCCTGCCCTTGCCCATCCATCTGTCCATTGGGTCCTCCACCATGTTGGTCACCACAAATAAGCACATTGTGGGGGAGCGAGTCCAAGGAGGCCCAAGTGTTCAGTCTCTTTAACTCCCCATTCGGGGCATACAAGGAAACTAAAGTAAAACAAAAAGGAGCACCAAAAGAAACAACAATCCATCGATGGCATTCATCTTCAATGGAGTTCTCAAGCTTTTCAAACCAGATTTGATTAATACCGATTACCGTCAAGGATACATGTCTAAGCCATTTCTGGACGTCTTCTCCGTCAATTTTGATCTCTTGAATACATATAAAATCTGGGTTTAGGCTAATGTTGCGAAGCCATTGACCAATGATGGTTGCTCTTGAGGGTCGGTTAGCCCTCTAGTGTTTAACAAGATGATGATCATTGTCTTAGTGTGCCCTCTTTGCGGGAGGGAGCTTTGTCCTTTCTTTTCTTGGATTCGTCTTTCTTTTTCGCTGGGATTGGATCTCGAATTAGCAATAGGTTCTTGTGGGGGCTTTTCTAGGGTAATTCCATAGGTTGTTTTCCTTTGTGGGATGCCTCCTGCTAGGAAGAGCTAGGCACCGTTTTCGACACCGTTTCCGAAATAGTCGATCCGATGATGGAACTTTCACTATCCATGTTATCTTCGTTACTAGTAGTAAAGCCATATTCTTTGCTTGTAGTGTAACCCTCCTGGGAGGTTTCTTTATTGTGAGGGATCTCTAGGGCTTTCTCGTTGGTGTCCACCTCAAGTTGGATCCCACCTAGGTAGTCAAACTCATTGATCTCTTTTTCCAGATTGCAATACAAGTTGCTGGAGGGGGTAACTGACATGTTGTTTCGCTCAGAGGTCGCCCTAGGGCTTCTTTTCCTTCTTCTTCTGACTTCGATGAACCCGTTTACATCAGCTTCTGGATTAAGGGAGCCCTTGACCTCCTCTTCCTTCGTCGAGTGAGTCATTGCCCCTTTGTTGTCTTGAGCATTTCTAGGGGCATCTTGATTTTGCTTGCTTTTTTGTCTCAAAGGGCAATCTTTAATCTTCTGACCTTGTTGGCCACAACGAAAGCACGCGTTGGGAAGGTTTTTGTAATTGATGTCTTGCTCCCATACATCCCCTTCGCCCAAATCCACTTTGATCTTCGATGGAAGTGGCAAGCTGAGGTGAGCCTCGACACAGATTTGAGGGTGCCACGGAGCGTTGAACGAGTGTCTTGCACCTTCATAAATGAGACCACCAATGTCCTCGCATGAGGCCAGTGTCTTGCTGATAGGAGAAACAATGTCCCACACGAAGTTGTAGGAGAAGTATGGTAGGTTAGGGAGCTCAACCCTGAGAGGGTACCGAAGCGATTTCGATTTGTCGGGAGTAAAATCAGGGGACCATCTGAAAAGGCACAGGGTCACCCGGTCGAGTTGCCAGGTTCTGACACTTAGGGCCTGAAACACCATATCTTCATTTTCAAAGACTAGCAACATGTGGTTTGTCGATAATAATTGAAACTTACAAACAGTTATCCCACGGGGGAACCACTCGTTGTGAAGCCACTGCCGCACGGTTTCGAGTGGGGGCCTAGAGCCAAACATTTGGCCGACGAGGCAAACTTTCTTGAGCTCCTCTTGAGTTGACAGAATTGCGGATCTACTGAGGGAGACCAAGGGGGGTTCAACACTCTCGGAGGCCCCAAGGGCGGCGCAAGATCCCCCCTCCAAGAGAGAGGCCAGGTTACCGGTCTGCCCCGGAAGAGGGGCCAGGTTACTTCTCACAAATGAGTGGATCGCCAAATCCATGACAAAGACCCGACAAAGCAAAAGGGAACAAGTTTGAGGGAAAAGACGCTTCACCAAAGTGGTAACTACAATTACCTCGAAAACCTCGTTTCCTTAGGATCCATCATTTTGCTTAGGATCAACGTTGGGCGGTTGCCTCTTTTTTGCAAGGTCCTTTTGATATTCACATCATTCACCATGCAAAATGAATTGGTATGAATTCGAAAGCTATCTCTAAGATGCACAGGCCCCACCGGAAGACTTTGAATTGATATGATTATAAAAGCTTCTTTTAATGACGTTCAGGCCCCACCGGAAGAGTTTGAATTGAAATCACAATAACGATAAAAAATCTTTACTCTTTTTTTTAACCTTAAAAAATCACTCAAAACGCCTGACTCTCCTGACTCTTAAAACTTCACTTAAACTCTCAACCTTGTGACCCTTGTCGCTCTTAAACAAAAGGGTTTTAGGGAGAAGCCATCGAGGGAGTGCACTTGACCAACACGGGGCTCGATGCACTTCTTAATTTCTTTTTAAAATAAGAGTTTTGAAAGGTATGAGCTTCACAAAGCCACGAGCGAAGGAAGCTGACACAACACGACAAAGAGAATAGAACTAGAACGAGGGGTAGTTCCCCGTCAATCGCCACGGTTGGCACCCCATCAATCGTAGCACCCATTCTAACGTATATCCCTGTCAGTCGGCTGGTTCCCAGGCAGTCGTCTAGTTCCCAGTCCGTCGTTGGTTCCCAGGCAGTCGCCTAGTTCCCTGTCCGTTGGTTGGTACCCTGTCAGTCGTGGACCACCCCTATCCGTCGTGCACTTATTGATGAGAGAACTGATATAGAGTATGCAAAGACTATGCCTAAATGGTTTGTGTAGACTTTGGGAGATAGCAAGTTAGATGCAGCTCTGTCATATTGTACTCGTTTCAGCTCTCATAGTGCTTTTTTGCATCAGATTTCTATGCTATGGCTGCCTCTAGTCTTTGTGATGAGAATGAGCCTATTTTGTCTGATGAATCACAAAATTGGGGAGTAGAAAGATGCTTTAAAGATCATAACATGTATTCGCACAAAGGAAAATGTAAACTCAATGGCTTGCAATAATTCACCATTTCCCATAGTCTCGATGATGCCATCCACCATGATAACACGATGCATCATAACCTTTAGGAGCACATGCAGGTTCCCAAAAACACAAGCAGCTATGTCTGCATAAGTCCTTGCTTTCTTGTGTCTTCATGATCTCTGAATAGACATGTCACGAGAGAAGATATTCTTGTGTTTTTTAAATAATCGCTTTTAGTTGTGAGTGGAGATTGACTCACGAGGATCCTCACCTACACTCAGTAGCCATGCAAGAGCAAATTATATGGGAAAATAGAGACCTTAGGAGCTCAAGAGGCGCAGAACTTCCCCATTTGTTGCATCACCCTTAGTTGGTACACAAGTTGGAGAACACGAGCAGCAAGTGGAACGATCTTGTTATGTAGAGAAGAAAGGAAATTCGGTATTGCAAGAGACACAAAAGCTATTGAGCTAAGCATGATTGTGTGCCGAGGGAACACCATCATGATGGAGGGGTTGCTTCGATTTCAGCTCAAGCTTTGCCTCTAGGATGAGGTTTCCCAAAAGCTGATGGAGCTCTGATACCACTTAATGGTTATGCGTAGATAGAAAATATCGTGAAACTATGGCAAGGAGATGCACAAAAGGAGATCGAGGGAGTGATGTATGATGATGAATTCTCAATGATTTCCTTCATTTTGGAAGGTACATGCACTGTTCCCGAGGCAGATGAAGTGTCGGATAAGTCTTCAGAGTCACACGGAGTTCTCTTAGATCCTATGCCACCCAGCCGCGTGGTGCCTTATTTTAATCCCTCTCAAGTAACCATAATGAGTATGACCCATGCTCCCTCACATGAGTGCCACTTGGCACTCAAGTGAGTACTCTACTCTAAAAGACTAAGAGGTTGTTCACACCTCTTACTAAGGACCATAAGCAATGCTCCATGTTAGATTTCCTTCCCCTTAACTCCATTTTTGTCCTCAAAAATGGTATTGGAAGGTCTGACAGAAAGAGAGAAATAATAGGACACCACTCCTACTATATCCCCAGGTATAACAATATATGGTCATGTCTCCGTGTTGTTTCCCCATATGCTTCCCCTTAAGAAGACTCTTGGGAAGGTAATCTAAAGTTGGGAAACCGTCTCTGAAGGGTGCTAACCCGCTCCCATGTGGCACTATCTTTTGAACTATCTTTCCACTTTACTAGACACTCTTTATATAAGTGACTTCTCGTCTGTTTCTCTGGAGTGCGTAGTATGCTCTTAGGCTCATGTGGAATAGATTGAACAGAAATAGGCTCTACTACTTCACTATCTGGAATGAGGTTGTCAGATTCACCCACCCTTTTCTTAAGCCGGCTAACATAAAAAACTAGATGGATTTGACTATTCTCTAGAAGTTGGAGCTTATAAGCCATCTTTCCTGTTTTCTTAAGTATTTTGAAAGGTCCACAATATCTAGGAGATAGTTTTGGACAAGGTCCCATCTTCATGGTTTCAGATCAAGATGGAACTCTAAGATAGACCTGCTCTCCTACCTTAAAGTTGATATCTCTCCTTTGAGGGTTAGCATAGGCTCTAGCTCTATCCTGAGCTCTCCTAATGCTGTCCTTAGCAAGCCTAAGCATATCATTCATTTCTTCCAAGAAGTCCTTTGCAGCTTGAACTTTCTCATTCTACAAGCCTACTGCATAAGGAGCTCTTTTCTAAAACCCATACATAAGCATAAATGGACTATGCCCAGTGGAAGAGTGCTTGGCACTATTATATGCAAACTGTAGTATAGGTAAGTACTCTTCCCAATTAGTTTGCCTTTCATTCACATATGCTCGAAGCATATCCTCTAGGATTTGGTTAACCCTCTCTGTTTCCCATCCGACTGTGGATGCTCGGCTGTACTCATGCTAAGTTTTGTATCCAACCTTTTGAAGACCGCTCTCCAAAAGTGGATAGTAAACTTGCTATCCCGATCAGAAAGTATGTCTAAAGGAAGACCATATAACCGGTATAAGTTCTCTACAAAGAGTCTAGCCAACTCTGGTGTCTTCACTGTAGTACGTGTCAAAATAAACCTAGCCATTTTGGTTAACCTATCCACAATTACCCAGTCCGAGTCATGCCCTCTCTGTGTCTTAGGTAATCTGACTATAGAGTCCATGGAGATTACTCTCCCACTTCCCATTATGAATATGCAATGGGTGGAGTAGTCCTCCAATCGTCAATCTCTCAGCTTTTTTGACCTAGCATTTAGTGCACTTAAGCACATACTCTAGGACGTCCTTATGAAGTCCAAGTCAATAAAACTACCTCTTAACAAGATCATAAGTCTTGTTAACTCCTGGGTGTCCCCCACTAGGTGTGTCATGACACTCATACAAAATATGTCGTCTAATCTCAAGATCTCTAGGGACACACACCTTTCCTTTATATAACAGATATCCATCATGGACACTGTAATTCTTCCACTTGAATCCTTCTTCAGTACCCCTCGATACTCCATGTTTACTAGTGATCTGAGTAAAAATCATTCCATTGAGCATAGGCATGCGGCTAAGTGAATCAACCACTAAATTAAACTTTCGCTTCTTATACCTAAGCTCATAATCAAACTCCTCAAGGGTCTCTGCCCATCGGGCCTTCCTACCTTTAAGGTCTATTTGATTAGAGAGCTACTTAATGCTCTCTTGATCAAACACTATCATGAATTTGGCACCATATAAATAATGATGCCACTTCTTCAAAGCATGGACAATTGCATAGAACTCCTTCTCATAGATGGAGTAATTCTTCTAAGCTGGTTCTAGGTTTTTACTCTCAAAAGCTACTGGTCGACCATCCTGTACTAAAACTACTCCTATGGCAAAATCACTCGTGTCAGTCTCAACCACAAAGGGTTTGTTAGAATCTGCTATATGTAAAAGTGGAGTTGTAGCAATTGCTACTTTCAAGTTCTCCATAATTGTCTTTTGTTCATCTCCCCAATGAAAGGTTTTCCCTTTCCCTTTAAGTTGTTCCATCATCGAGACAACAATCTTGGCATAATTCTTGATGAATCTTCGATTAGAAACCTGATAACCCTAGGAAGATCTGCAGCTCTTCTAGGTTCCTTGGATGTGGCCATTCCATAATAGCCCTTACGTTTTCAAGATCCATCTGGATTCCATCCTGGGAGACTATATGCCCAAGATATCTAACCTCTGTTTTGAAAAATTCACACTTTGACTCCTTTGCAAAGAGTGAATTTTTCCTTAGCATTTGAATACCTTTCTTAAGTGTTCCAACTGCTCCTCTTTTGATGCATTATAGATCAGAATTTCATCCAAAAAATCTACCACAAAGTGTCCTAGATAAGGCCATAAAACACTATTCATGAGTTTCATGAAAGTGGTAGGAGCATTGGTGAGACCAAAAGGCAGATTCACCAAAAACTCATAGTGCCCATATCTAGTCCTAAATACAGTCTTAGGGACATCTTCTGCCCTAATCCTAATTTGTTGATATCCTAATCTAAGATCAAGCTTGGTAAAATACATAGCTTGATGTAACTGATAAAATGGATCTTCCAATCTAGGCATTGGAAATCTATTTTTGATAGTTACCTTATTAAGTGCTCTATAGTCTATACATTGTCTCATAGATCCATCTTTCTTTTTAACTAGGAGCATTGGCGATGCCCAAGGTGAGTTACTAGGTTTAATGAAGCCCTTGTCTAAATAATCCTGCAACTGCCTCTCAACCTCCTGATGCTGAGAAACACTAAGCCTATAAGGTGGCCTGCAAATAGGGTTAGTGTTAGTAACAACCTCAATGGCATGGTCAATGTCCCCTCTCTCAGGTGGTAGCCCTCTAGGTAAGTCAGTGGGAAAAACATCTCTATACTCAAACATAAGATCCTTAAAACTTTTAACCACATACTCTTACAAAAAAGAATAGTAGAAAATGCTGAGAATAACAAAGACTATACAACTCTAGTGATGAAATGAGAGGTGCACTAGGTACATCTCTCTCTCCCTGAATACAACCTTTACTTCCATTCTTTTCAAATTCAAGTGTGTTGTTTTGATAGCTGTGTTTAAGTGTATCTCCCAACCCCCATAGCCACTCTCTTCCTAAGACTAGGTCTGTCCTCTCCATATTCATAATTTGGAAGTCCATATAATCTGTATAGTCCTGCATCTTGACTTCCAAATTGGATACCATAGTATCCCATATTCTTTTATCTTGCCCTTGCATCATATATACAATGTATTTATGTGCACTAGGTTGGTGGGGAATCTTTAATTTCTTGACCAAAGCATAGTTTATTAAATTATGAGTGGCAAAGTCATCTATCATGACCCGCACCCTGGTCCCATATACAATACCATGTAGTTTAACTAGGTCATGTGGTCCAAACTACGGTGACCATAATGACTGAGTCGAACAACAGGTGTGCTCTATATCCTCGTGCATCACCTCCACTCCCTTGCAGCTAGAGCTGCCATGAATAGGAAGGGTGTGCACTAGTTGGACCGCCTTTTTTCCCTTTTCGGGGGCCGTACTAGACTCTGGTCCCTTCTTCTTTTCTTCCCCCTTCTTGAGTGGACAATTCCACTCTGAATGGCTAGGAGACAAACACCTAAAGCATAGGTTCTCTCTTTTGGCCCTCTCAAACTGATCTGTGGATAACCTAGGCCCTTGTGATCTTTATTTTTTAATAAAAACTTTGTTTTTTCCAAAAGGCAACTTCTTCTTGAATTTAATCGTACTAAGAGGCTTGCGGGGTTGATCCGTCTCCATAGGAGTATATTGAGGACAGTTATGTTCCTCATAGATCTGTGCATAGTTGATCGCCTCCTGAAATATCTTAGGCGCATTCCTTCTGATTTCCCTCTTTATGGCTTTATCTAAGCCCCTAACAAACCCTCTGGTCTTTTGGAAATCATCTAGGCCATTAAGTTTCAAAATGATTTCTCTATAGTGGGATAGGTAGACTGTAAGAGGCCTACTTCTCTGTGTAATCCTATCCCACTCATCCCAATTCCTCTCCTCCTCATTCTCAAGAAGAAACTCTTTTAGAAAAAGAGTTTCAAACTGAATCCAATCAATAGGGATAGATTTTGTCTCCTTAAGACTCATCCACCACTTGTAAGCACGTGGGCCGAGGGAGAGACTCACCTCTAGCACACAGTACTCTGGTGGGGTGCCTTTCAATTGATGCAAATCATGCCACTTTTGTAAAAAAAGTGTAGATTGCATCCTTGTTCCTGTCTCGGTCATCCCCCATAAAGGTAGGTGGCTTCAAGTCTTTCACAAGGGGAGCTTCCCTAGAGCTCTCTCCTTTGTGATTACTAGGAAGAGAAGTATCTTTCCTAGTAATCTCTAGAGGAATAGGAGGGGTTTTCTTTCCTTCCTAGCTAGAAAAGAGGTGACACTAGTCTCAAGTGAGATCATTTGAGACTTTAGCTAGTGTATGAGAGATGTGATGCTACCAAGATCTCTCTCTAATTTAAGGGTTTGCTCTTTCAAGTCCATAAATTGGTCACGAGTGACAAACTCATCTAGAAGTTCCTCATATGTACATTCCTCTTGTTGAGGCTCTTTCTCTTCTAAGTTTTCTTCTACTTCTTGCCCTAATTCTACCTCTTCCATTCTAGAATCAGGATCCTCTAGTTGCTCTTTAGATGTAGAAGTATGTTCAACTACTTGTTTCCCTTTAGATTCCATGTTTTACTTCCCTTCCCCCGTTTGCTAACTAGAGTATGAAAATGGATGGAAGTAAAGTTTAAATATGCAAGAAGAAGAGAAATATATCACAAGAGCACTTCCCTATTACAAAATGAAGCTACAAAAGCAAAATCCAAGTGATCCTTGAAGCTTTAGGTTGCTGATTTTGAATCCTCGCTAGTCCCAAACAAAAATTGGAAATGTCCGGCTGGTTTGGGGAGGTTCTAATCACCAAAAAACCAACAAGAACACTGCCAAACCACGTAGCAATAGCCCCCAACCAGGAAAACTGAGTAAAACTGAACAACTTATGAGATTTGACAATCCTTGCTAGTCCAAAAAATGTAGCTCAACACCTGTACTTCAAAGATTTGAAGCTATCCCAAGTGAAAAAAGTGAATTTGGACACCGGATGATGAAAAACTAGGCCCGACAGTGGCCACCTAGTTCTTGATGAAGCGCTACATAGAGATTTTGGTTGGCCAAATCTCGTCCAAATCCAACATTTATGGGTTCTAAATGAAGCCTAAAAGTGCAGCTTCGTAACATGACCAAGATTTTTAAAATTGGATATCATATGAAGAAGTTATAGTCCAGAGAAGCTGGGTATGTCAAGAATAGGAAGTGGAAAAGCTAATCTTCATGGAAGGATGACTTTGAGAAGCTCAAAACTGAGGAATTGAAGCTTTTCAAGAAAAAGTCATGACCCATAGCCCTTTTCCACAGCCCATAATACATGCTTGAAGCATAGTTTTCACCAAATCTTGATCTAAATGAGAAATATCATCCCCCCAACCTTGAGAAAAATTCAAAATTGAACCTTATTTTACCTCCTTCCGAGAAACTCTTTTTCTCATGCTTTGCCATTGAGCAGTCTTGGGTGATGGCATTATCCCACATATGGTGTCGCAAGGCGCGAGTAAGTCATATAGAGTATTCTTACATCCAAGAGAAAGGATGGAGAGAGAAAAATGTGGTCGCCACTATTGCTGCTCTCATGAGCGCTCAATTATGGGCTAAAGTGTGTACACGCATCCGTCTTTCAGTGCCGACATCCGTCCTTCAGCGCCGTTGCACGCTGCTGGCTCTGATTACCAATATGATGATGACTTCTTAATGATGTCCTTCATTTTGGAAGGTACCTGCACTGTTCCCGAGGTAGATGAAGCTCCGGCTAAGTCTTCGGAGTCACACGGAGTTCTCTTAGATCCTGTGCCGCCTAGCTGTGTGGTGCCTTATTTTAATCCCTCTCAAGTAACCATAATGAGTATGACCCCATGGTCCCTCACATGAGTGCCACTTGGCACTCAAGTGAGTACTCTACTCTAGAAGACTAAGAGGTGGACCTCTTACTAAGGACCATGAGCAATGCTCCATGTTACATGATGAGTGCGTACCAATAAGAAGATATTGTGCGCCAGTTAAATTCCATTGAAACTACACAAATATATACATAAATCCCATTGGGCATTAAAGGATAGTAGGTGATTGACATGGGCTTCTGAAAAGGTATCTCGCAAAGTGTTTCTAAAGATGGCAGATTCCGTTACCTGACAATGACAATACAGAGCTGACAACGAAGCTAACAAAGGAGGCTACAAGCAAGTAGCATAATAATGTAATTTCAATGGAACTACTCGTTTTTGTGAGAAAAGCATTGAAGGATTCTGCTCAACTGAAGGTTTTCTACATGTTTCCAGGAAATTACTAACCTTGAGAAGTGCATAGGTTGATGTTGCTTTTGTTTTTTGAATGAGGCATATAGATTTTATTGTAAATTTGGTGTTTGTATTCTGAGATAGATGCCATTAGAATTTAAATCTTTTCAATGTTTTATATTGTATGAGCAATGCTACTAATTGGTGGGAAGTTCAACGATGGTCAAAAACTTTGATGAACGAGTTATTAGGAAGCCGTGAAACAATACAGCACTACTATAACTGTTGATACGGAGAGATAGAAATTTCAGATGGACAATTAACAAACAAATGCGCGATTGTCTACGAATTTGAGAGAAGAGATAAAGAGAGCGCGAGATAGGAAAACAGAGTTAAAAAGAGAGGAGAGCGAAAAGTTTAGGAAGAAAGCAATAGAAGGATGGAGAATGAGAGAGTTATAATGAGAAATAAAGCCAAGCCGCGAAGGAAGTAAACAAGATTTCAGAATTTGAATAGACTTTTTTATTTTTACTTGAAATTTGAACTAACGAAAAGCATTTATATTTCTACTTGAGAAGGAGAAAAATATTGTATGCATTTGGAATCAACGTTGTCTCACCGATCTTCTCTTCCTCAAGCACATTGGCCTTGCAATAAAACAAACATGAAGCACAGAAAACCATTACAATTTCCTCCACCTCACTTTACTAGTTTCTTGCCTCCTAATATTAGAACAAAAATCTCCCCTACTTCACTTTCCAGGGACACAAAGGAATCTAATTCTTGATTTGAATGGTCATCATTGACTTTGGATGCAATTAGATCCATTAGCTATTAGTGTTTATTTAATTCAAATAAATTCTAAACACCCCATGTGTGAACACCTATCATAAGGAAAAAGATAAAAACCTACAAGGGCCTTTTATACTAAGTAGTGATTAGTGATGGAACAATCAGAAGAGGGTGATGAACACAATCTATAGCCTATAAATTACTAGGTTGAATGAAGAATAGGGTACAAGAATCCCCTATATTCAAGTTTAGCCTCTAAAAAGAGAAAGATACCTCACAAAGAAAATGGGCCCCAAAATTTAAAAATCTCAAAAAGCTTTAAAATTCATAATAACAGAATTCAATGGACCCCAACCACTTTTTAGAATCAAAAGTGCTAATTTTAACCCCTAATAAAAAATCCATCTATGGACTAACTTGGAAAAGTTGATTTTTTCAAAAATAACTCACCATACAACATTTTCCCTCCTAAACCTCACACTTTCATACCCAAGTTCCAAAATGTCATCTCCTTCCACTAGTTTCTCTCCCTAGCACACCATTGAAGCCCTTGTATTTTCATTTCATTCTTTGTTGTGAATCTTCCTCTTTGAGATCTTAATGTCACTTCCATAGCTTGAATAACAATCGAGGCATAGAAAGGTGACAAGCATCCAAAACATGAAGTTATCATGTTAAAGTGCCACAATATGAAGGTTGTAGTAGGACATGAGTTCTGCAAACGTGTATGGATGTACATGCAACCCTCTAGTGTTGGCCCTCATTACAATTTCAAGTATGAATCGGAAAATTTGAACAAAATGTGATATCCTATCAATCGAGTCCTATTGTATTTGGTTCCTATTCGCATTTATTTATTTACCTTATTAAGATGTGTTTTTTTCTTGTTCCAGATATATTTCCTTCTACCTTCCTGGAGGAATAACCACTTCATAGTCTTACATGTATTATCCAAGCATTGCATGCAGATGTTGACTAATCTTTCCAAAAGTCCCTCCTACTCAACTTTATTGTGAGAGAATTTTCTTTTACACACATACATATTTTCTATCCACTACATCAACTAACTTTGGCAAGTTAGAAATGATAAAATTAGATTCTCTTTTCAAGCTTAAATGGCCACAACCGGATATATGGTCATTGAAATCTTAAAGCATAAGATGGTTATGCATATACATAGATTCTTGAAACTAACAAGATTCTAGATCTGTAGTATTACATTGGTGTGTTTGTGTTCATTGTTTTGTACATCTATTTCAGACATTCATAGTTCTAAATACTTCCACAATGTTCATGTGTAAAGATAGCACATATGAGCAAGTGAAGGGGTTAAAATTGGGGAGGTGTAGATGGATGCACCAAATGGTGTGGATAACCTTTGTAAAATTGGTGCAACAAGCATAGGATTTTGATATCTAAAACCTTTTACTTCATTGTACATTAGATTCTATCATGATCATTGGATGTGTAAATTTGGTGAATGGATACCATTACAAAGTTCTTAGGGCTTTTTAATTTCATATGAAATTTAGATATATGTTTTCCCAAGAATGAAACAAAGGTCATTTCAATGAATCATCGTTAGACTCTTGCTAACATGAGTGAACATCTGTTAATAATGGGATTCAATGATCTGCATCAATCCAAGCTTAGAACACAAGGGCATGAGGTATGAAATCTATGTTATTTCTTATTTTATTTATACATATTATTATGTACAAATAAGCTATTTAAAGTTATTTATTTCTCTACAGATCAAAAAGAGGTTGGAAGATAAAATTAAAGTCCTTCGTGACTGGAATGTAGATGAAACTCAACTTTCATTGTCATAGCTCACATACTACTAGAGTATTACATGAGTATTGGAGTGTACGCATAACCCATTTTTCATTCTCATAATCATCTTCCTCAACCTCAAGATTTCATGCAAATGCAAGAAAGTAAAAAATTTTTCTGAGTCTTAATATGATGTATAGATTGCCCAATCATCGATTTTTGCCATGGTAGTATTACAATTTTAGAATTTTATGATTTCTATTCTTTTTACTATGTACAAATCCTTTTTATTATCAAGTTAAATGATAATCTATTTAATCATTTTTATGAGAAAAAGTATGTTTCTATGAGTTTTACACGCATGATTTCTTTATTTATAGCTCTTATTTTTGCCTTTAAATGGGAAAATTGGAAACTACTATAAAAGAAAGTGTTATGCTCTCATTTCTCACTATTGTAACCAAGAAGAGCTAGAAGCACTACAACCCCTATACAAAAGTCCTCCACAACTCTTCATAGAGTTCTTAGAATCAACTAAGTACAAATCTCAAACACATCTGTGTGGCCTTGTATCTAGAGTCCCAAATCTTAACAGGAAATCAGACTTAATTCTCATCTACTTGAGGCAATCATAGACTTCATTGATTTCTATACCTTGTGCTATTCTATAGATATACCACCTTAAAAGGGCAACTAGGTCTCTCTGACCTTTGTTCTACATTCATAAAGGTGATGAAGCTTTTATGAAGAGTGTAGCTTAGTGATGAGTAGCACCTCCTTTAATGTCAATCCGGGAAGACGTGAGGATGGTATGATGACCTCGAGCAAGTGAAGGCACAAGTGCGTGAGTGCGAAGCACACTAACATGCACACACATACACACACACGCACACACAAGGCAAGACAAAGAGTGAGAAGCAATGGAGTTCTTTAGATTACTTTCAAAAAGCTCATACAAGTTTAGATCAATTACAAGCTACCCTCAAAAATGATCTCTCTAGCTCTATTTATAGTTTTTGACTAGGTTTTGGCCTTGTCCAGACCTAGTGTCCGGCCTAGTTAAAAATTAGGTTCTCTACCCTATTTGGAGGTTCAAATGGAGTCTAAAAAATGTGAAAACTGATAGGTAGGTACTTCTAAAGCTCATCAAGCTCAAGGACTCCTTGGCTTGCACAAAATGGAGCTACAAAAATATGAAATGGTATTTACAGTGGTTTTTGATGATGAAAATCACTATTTTTGTAGGGATTTCTTCTAACATTTTGACATACATTTCCTGGAGCTCCCTACTTGCTCCTTCTTCTTGTGTGCCCAACTCTCTGATGCCTGAAAAATTTAAATGGCCTACTTGCCAAATCTTCTGTGACTACTGTGTCTGCTTGTGCTGTCTCTTCGCTCCGACTCCCTTCGTAGGCTTCCTTGTCTTGTGACTCCTTCGGTTCCTTGACTACTGCCAACACCCCCCACTCTCTCGTGTCTGTCGTCTCTAACAGACCATTGTCTAGCTGTGCGTTGGACATAATATTGAACAACATCGGCAGCGAGGTGGTGTTCTTCTAATCTGAGCCCTCGTGCTAGATCTATTAACAATGCATCCCAATTCACTGGTCGTGGTACGTCCGGATGTGGCACCCTTAGTTGTTTTGAATGGATGGTTCTCTCCATAGCAAATAAATGGAGGAGATGTGAGGGCCTGGGTACAAATATTTCTGAGTGATATTCCCAGAATCCTGTTACGAATATCTCCTCGAATGTCTGTTTAAAGCAAGCTGGGAGGTACTTTATTCTGGTGTGCCAAGCATATATTACCTCTATTGATGGGGTGGTGCTCATGTCGTATACCAGATCTTGGTTTCCTGTAAGAAATCCGACACCTGAGAAGTGGGGGTCTTTAATATTCTTGAATGTCCTGAATGTGATTAGCATTAGTTCAAAGATTTTCATGCACAATTGGGCCATCACATCGGGGGTATTCCGTAGTTGAGTGCTCCAGTGACGGATGGTAGAAATCATATAATTCACAGTGGGAGGGCCTTGTGGAGGTGCTAGATAAACATAGTTTAACCACTTTGCACAACCTTTGATGTTCTTGACAGCAATTGTAAACTCTGGCCAGGTGCGCCTGCGGAAGACTGGAACATAACAAGGATTGTATTTGATAAAAAGTGGCATGTTAGTCCAAGTACAAACCATCTCTGGGTAGGTCTCAAGAAGACGGATTCTCCAGGTGGGTTGATGAATGGATCCTTTCTTAGCACTTTCTGGGATATCATCGGGCCCAAATTGTGTGGCGAAAGTTGGAGGTTTGACACATCTGCGTTGAATCTCTGCATTGTAATCTGCAAGGAGTACACAATATGGCACATATTGATCGTCGTTGGTGCCGATCCATCTATGATGAGACATGCTGCGGAAGTATTTTGACTTTATGATGGTGTCTTCTAACTTTGCCATTGATTGGATTTGAATTGCCACTCGATCTTCATGGGTTGTTGCTGTTTTCTCTAGTGTCTGGAGCCATTCAGGTACTTCAACTTCTAAGGTGTCCATTCCTTCTGAGGTCTGTGCACCACCTGGCATCGGCATAGGAACATATGGTTCCTCATGCGTTTTGTCCACCTCAATGGGTACTAATTCCTCAGGCTCTGGTTCTACAACTAGAGAGGGCTGCCTTTCATATTCCAATAACTTCTTCTGCAGCTCCGCCATCTGCTCTGTCAATGCGTTTACTTCCGCTGAAGTCAAGGTCGTTTCTATGACTTTGGGTTGTGCCTCTTGTTCTCTGAGCTGGCTACGTAGTTCATCCCGTTCCCTTTCCAAATCATCATGTGCTTCTAATAAATCGGCATAGCTTTCCATGATTGTTTTCATTGTTTCTGAGGGAACTGCTTTGAATTGTTCTGGGTCGATTTCATGGGGAGAGCCTTCCATGGCAGCTTCCAGGTTTTCTTCGTTTTGTTTCTGCAAACGTTTGTTTTCTTCAAGGGCTGTAGCCATGTGTTTTCGGGGTAGAGTTAAATTTCGCCGGACTCTCAGGTTATCTGTTTGGTAAACCTCCAGTAAGGCTTCGAGTTGTTTGACACCTAACTCTTGTGATGGTTGGGGTGTCTCGAAGAGGGTTTGATGAGCTTGCTCGAGAGTGGTGTAGCGTTGGTTGAGGTCTGCATGTTCTTCTTCTATACTTGTAAGCCGTCTTTGTAGTTGTTGATGATTCGTCGTCAGCTGATGATGACGGTCTTCTAGAGCCTGGTACTCACTCTGAAGTTGATACACGCATTGATGTAATGCTATGAATATGCTATTTACATTAAACGATGCAGGGAAAGATGAAGATGCAGGGGGGATGGGAAGGGGAAGGGAGTTGTGAATGATGTGGAGTCAAGTGGTGAGGTAGGTGGAGGGGGTATGGGAGATTAAGGTTGTGTGGGGGGTGGGAGTGGTGCTGTGGCTGGTGATGTCTCCATTGTGTCGAATGTGTGTGTGACTGTAAAGATGGGAATAGTGGGTGGGGTGGATGTGATATTTGTGAAGAGTGTTGTGTAGGTGGGCATGGTAACTCCTCCGACTTGGATTCCAGGAGAGAGAGGAATTCCCATGACGACTGTGGTAATGGCAAAAATAGGTGTGGTAGTGCCAGGTGGTGAGGTGACATGTGTATTGAGAGGTGAGGTGGGTGGTGAGAGTGGTTCCTCCTGATGTTCCTCTGTTTGTGTGTTGCCTCCTGGTTTTGATACATTGATGTGTATTTGTTTGCCAGATCGCATGGGACGGGTAGGCACTCGCTTCTCAAATCGATGAATATAAGTCATGGCTGCATGAACAGCCTCATCTAAGCCCACTGCATCAGCGTGCAGGTTCATTGATTCGATGAACATGTCATCCATACCTTCCTCAGCTAACATTTGACTCATGATCATCTTTCCTGTTTCAAGCGACAGTTTGTGTTGCTCTTGGACCCGCTTCATGGTTTCGTATAATCTTTTTATTTGGGCTGAGTATGCCGGGGCACTTGCTAGTTCTGAAAGTTCTTCATATCCTTGATCATACTCTTCGTGTGCCTCTTGTTCTTCTGTCTCTTCTTCATCATCTTCTACTTCTACGACTCCTGGTTGGGTTGGGGCTGAAGTGGTAGTGGTGGGTTGTTGTTCTTGGGTCTGCTCCGCTTCTGTCTCTAGGTTAGATTCATTGATCAAACGGGCAATTTCCTCATCTGTTAGATCCGCAAGGGTGTAACCTTGAGGGAACTCCAAGTCTGAAGGAATAGGAGGAAACACTAGGTTGGGTCCCTCTCCACTTGGTCTGGGTAGGCGAATGGTGAGTGGTCGGACACGCCTCGTTTGTGGAGGAGTCACCTCGGGTGTGGTAGTGTCTCCCCTTGGTTGAGCGCATGGTAATTGAACTCCCCCTCTCATCTTCTTCGATTGAGGACCCGTTGTTGATAGCCGCCTTTGGAACTCTTGGGCCCTGGACCATACTACTGCTCTTTGAATGGGCACGTCATATGCTAAGCACCTATAAATTATTCTTGTGAGAGCACAACATCCATGAAGTACATTCTTCTGTTTCTTATTCCACCATTGATGGGCTAGGTGTATTTGATCGATGATCCAGTGCGGTATGTTGATGGTGAGGTTCTATGTCTCTGCCAAGTACAAGCTGAACCATATCTTTTTTGGTGGCATAGTGAATCGTTCTTGGGCGGGAAAAGCAAAATGTTGCATGATAGTTCGTAGGTGTAGAGCAATGGTAGGTGTCATTGCTACCATGTCCTTCAATTTGTTGAGGTCTTTATGCTTCATTCTGCTTGGAACCATTAGTTCTTTCTCAGTGGGAATATGCATTCCTTGCATGTTCAATGCTGCTCGTACCAAATTGAGGGTCAGTTTGAATCTCTTGAGTTCGTGGCCTATAGAGAGGGTAGCACAAAAGTACTATCGCCTCCCTTGGCCCTGCTAGGAGTGATGGTACTGATAAAGTAGGAGCAGCGAAGAAAATCTGGCTTAGGCAAATGTGCTCTGAAGTAGCTATCCAATCCCGCTTTGGTCCAAACCGATCGCATTTCTTCTGCATTCTGATAGTTTTCAAATTCGCGAGTGAAAAAGTGATAACGTCCCCATTTGCCATTAAACTCAATTTCTGCTTCCTAGAAGTAGGTGCCATCCGCCAATGGCCCTGCGACATCACTAAACCAATGAGCGTGTTTCCCCACTTGAGAAGTGTGTCCCTGAGGAGGGTCCTGAATCGGGAGAACATGCACCGCTTGAAGTTCTTGAGGCCTTTCGGTGAGTGGTGGTTCTAGGAGGAGGGTTTCAATGTCCACAATCTGTGCGCTAGACCCTGCCTGGGAGCTGGTGCCTCCTACTTCTGCCATTGTTATTACTTGCTTGCTGGTTCTGTGAGAATATAGATCATGCATTAATATTGTAATAGACAAGACAGAACACTTTTTGTCCCCGTTACAACATTGTCATGAGGTGAGTAATGGGTTAGTGGGTCAGTGAGTGCTCGATGACTGTGTGTGAAGTTAATGAATGGATAGTCGTAGGAGCTAGATGGAAAGATGCAGTGTATGAGTGATGTAGTTAGCAAGTGGAGATGAATTTACAAATGGGGGTCGGGGGTTTATTACAAATCTTAGGTTGCCAAACACAATGGATGGCTTTCAGTTTTGGTTTTGTGGAGACTCTAGAGGGTTTTATGAGTAATTCTGCTTGGGGATGATGCATTTTTGGGACCCATTTACAAGTGAGTCTGTGCGTGCTTCTGGGCGACTGTGTGTTTGTGCGTATTAAACAAGAGTGGGTAACGGCTCCTTGAGTGAGTGAACCCTGTCGTGTATGATGTGATTCGTGCGGGACTAGTTGAGCCCGCAAGCAAGCCTTAGGCACCCAAATTTGTCTTGATTGTGGGCCAGCCTTCATCGACTTCTTGGGTACCCAGATAGTTTTCACTTTCTCAAAAGAAGTTTGGGAAGTCTTCTTATTAGTATCATGTCGCTGATAACTAATAGGAAGTTGAGATGATTGTTGTCGCTTGACGGTCAAAGGCCGCTCTCCTTTTCGCACTCACAATTGTTTCAATGGCTGAGTCATTCTGTTTCGCACGTTCTTTTGGCCTCCAGCATAGGTAGTGTTCAGTGATTGATCTACCTTTGGTTGCTGCCTCCCTCTGGCCTTTGAAAAAGAAGGGAGTTCCGTCGAGGCCTTGACTTCTTTATTGAGATCTCCATTCCTCTGCATCACATAGCTTTGGACAAGAACAGTATGGTCAACTTCATGTGTACCCTTGGAAGGACCAGGAGTCTGTGCCTTTTCTAGTTCCTTGAGTGCTCCATTATCTAACTCAACTGTAATTCGACTCTGATTCACCCATACCTGAAGAAGTCCACTTCTTAGGTTTAAGTTGACTGCATGGTCATAGATCCAGTCTTGACCCAAGACCAGAGGCTAAGTGAGATCCTCATCTTGACACACTAGTACCTTAACTGTCATTGGAACATCTTGAATGGAGAGGGGAAGTTCCACCTCGCCCATGCAAGGGGTTTCCACACCTCCCAATCCTATGAGATATGCTTCTATAGGATGGACTTTTAATTTCAATTCTCGGCAGTAAGAAAGTCTCACCGCACTAGTGGCTGCACCTGAGTCAATCAATGCTCGCACAAGTTTGCACTAACTCCTTGTCCTATCTCTAAGGTCACAAAAGGACGTCGATATATTATCCTTTGAGAACTTATTCGTGAGACTTCACACATTGCCACATGATATCCTGGATCCTCATAGGCGCCTGTCCTAGGTTGATCTCTACCTTGCTGTCTCAACTTCATCTTTCTGATGCGTTCTAAAGCCTCTGCTTGAGCTTCTTCTCGAACTCGTTTTTCTTCTTCTTTGCGTTTCTTAGCCGTGTTGAGTCGACTTAGCATTTCTTTTGTGAGAGGTTCCTGATACAACTTGACTCTGCACCCGCTGATGTAGCTCAGAAGAATATCACCTTCTAACGTGGCTAGTTGTACTGCTCCATTCGTAGAGATCCTATTTATGATCATAGGTCCATAGCCATGTTTCTCTAATTTTCTTGCATGTTGCTTCAAAGTGTAGACTAAAACTAGGTCTCTGGCCTTTAATCCTTTATCCTTAACATGGGCATCAAAGTACGCCTTCTGTCGTTTCTTAGCTGCATATATTCCTGCTGCAGCTCTTAGTCTGGTTTCACCTAATCGTTCAAGGTCAAAAATTCTCGAAGAGAGTTCATGGCCCGTCCACTCATGCTCCTGTGCTACTCTCAATGTGGGAATCAAGAAGTCCAAAGGTAGCACCGCATTTTGGCCAAATACCATCTGAAAGGGTGTAGCTTGGAGTACCATTTTATAGGCCACTCGGTATGCCCAAACAACATGGTGCAGCTCTTTGTCCCAATCAGAGCGTTTATTATTCACCAATTTGGTAAGCACATTGCATAGAATCTTGTTTGTGCTTTCGGCCTGGCCATTAGCTTGTGGGTGATAGGGGGCAGACTTCTTATGTACTACCAAGAACTCTTGGAGCAGATTTTCAATAACTTCATTCAAGAAATGAGTGCCTCTATCACTTACCAGCTCTATAGGTAGCCCGTATCTAGTGAACACATTCTCAAATAGGAACTTAGCAGTTGTCTGAGCATCGTTCTTTGTCGTAGCTTTTACCTCTACCCACTTTGTTAGATAGTCTGTGGCAACAATGATGTATTCAGCATGTGAACCCTTAGCTGGGGGATTAATAGGACCTACAAAGTCTATTCCCCACTTAGAGAATGCACGTCCACCCATCATAGGTTTTAGTAGCATCTCATCTTTGCGTATAGGATACTGAGTTCTCTAACAAACATCACACCATTTCACATAGGTATGTGCATCCATGTGAAGGGTCGGCCACCAGAAGCCCGCAAACAGTATTGCCTTGATCACCCGATCTGGTCCAAAGTGTCCTCCTGCTACAACTTGGTGAGAAGTTTCCAAGATCTTGAGATACTCGCTCTCATGGACACATAGTCTCAGGTAACCATCTTTACCATGCTTCTATAGATTATCACCAATGAGTGAGTAATCTAGGGCTTCTTGTTCTAGACTTCTTTGTCTCGTCAGGGTCATATCTTGGGGAAATGTTTTTGTTCTCAAGAAGGCTATGAATGGTTCACTCCAATCTGGCACTATGGACACTTGATAAAGAGTGGCATGTTCCACAGGTGGTTTAGTGCAGCAGATTGGGCATTCCTTGCACAACTTCTGGACATCAGCTTCCATAGTCGGCCAATGCACTCCTAGTCTCCTCAGGGTTTGTAGGGTTCGTTGTTTTGAGTAGTGTTGCTCTAATGCACCTACATGTGCTAATTGCAACCACTTAGCGTACTCGTCCTCTTCTACACAACAAGCCAAGATCCCTTGATCTGTGTGCTTGTACATACTTCCAGCCATGATGTGGTACTTTTGGGCTTTTACTACCTCTCTATCCTATGTGGCTATTACTGGGTGGTTAGGCCCGCATGTCAATACTGGCACTAATGGCTTAGCCCACTGCGGCACCACTTCCAAATTAAACAAGTAAGCATCAGGAAGGTCATCTGACACTCCTTGTGGGGCCTCTCCGGATGTGAGCCTAGAAAGATGGTCAACTCTCAATTGGGTCTTTCCTTTCCTTACTACAACCTCGAAGTCGTATTCCATTAGTAAGAGAAACCATCTTACTAATCTACCTGTATTGCATGGCTTGTTTACCAAGTACAGTAGTGCTTGATGATTAGTAAAAAATTTAAACTTATTTGCAAGCAAATAGTGTCTAAACTTTTTAACTTCATATACCATGCCTAATCCCTCTCGTTCAGTGGTTGTATAGTTTTGTTCAGCCGCATTCAATTGTCTTCTAGCATAGGCAATTGGAAGATCCATATTGCCTTTGTCCGTAGGTTGTGCAAGTACACATCCAATAGCATAATTGGATGCATCCACGAACATGGAAGGGCTTATTCCAATCTGGTGTGGTCAAGATTGGTGCTGAACACAATCTTCTTTTAATCTCATTGAAGGAGTTTTCACATTCAATAGTCCACTCGAAGTTAGTCAGAAGTCCATACAGAGGCTTTGCTATGATGGCATACATGTGTATAAACCGTCGGTAATAACCACAATGCCCCATGAAAGATTGTACTTCCTTGACATTCTTTGGCCTAGGTAACTCTGCTATGGCTCTCACTTTCTCTTCATCAGTGGATATGCCATTCTTTGACACTATGTGTCCTAGAATCTTGCTTTGCCTGACCATAAAAACACACTTTTCTGGGTTCAGGCAGACTTGATATTCTCTACATTTGTCAAAAATTTGTCTGAGTTCAGGAATATGGGTTTGTCTAATGTTGGAATGAGCACAAAGATCATCAACATAGACTTCTAAGTTCTTCCTCAAGAACTCTTTAAATACATGGAACATCAATCTCTGAAAGGTTGCAAGAGCATTGGTAAGCCCAAATGGCATTACATGAAAGGCAAATATACCCCACTCTGTGGAAAAAGCCGTCTTATGTTGATCTTTTGGAGCTATGGCCACTTGATTGTAGCCCGAAAATCCATCAAGGAAGTTGTACACTTCCTTGCCTGCTACTCTTTCTAAGAGATGTTCTGTGATAGGAAGCGGGTAGTTATCTCGAATTGTGGCTGCATTGACCTTCTTCAAGTTAATGCATACACGCAGCTTGCCATTCTTCTTGGGCACTACAACAATGGGGGATACCTATTCAGTGTGCTCAATTTCATAGATGAATCCAGCTTCTACCAGTCTATCTATCTCCTCTTTGATCTTAGCAGCATAGTTATCATTATATGTGTATGGCTTTTGTTTGGAGGGTTTGGCATCTGAGGTCATGGGGATAGTGTGTGAGCATATGTCTGGGTCAACACCCTTCAAATCCTTGTAACTCCAAGCGAATACATCTCTGTATTCTCTTAGCAAGGCTATTAATGCATGCTCTTCTTCCTCTGTTAGGTCATGGCCTATGTACGTGCATCTCTCCTCTCCTTCTTATAGGGCCACTACTATTTTCTTGGTGGTTTCTTTGTTATCATAGGCTTCTCCTGATTGTGCCTCTCGTTTAGGCATTCTTATCATGACTCTCCTATCATCTATCTCATACTTTTTAAAATTTTTCGGGACCTCAAACAAAGATTCTTCCTCTTTTGGTGTGACTTCTCTCTTTTTTCTTTTCTTTCCTTCTTCCTTCGGGGTCACATGTGTGGCTAGCCTTACATCCTTTGTAAGCTCTCCATGCCTCTGGGGTTGAAATTCTACTTCATAGAAGTATTCTTCATCTGATGCAAAAGGTGGGTCCATGATGATTGACTCTAGATCGGAGTCACTTGCATCCTCAAATGCATCAGGGCTAGGTTCACACTCTTCTAACACTGCCTCTCCCATGATTGGCTCTATGGAGAAGACTGAAATGTCATAGCCATCTTCGTCACAGTGAGATGTCCATTGTTCTTCATTGATGGCTACATCCATTGTTCCTAGGATTTCAGCCCAGCCGTGGGGTTCAAATTCTTCGTCAGGAAAGACTACCGGTGCATAGGCTGGGTCTTGAATTGATCTATGTGTTTCTTTTGCACCTACCTCTCTGGCTTTTTCTCTTTTCTCTTCTTCTACTGCCACTTTGCACATCCATAAGTGGGTGTCTTCATGCATCCATGAGGATCCTGATCCTATGGAATGCACAGATTCCGTATCATCTTTGGCTCTATGGATGGGATTCCATTGGATAGGAGGGACATCTCTATGAGAGTAATCTTTGAGATTCACTTTGGTCGTAACACCTAAGTGTTGCAGGTACAAGGAATTGGTTCCCCAGTCCTGTACCACTTGCAACTGTCGCATAAATGGTCTCCCCAAGATCATTTCATAGGCATGATTTTTGCTAAAATCACATATAGCAAATGTATGCTCCAACTCGACACCACAAGTGGTGAGAGTTACTCCTTCTAACAGCCCTAAGGGTCTCTCTAGATGACCATCGACCATTTGCAATTTCATCCTCGTGGGCCTGAGTGCTGGCTTGCCCCAATGCTTCCATAGGGAAGTGGTAGCAATTGCAACACCTGCGCCTGAATCTAGAATGGCCTTGGTGGTGTATCCTTGATGGGTGATAGGAAGATATGTGTTTCCCTCTTCGCCCTCACTCATGTCTCCTATCTTGTCCAATGGTATTTCTGGCACTGTTCTCTGGGATCCTACCTGGGAATGAGGTTTTGCTATTTCTGGTACTTGTTTGGCTACATGTTTTCATAGCTCTGGCCTTACTTTGAGTAGCTCTTCTAAGGTGAGGTTGCACTGAACTTTAGTGTTTTTCACTACCTCTGTGTTCCTAGGTATGACTGAGTCCTCGTTTCGTACCATGACCGTGGGTGCTCTCATACAAGTAGACTTAGCTTCCCATGGGCCTGTGAAGTGGGGTAATTCTTGTAGAGAGTTATACTCAAAGTCTAATCTCTCTTGGGACTGGGTGCTCTCCTGCTCTCCATAAATGGAAGGAATATCTTGTGGGAATTGATCCTGCGTGTCATCCACAAGTTCAATGGGAGGAGGGGCTTC
Source organism: Ceratopteris richardii (assembly GCA_020310875.1). Taxonomy (NCBI): domain Eukaryota; kingdom Viridiplantae; phylum Streptophyta; class Polypodiopsida; order Polypodiales; family Pteridaceae; genus Ceratopteris; species Ceratopteris richardii. The sequence continues at coordinate 107,707,256 of CM035430.1, forward strand.
ACTTTCATTAGCCCATTTGTCTTCTTGAATCTCTCATAGGAATTCTGGAGTGAACCTATTCATAGAAGAGGAGGTGTCTGGTTCAGTGGAATTGGGCACATAAGCTTCCTGTGGGGGATGGCTTATGTTTTTGCTTGCCTCATCTCTTTCTTGATTTTTTTCTTCCCTGGCAGATCTTGCAATTATACCCTCTAACTTCTCTAGGAGTCCATCCAAGTGCAATTGTGTCTTAGCTGAGCCTCAGTAGTTGAAAAGGCGACTGGCTTCAAACATGGTCTGAGCCAATGCGACCATTTTTGCACATAGCTTAGTTCTCTCTATCTCTAGGTCAGCTCTAGGGTAGCACTTGTCATGATCCGTCACATTTGGCCCTTCTTGGATTCTGGCCTGATATGCCTTAAGCATCATGTCTATGTCTTCAGGAGTGGGGTCAGCTAACACTGATCCTACTCTAGGGGGTGGTGGAATGGTCTGAGGTAGGTGGACAGATGGTGGGTTAGATGGTGATGGAAGTGAGGGTGGTGGTGGTATGTGAGAGTTTGTTTGAGAGGTGAGTTCAACAATTTTGGCTTTTGTTTCTCTTATGCTTTCTTCTAAGTCGCTCATCTTTTTAGACCATTGTCTTTTCATTCCTTCTCGACTATCCCTCCAGGCTCTCGACCGTTTCTTGGCTATGTTCTTAGTTTCACTAACCTTTGCACTCTTCTCTTGACCTATTCCTAGGTTTTGTTGCAAAGCCTAGGCCCTAGTGACCACTTGCACTGGTGCAGTGGAAGTGACACTTCCTGTTGAGTCTACAACTAAGCCAATAACGTTAATTGGGGTTATTTTTGCCATATTATGAGGATTCTTAGGGCAATCTCATAAGAGATGCTCCTTTCCACAATCTTGGCAAAAGCCTTGAATTGTCACTGACTGGGGTTGTGTAGGTGGAGGTAAGGGGCAATCACAAATGAGGTGATCTCCCTGACATCTGTAGCATGGTCCTCTAGGGAATGGGGGCCTTACCTGCCTAGGGTGGGGCCTAGAGTTAGGGTTTGTGTACATTACATTTGTGTACTCTGGCTCCCAACCAGGTTCGCCTAGTTCTTCACTGTAGTAGGACTCACCATGTTCACGAGATTGCATGTAGTAAGCCTGTGGACTATCAATATGTGTAGAATCAAAGCTATGATCACTTGGGTCACTTTCTGAGAGCAGTGGTGTTACTGGCACTATAGCTCTATTCAAATTTTCCTCAGTTGTTGCATACTTTACAGGAATCACATTAGCTGGGGTTGGAGGTTGTTGGGCTAACACAGGCTGTGGCCTTTGTTGGTTCTGGTAGGGTTGTTGATAGGGTTGCTGCGGTCTACCATATTGTTGTGGGGGGTACTGGTTCTTGTATCTTCCCTATTGTGGATAGGGCTGAGGGTAGGTTTGTCTAACTGCTTGCTTATTGTACGGGCAATCTTGTGCTGTGTGATTTGTGTATCTCCGTTCTATGGTGCAATATTGGCTGCTAGGATTCACTTGGGGTTGAGCCATGATGGGACATGCGTTCACCATATGGTGACCACCGCAAGTATAGCACCTCTTTACTGGGGCAAATCTAGGAATTTGTTTACTAGAGACACCTAGTTTTTGAGCTACTTTCTCGGCAAGTTCCTCAATTGATGTGGATTGCGAGGAAGAGAGGCTAGAGGCACTATCTGAATCTCTGTAGATTTTGGAAAGCTCTAACTCCTCCCCTAGGTTATCCTCAATGTCGATGCACATGCGTACACACTCTTCTATGGTCCTAGGGTCCTTCAAGTACACTTAGGATCGCAACTTTGTACTTAGCAATCCATCCAAGAATAAAGCCACTTGTTTGGCAGGTGTGGGTAACTCAGGAACAGGGCATCTCTCAAGATATTGCCTAAATCTTCTTCCTGCAAGTCTCACAGTCTCCTGGGGGTCTGCTTGAAGTTGTAGATCAATGAGGAAGTATTACGCCTTATGCCACTCTTAGAGAATTCGGTAATGAAAGCCTTTAAGAGTTGGTCTATGTTCCTGAACTGTCTCTCATTCAATGGTTGAAACCACGTAAGGGTTGTGTTCCTAAGTGTTAGACCAAAGGCATTATATTGCGTGAATAGGTCCTCAACTTGTTCAGCTCTCAAGACTTGCCTAAACTCGGCCACATGATCATATGGGTCTCCTGTGCCATCGAAGTAATTCTTCATGGACTTAACTAACTGAGTCGGTCTCAAAATCCTGGTGTGTTCCCTAGGCCTTGGCAGAGGGAAGTCATCCGTATTCCTTTGATTCCATGGGGTTCTAAATCCTTCAGGTTCCACTCTATTTGTTTCCGTTCTCGTTCTGTCTCTTCCCACTGGGTTGGCAAAGCTTACCTCCGGTCTATCTCTATGTCTGTCTCTTTGAGTTCCATGAGTGTGGGAGGTTCCAGCTCCTTGGTGACCAAATGACACATTCGATCTTGGTTGGGGGAAAATGAATTCACCTTTCCAAGTGTAAGCATGCCTATCATTTTCTGTAACCACAAAGATCCTCTCTGAAGCGTGATCTAGGTAGGTCACTCTACCGGGGCTATCAGGATCTTTGAACTCATATATCATGATTGTTCCTACCTCACTCGGCTGATTAGATCTATATCTCCAAAAGGCTTCATCAATCTCCCGGTTCAGGAGTAGATCTATGCTCTTATTATCTTGGGGAATCCACTCTGGTGTGATAATCCTAGTGAGAACAGATTTGCCTCGGAGGGTTCTAGGTTCTACGCCCATGTTTCCTTGCTCTAGGTCACCTAAGTCCGTTTCTGGGACCACATTCCCAAATTCATCTGTCCTATCTGGATGACTGGTGACTACATAGATTGTCCCTTCCTTGTCTAAGTATGCTCCGTTTTCAAACTTGACAGCTGGGTGCTCTAGTCTAATGGATTGGTCAGGGTTTTTAATCTGGACCACAGATCTTCCTAGGCCGTCCTCATAGATGCTAGCACCTAATCGGTTGGTCCTAAGGTATTCAAGTTGCATCTTGTAAGGGCCTTCCACCCTATATAAATACGGCACCCCAGAACTTCCTGTAGGTCTCTCCATACCGTGGGACATCTCAGACTCGCTCGTCTCAGAGCTAGGGTAGTACGAATGATGGCTCAACTGCTGGGCCCAAGACCTAGCAGTATGATTGACACTAGCCTCTGCAGATCTAAGACTTTGTCTATCTCTCCCTAGGTGTCGACCTGATCTAAGGTTCATAAGCCAAATTGAATAATCCCAAATTTTTCCAAGTACACTTGCGTTGCTGAGTTCTTTTGTATTAGTCACTTGTTCTTTTTTAATCCCTTAGGGCATCACTTCTTGTCCAGTTACTCTTCGTCGCAAGGAATACTTAAGTTTTTATCATACTTTGAGTGTGGTCGCTCGATTTAAATTCTTTTCCCTTAGGTTGTTTCGCAGATGTAATCTCTTAACACTTGCACTTGAGTGATTAGAGTTCTTGGACTTGGTAGTTCTTAACATGTTCCTAATTAACCAAAACCTCTATCCGTACTTAGCCTATGCTAGGGATTGACAGAGGGTGTTGAGAATTTCCAACCTTAAGTTTCTTCCCTTGGTTGCCCTTGTATGCCCAGGAAGCGTGTTCCCAAGCTCGCACTTACTCTTGCTTCGAGTACCCTTCGATGCTCTCAAAATACCGGAAAAAAATCCACAATTAGTTCATGAATTGAATTTAGTTGACAGACAGATCACTTTCATGCATGTAATTCACAGACCCAATTGCCTTTTGCCTTTATGGAAAACAATCCCAAGGGACCCTCAATTTTTCCTACCCCGGGATATGGTCAACTTCAAATTATCCTATCTAATAATCCTAGCATTAATTCTACTGTAACCAGTGGAAGTTTTGGTTGCATTCCCCACGAGCTTTCCAACAAAACAAAAATCACCGCAATGGGATTCTGTATGAGGAAGTTATGTCCACTCAAGGTTTTGGGGCCAAATCAGGATGTTAAACAGGTTAGCAGGCAAATAGGACTTCTCGAAATACTTTGTGTAATGGCCTCACAATGCAATGATGAACCCTAGTATTTGTCCCACAATTTGTCAAGAATAGTCCACTATTTCTTTTGCCCTAAAAAATTGGCCAAATTTGCCCTTCAATCGCGTTCGCAAGCTCTGTCAGTCGCGATTGATAGGTCAATCGCGATCGACGTGTCGATCACGATTGATAGGTCCGTCGTGGCTGTCAGTCGCGATTGATAGGTCAATCGTGGCTATCAATCACGATTGATAGGTCAATCGCGATTGACACGTGGCCCAGATTTTCAGTCGGTCGTGGTCAAAGGGTCGTTGACTCTGTCAGTCGTGATTGATGGGTCGATCGCGATTGACAGGTCCTTCGCGAGGGTCTGTCCGTTGTGGTCAAGCAATCGTTGACTGTGTCGGTCAGGATTGACAGGTCCGTCGGGGCTGTCAGTCGCGATTGACTGGTCGATCGCGATTGATGGCTCGATCGCGATTGACACGTGTCACGCGTAGGTTTTGTCATTCGTGGTCAATCGGTCGTTGACTCTGTCAGTCGCGATTGACGTGTCGATCGCGATTGACAGGTCTGTCCGTCGTGGTATGTCGATCGCGATTGACAGAGCGATCGCGATTGACAGAAATCTGAGGAGTTTTAAAATCTGATTGACAGAAATATGAGAATTCGCGATTGACAGAAATCACATTTGGGAAGCTCTAGGCATGTAGATCATGATTATGTACTTTGTTTAGCAAAAAGACCATTTTTTCTGTCGGTCGCGATTAACAGAGGTCAACACCTCGGGACCTGCACAGTCAAATTTTTTACCTGCTGGAGTTGGTGCAGCTGTTGGGGATGCTGATTCCTGTAGAAAATCTCAAAAAACACAGAAAATCACAAGCACACAAACACTCTCTCGCTCTCTCTCACAAGGGAAATGAGGGAAATGGTATGGGTGGGATGATATGACCAAAAACTAAAATTTTTCGCGATGATGGAGATGGATGTGGGAGATGGTGAGGATGATGATGGTGATGAGAAAAACAAAAGAAAATAGATAAAAGTGAAGAAAATACCTATGACTCCAACGCGTCAACTCTACGTCTTACCATCACACGCTCGTCTTCAAAGCTCGATCCCCGGCAACGGCGCCAAAATTTGGTGTAGCTCAGTGATGAGTAGCACCTCCTTTAATGTCAGTCCGGGAAGACGTGAGGATGGTATGATGACCTCGAGCAAGTGAAGGCACAAGTGCGTGAGTGCGAAGCACACTAACATGCACACACATACACACACACGTGCACACAAGGCAAGACAAAGAGTGAGAAGCAATGGAGTTCTTTAGATTACTTTCAAAAAGCTCATACAAGTTTAGATCAATTACAAGTTACCCTAAAAAATGAGCTCTCTAGCTCTATTTATAGTTTTTGACTAGGTTTTGGCCTTGTCCAAACCTAGTGTCCGGCCTAGTTAAAAATTAGGTTCTCTACCCTATTTGGAGGTTCAAACAGAGTCTAAAAAATGTGAAAACTGATAGGTAGGTACTTCTCAAGCCCAAGGACTCCTTGGCTTGCACAAAATGGAGCTACAAAAATATGAAATGGTATTTATAGTGGTTTTTAGTGATGAAAATCACTATTTTTGTAGGGATTTCTTCTAACATTTTGACATACATTTCCTGGAGCTCCCTACTTGCTCCTTCTTGTGTGCCCAACTCTCTGATGCCCGAAAAATTTAAATGGCTTACTTGCCAGATCTTCTTTGACTACTGTGTCTGCTTGTTCTGTCTCTTCGCTCCGACTCCCTTCGTAGGCTTCCTTGTCTTGTGACTCCTTCGGTTCCTTTACTACTGCCAACAAAGAGCCTTAAGTGCTTCATGGCAATTGCTGAGGATATAGGGCATTTCTTGGATGCCATAATGCCCTTAATAAAATTCTATAACAAAAGGAAGAGGATGGATACTAGGTACCTTTCTTACATTTCGACAAAAGTTTTCATTATCAAACAGGAGCTCCACCTTGCACTCATGAATCTTCCAAACCTTTTCATGGGGGGTTTGTTCAAGATAAAAATGACCCTCAATCAGAGGCCATTAAGTTATCCAAATAGAGTTGAATAGTTTAAGGAGAGTTTCTTGGTGGTCTAAACGAAAAATTGTGCAAGAAATCAAGCATAAAAGAGCACTCACCATCAAACCTCAACCTCTTTAAGCGCACAATTCCAAAGATAGAAATTGAGTTTCTCTTCATCATCCTTGTGGATGGAGATGAATATTTCTTCAAGATATTGAGAAAGCATTCGCACTGCACCTTGATGAATGTATGTGTATGTTTCCTACAATATCAGATGTTCCACTTGATAATACATATGATCTTCTTGAAAAGAAATATATACCATTAGGTAATTTTGTGATAGACACCATCGCAATGAAGTGTGAAAATATTTTGATTTATGATAACAATTACACCATGCAAGAAGTTTACAGTGCAACAGGAAAAAGAGAAATGAAGAATGAAGTTCCTACATCCCCATTATCAGAGTAGAGTGGGATGGCCCACTCTAACATAGATGTTGATGCCCCTAGAAGATGGGAAGAATAAGACATACTTCATGATTGCAAGTGGTATTAAGGTATTGAATAATTTCTCTTAATAATATTCGACCTTGAACTTACCATTTTCTTCTCTTGTAGGATGCCATTGAAGGGGACAAGTTTGCTACAAGATCTGGTGGGGATTATGCATCTCGTGGAGGTGGCTCATCCTTGGCGAAGTACATCAGAAAGTTTCCAAAGGATGAGTTGTTATGATTGATAAACATTACACTCCTCAAGAAAACCACATGACCTCATGCTTCAAGGCTAATTTGATGACTTTTGGGTGGATCAATGCATGTGCTTAATTTGATTCACATTTTTTTCGCAAACTGCACATCCTTCGCGTGTGGAAAGTAAAGGCATGTCCAATCTAAGGCGTGTCTTACCATGTTGATTGTGTACGTATCTTTGTTTTCCTCGGTCGAGCTTTTCGGATCGTTTCCTAAGAAGCGTCTATGTATTGACTCATAAAATTCATTTGTGTCAGCTAAGAGGCCTCTTCGTATTCAGTCGCAAAGCGGTCAGGAGAAGAATACCATTGTTCGACTACTGCGCTGCATAAGATCGATCGATGACCATTGTTTCATTAGTTTACGTGCGCCAGGTGGCTTATCCAATGTACGCCAAGTGGCTCGTATATTCTATATCTACAATTAAAGAGGAAGAAATTGAGTGATCCTGATTTTCAAACTATGAGATCCTGATTTTAGCTTATGTCTTTGAATGGAATTTGATTAGTGATGGCCTTGAAGTTTGCAGCAAGAAATATGTGTGCGTGAAGTCATTTAAATTCATTGATCTTCGATAATTCGCATAGGAACGAAATTCGAGATTCTAACTAAAGCATAGTAATGTAATTTCGATAGAACCACTTGTCTTTGTGAGAAAAGCGTTGAACGATTCTGCTTGTTGAACTGAAGCATTAATAATCATGAGAAGTGCATAGTTTGATGTTGCATTTTTGGTTTCTTGCCTCCTAATATTCTCTACTTTCCATGGACACCAAGAAATCTAGTTCTTGGTTTTAATGGTCATCATTGAGTTTGCATGCAATTAGATTCATTGGCTATTAGTCTCCATTTAATTCACATAAGCTCTAAGCACCCGTGTATATGAAGAAGTATCATAAGGAAAAAAAATAAACCCAACATGGGCTTTTTAGATTAAGGAGTGACTAGTGATGGAACAATCGGAAGAGGGTGGTGAAGACAATATATAGCCTATAAACTGTTAGGTTGAATGATGAATAGGGGACAAAATCCCATATGTTCAAGTTCTGCCTCTAGAAAGAGAAATGTATCTCATAACAAATATGGGCCCCAAAATTCAAAAATTTGAAACTGTTCTAAAACTCATCATAACACCATTCAATGGCCCCCAACCATTTTTTAAGATCAAAAGCGATAATGTTAACCCCTAATTCAAAATCCATGCATCTGCTAATTTGAAGAAAGTGATGTTTTTCAAAAATAACTCAAAATACAACTTTTTCCCTCCTAAACCTCACACTTTCATTATAACCACGTCCCACAAAGTCATCTCTTTCCACTATTTTCTCTCCCTAGCACACCATTGAAGCCCTTGTATTCTCATTCTCTTTCTTTTTTCTGAGTCTTTCGCTTTGGGATCCTAATGTCACTTCCATAGCTTGAACATTAATAGAGACAAAGAAAGCTTACAGGCATCTAGAACATGAAGTTAACATGTTAAAATGCCACATAGCAAGGTTGTAGGATGACATGAGTTCTGCAAAGGTGTAGAGGTCTACATGCAACCCTCTGGTAATGGCCCTCATCATGTTAGACATCATGGAAACTTGGACCTTCGTTGGAGAGGAAAGTTACTGGGCTTCAAAAATCTCAAAAGTAGTAAGACTCTTGCCATTGTACAACATGTTTTTACAATGTCAAGCATGAAATTGGAACATTCGAACACAATGTAATAATCCTATCAATTGTAAGTATTATTGTATAATAATGTTTGGTTCCTAATCGAATTTCTTTATTTACCCTACGAAGATATGTTTTTTTCTTATTGTAGATATATTTCCTTCTACCTTGGTGGAGGAGCAACCACTTCATATTCTTACATGTATTATCCAAGCATTGCATGTAGACATTGGGTCACTAGTATTTCCAAAAGTCCCTCCTGCTCAACCTTCATGTGAGAGATTTTTCTTTTATACACATACTTATGTTGTACCCTCTACATCAAATGACTTTGATAGGTTGGAGATGATTAAGGTAGATTCTCTTTTCAAGATCATGCCACAACCTAGTATATGATCCTTGAAATCTTTGAAGCAAAAGGTGGTTACATATTTACTTAATTCTTTGAAATTCACAAGATTCTAGATCCATAGGATGACATTGGTGTGTTCCTATTCATTGCTTTTGTACATCAATTTTAGACATTCATAGTTCTAAAGACTTCCACAATGTTCATGTGTAAAGATATTGTTGATATATTTAGATCGTGATGTGTGTGAACAATCTAGGACCGTCGGGGCACTTTTTCCCCTCTTTAGGAGGTTTTTTCCCTCAGCTTATATATACGCCTATTGCCCTAACGAGCTACTTATCTTTGTATATTCTAGTGGTAATACTATGAGTATTGTGTGTTGTGCTCCAAGCTTCTTCTTCTTCCTTGTGTTGTTTGCATGCTTCCGTAGACGTCTAACTCCAACAATTGGTATCAGAGTAGGTCGCCACTTCATCTAGGGTGTCGTCGACATCTCTCCAGTTGTAATCTCAGAATCACACGAATTTTGGTGAGCATACTCAGTGTGTTTCCAAGATCAAAACCACTTTGCGTTGTGGTGCCGAAATCATGATCTGAGCTCTTTTTGGCCTCTAAATGCACTATCACAGTGCTTGTGCAGGCTATTTCATCTTTTTGTGCCAAAGGTATATACCAGTTTTGGTTTTCCACTATAAGCGTCTCGAAGTCTACTATAGGTTTAGCAGGATTTGTCTGGGTAGTTTTGTTCAACGTTTTGAGATACAGTCAAATTTTTGCATCAAGGTATTGTTAGTCACTGACCATGGTTGAAAGCCATTTCGTATGTTGGCTATTGAGGATAAGTTGGATGGTACCAACTAACCGTTATGGGCATATATGATGTGACATGTATTGGTTACAAAAGGGCTCTGGAACATTGTGTAGGGTGTTGAAAAACATCCTATCACACCCTATCACACCTCCAACTGTTGCAACAGCAGGTACTAACGCTGATGCTGAAGATTTCAAAGATGATGATATTCTGCAAATTCCTGTTTGTTCGGTGGCTTTTGTTGCACCTACTGCAGAGCAAATTCATTGGGATGGTAGAGATACCCATGCACATGCATTGATAGCTTTGTCACGTGCCATTATTCATCACATTCCCTCTTGCACAACAGCTAAGGATGCTTGGGATACACTTACCACATTGTACCAAGCTATGAATGAGGCTCGTGTTGCTTACCTCCAAAAACAGTTGAAGAGTGAGCACATGAATGAAGGTGATTCTATGGACAGTTTTTTGACAAAGATCAAGGATTTCAAAGAATAGTTGATTTCTGTTGATGAGGTTATACCAGACAGCTCACTTGTGCAGACCATTCTAAATGGTCTTCTTGATTCATATCAGAGTTTTGCTTCTACTCTTCATTTGATGATGAAAGGTAATCCAAATGCCTTGTCATTTGAGGAGTTAGTCTCTATTGTGTTGCAGGAAGATCAATCCAAGCAGAATAGGTCCATTATGCGTGTTGCAGATCATGCTTTCTTGGCTAGTGAGAAGGGCAAAGAAAAATGGAGCTCTTCAATTAATAAGCAGAAATCGACTGATTCTACACAATCGAAGAGGGAAGAAAAAGATGAAAAGCAATCAAAAAAGCAGAAATTGTTTTGCAAGTACTGTAAAGTAAATCATCATATCATAAAGAACTGTCCAAAATTGGTTGCTAAAGAGGCAAAGAAGAAAGAGGTTGGAATGGTTGTTGCAGAGGCCTCTACACCAAAAACAGAGTCTACTAATCTTGTGCAGGAAGAAGAATGGGGGTTTACTACTATTTGCAGTTTCGCCCCATCTTCTCATGAGTAGTGCATGTCTACAATAGACTCAGATGTTTGGTACTTTGACAATGGGGAAACCAAACATATTACCTCGCAGTGCAGTTTCTTCTCTTCACTCAAGCCTGCCCCTATAGGGAATACTGTTACATGCACCAAAAACTCCTCTTATCCTGTTGTGAGAGTTGGTAAGATCATTTTGACTACTTTTGATGGTAGTTCTTTCTTTTTGTCAGATGTTTTGTTTGTGCCAAGGATCAAGAAAAAAATGTTATTAATTTTTGCATTAGCAAAGATTGGCTATGAAAGATCTGTAAATGATTCAGCATGTGTAGTACATGATTCTCAGGCTATGTCAGATGCAAAGCTATGGCATGCACGCTTTGTTCATCTGAATTTTGCTAGTTTGCTATGAAATGGTGTCCTCTTTGCCCAGGTGTGTATCGTCCACAGACTAAATGCATTGTGGTTAGCCGTGGTGTTGTTTTTGTGGAAGATGCTATTTAGCCATTGCTTTCATGTACTGAGGAGACATCTGTTAGCTCGAAAGACATGTATGATACTTTTTTGCCTCTTTTTATAGGTGGAGAGTCTAGTGCTAGTCCTAATGGCGAAACTTCTTAGCCTTTGCAGGTCTCATGTGATGATGCAGAACATCCCATTTCTGATGCAAATTTACATGATGGACTTGTTGATGAGAGATCTGATATTGAGGAGGAAAAAACTATGCTTAAATGGTTGGTGCAGACCTTGCGTGATAGCAAATTAGATGCACCACTATCATATCGCACTCGTTCAAGCTCTCATAGTGCCTCTTTTGCATCACATTTTTATGCTATGGCTGCATCTAGTCTATGTGATGAGAATGAGCCTGTTTCATTTGATGAGGCACAAAATTTAGAAAATTGGATGGCTGCTATGCAATCTGAATATGATGCTATAATGAAGAATGGTACTTGGTCTTTGTGTGGCTTGCATCCTGGCAAGAAGGCCATTGGCACTAAGTGGGTTTACAAGCTAAACCGTAAGCGTGATGGAACAGTTGACAGGTATAAGGCTAGGCTTGTTGCAAAAGGTTATGCATAGGAAAGAGGCATTGATTTTGATGAAATCTTTGCACCTACATGCCAAATGACTACTGTTCGTAGCATATGCGCACTTGCAACTCATCATGCTTGGAATGTACATCAGTCGGACATTAAAACAACATTATGAATGGTGACTTGCATGAAGAAGTGTATGTTTTTCAGCCCCGTGGCTTTGTGCAGGAAGGGCATGAAAACTAGGTGTGTAGGTTAAGAAACGCTTTATATGGTTTGAAACAAGCACCACATGCTTGGTATGAAAAGATACATGCCTATCTGATTGCACATGGTTTTGAGAACAGACCAACTGAAAGCACGTTATATGTTAAGCATGCTAATGATGTACTTTTGATCATTGTGGTACATGTTGATGACATGTTGTGCACTGATCCTCATGAGAAGCATATTGCTAAGTTTAAGGGTGATTTGCATGCCTCATTTGAGATGTCTGATTTGGGGCATTTGCATCATTATTTGGGCATTCAGTTTATGCATGTTGATGGAATGGCTTTGTGTCAAATGAGATATATTGACACATTATCGTAGCGTTTTGTCCTTGAAGACTATAAACCTATTGCCACTCCTATGGAGACAGGTTTATTTAAGATTGAGTCTTCGTGATGCTGGAGATGCATTTGATGCTATTCTCTATCAGTAGGCTATTGGATGCTTCATTTACTTATGCATTACTCGGCCAGATATTCAGTTTGTTGTCTCACAGATGAGCATGTTTATGCATTGCCCAAGATTCAAGCATTGGCAGGCGGTTAAGCGCATCTTTTGCTACTTGAGCGATACTCGACTACTTGGGTTGTTTTATCCCAAGGGGGGATCACTATCGCTAGATTTGCATGATTTTTTGACTCTGATTGGGTTGGTTGCTATGACACTCATGTGTCCACTAGTGGATTTTGATTCATGCTTGGTAGTTCATGTATATCTTGGTTGAGCAAGAAGTAGCCTACTGTGGCCACTTCCAATTGTGAGGTTGAGTATAGGGTAACTTTCACAACGACCGTTGAGTGTCTATGGCTCAGACATCTTATGGCTGATTTGGGTGTTAGTCAATCTTCTAGCACTACCATCTTCATTGATAGTTAGAACGCATTGGAAGTTGCAAGGAACCCTATGTTCCATGCTTGCACTAAGCACATTGAGGTGCATTATCATTATGTTAGGGAGAGGTTCTAGGGAGATCATCTTGGCATATGTGCCCATGCAGGAGAACATTGCAGACCTTTTCACGAAGGCTCTACCTAGGGAGAAGTTTGTAGCTTTCCGCAAAGCTTTGGGCTTACTTCCTTTTGTGGAGTGATTTCCAAATAGCTTAGCACTTCCTTATACTGCTAGATATGCTCAATACTCCACCCTCATGTGACCACAAACGATCCATGGTGCTCTAAGTTGTAAGGCCCCCATTATGAGGAGAAGCCATTATGAGAGCCCGGACATTTGTGGAACCCTAACTTCCAAGTTAGATGAGGTCTATGTGTGATGGTTGTAGATGATCTTTTTGAGCCTAGCCATTAGGTTAGGTAGGGCATAAACTTCCAGGACATTAGGTTGCCATTTAAGGTGAAAATAAAGGCCCTATGGCATCGTGCGATTTCCTTATAGAACCTTAATGGGGGGAATGCAGAGCGGGGCTTGCCCCCTTCTGCGAGGTCTAGGGATGGTAGGACTTCTGGTCATGAAGATATTGTTGGATCATATATTTTACCGACTATTTTGTATCTCCCAACTACGTTTATCTATACCGAATCGCCTTGTAAAAGCTATACAAGCACGGCCCATGTTGAGCTTTACATAGCATTGCACACTAGTAAACCCTTCATCTAGGGTCTATCTAGATCGCCATCAAGCTCCACATTGGGAGCGCACGGGTGGACAACACCATCATTGTAACTGCATTATGCTCGGCAATCTGAGAATTTGAGTTCTCCATCTCTGAGTTTGCATCTATCTTTGTCTGCGTTTTTCTCTCAACTCTAACTATAGGTATATTCCGCTATGCTATTATTTTCTTACATATACATGATACTAGCTCCTTGTTCACCGCATCACTCCCACAGGGGATTTGTTGATATATTTAGGTAATGGTGTGTGTGAACACACTAGGACTGTTGGGCCACTTCTTTCCTTCTTTAGGAGGTTTTTTCCCCCAGCTTGTATATACGCCTATTGCCCTAATGGGCTACTTATCTTTGTACATTCTAGTGGTAATACTATGAGTATTGTGTGTTGTGCTCCAAGCTTCTTCTTCTTCTTTTTCCTTGTGTTGTTTGCATGCTTCCGCACATGTCTAACTCCAATAGAAATCACATAGGAGCAAGTGGATGGCTTACTAGGTGAAAATTAGGGTCTTGTAGATGGATGCACCAAATGGGATGGATATGTTTGTAGACTTGATGAAACAAACATAGGATTTTGATATCTAAAATATTGTACTTCATTGTACATTAGATTCTATTATGATCGTTGGATGTGTAAATTTAGTGAATGCATACCATTAGAAAGTTCTTAGGGCTCTTCAATTTCATTTGAAATTAAGATAAGTTTTCCCAACAATAAGACGGAATTCATTTTAGCGAATCATCAATGGACCCCTGCAAACATGATGATCTGTTAATAACAGGATTTGATGATCTGCATCAATCCAAGCTTAGAGTACAAGGGAAGAGGATAAGAAATCTATGCCATTTTTTTCTTTTATTTATACATATTATTATATAAAAATAAGATATTTAAGGTTTTTTATTTGTCTACAGATGAGAAAGAGGTTGGAAGATAAAATTAAAGTCCTTCTTGACAAGAATGTAGATGGAATGCAACTTTCATTGTCATAGCTCATGTACCACTTGAGAATTGGAGTGTACACGTAACCCATTTTTCATTCCCATAATCCCTTCTCTATCTCATGATATCATGCATATGCAAGAAATTTAAAAACTTTTCTGTCTCAATATGATGTATAG
>CM035430.1:107741978-107746978 GCA_020310875.1 Ceratopteris richardii
TGATTGATCGATCGATTGATTGATTGATAGATAGGTAGATAGATAGATAGATAGATAGATAGATAGATAGATAGATAGACAGATAGATAGATAGATAGATAGATAGATAGATAGATAGATAGATAGATAGATAGATAGATAGATAGATAGATAGATAGATAGATAGATAGATAGATAGATAGATAGATAGATAGATAGATAGATAGATAGATAGATAAGGGATTATCCTCTCCCCATACAGATATGTTTCCTTTAGCGGGAAGTATGAGCCGTCTTAGTCTAGCGTCTTCTACTCGCTTGTGTGTTGCTTCGGTAGGGATGTTAGAAACTCATAACCGCCCTGTGGATCTGTCTTTGGGAAAAGAGATCCGTCCTCCTTATTTCTCTGGAGAGGATAAGGATAGGAATAAGGACGCGGTTTTGACTTTCTTAGAGAAATGGAAAGATGTCCATGAACTCAAACATACCCCCGATCATGTGAGGGTAGTAGAAGCAAGTTTGTCGCTAGGACCGAAAGCTTATACATGGTGGATGAGTCTCTCTGAGACTCACAAGAAACCTACCACTTGGAATGAATTTTCCCATCTTTTCAAGAAAGAGTTTCTCCCCGAGAATGAGGAGGAACGCAATTGGGAAGCATGGGATAAAATTCAGCAGAAGGGTAGACCGCTATTGGTGTATATTTCATAATACAGAGATGTAATTCTGAAGTTAAAGAATTTATATGACTTCCATCGACTTCGCGGTTTTGTCAGAGGACTTAACCAGCGAATTCGTAATGAAGTTAAGAGGCATGCGCCTAAATCCCTTGAAGAGGCGATTAAGGTCGCACAGATTTATGAGGACAATTCACGTTTGGATGTCCCGCAGGAAAGCAGTTATTCCCAGAAGAATAACTTTAAGCGTAAGGGCAAAGGGACTAGATCTAATGAAAGAGTGTCTAAAAAACCTCGTGTTTTTAGACACATCCTTTCTCCAGAAGATCATGATAAAGCGCAAAAAGAAAACTTGTGCTTTAAATGTCTCAAGCCTGGACATCGAAGCCGTGCCTGTCCACTTGGAAGAGAAAGTAAGGGAAAGGGTAAGCAGCAAATCCATCTGATTCAATCTTTGAACTTGGATGCAAATTCAAGTGCAAAGAAGGTTCAGATTATGCACTGCGACAGTACCCATTCATGTCAAATCTCCAAAAACATGTGGCAACCTCAAGAGTTTGGCCCACATGATTTGGTCAAGTTGCATGGATCAGTAAAAGGGCACACCATCCGGATAATGGTGGATGACTCTGCTACGCATAATTTTATCAATTATGCGTTAGTAAAAAAACTGGCTCTTCCTCAGGAACCATCTCCTCATAAATACATTGTCTCCATGATGCATGGTCAAGACACCCGTGTTTGGGACACAATGATATGTAATTTGGAACTAGAAATCCAAGGATTTAAAGACACCTTGGACTTCCAAATAATGAATATGGATCGGGTAGATCTCGTTTTAGGGAGAGAGTGGCTATGGAGTCTAGGACCTTCATTGACCAGGTGTTATTTTACAAATACTTTGGAATTCCAACGTGACGGTGTAGTGTATAAAATCAAGGGTGAGCATGATGTTCCAAGTATCCCTTTGATATCATACACTGAACTTCAGAAACTTGTCAATAAAGAAGCCAGGACTCAAGCTTTTCTTGTCCTTCGCACCGATGTAATCAATTCTGATAATATAAATCAAGTTTCTTATGTCTCGTCCTTTATTCCTCGAGAAGTTTATGTTAAATTTAACAATTTAATGAAGGAATTTAAAGATGTGTTCCCTAAGGAACTCCCCTACGGCTTGCCATCCTCTCGTGGAAACATCAATCACAGTATAGATCTGTTTCCGGGTACCAAGCCAAAATCTCAAAACCCATACCGCCTCCCCTATGTCCAGAATCAGGAGGTGGAAAATCAAATCCAAGAGTATTTGGATAAAGGATTTATCCGCCCAAGCCAGTCTCCATGGGCAGCACCCATCCTTCTAGTGAAAAAGAAAGATGGAACTATGAGGCTGTGTGTAGATTATAGGGCGTTAAACAATCTTACGATAAAGAACAAGTATCCCATGCCACTAGTCGAAGATCTTTTTGATAGTTTAAAGGGGGCTACAGTCTTTTCTAAGATTGATTTACGCCAAGGTTATCATCAGATCAGAATCAAAGATGATGATATTCCTAAAACAGCCTTTCGAACAAAGTTTGGTCACTACGAGTTTTTAGTGATGCCGTTCGGGTTGACAAACGCACCCGCAACATTTATGACTTTGATGAATCAAGTGCTTAAGCCGTATTTGGGAAAATTTGTTGTAGATTTTCTCGATGATATTTTGATCTACAGTAAAGATCATGAAAATCACTTAGAGCACTTGAAAAAAGTTTTTCAACTTCTTCGCGATAATAAACTTTACGGTAAAAAGTCAAAATGTGAATTCTTTACCCCAGAAGTAAAGTATTTAGGTCATATTATTTCCGCAGAAGGAATCAAAGTTGACCCGGAAAAGGTCCAAGCGATTCTTGAATGGCCTGAGCCCAAGATGGTTCGAGAACTACAAAGTTTTCTCGGATTGGCAGGATATTATCGGAAGTTTGTGGCTAGATATGCCAAGATTGCAGTACCTTTGACGGATCAACTCAAAGGGAAGCATCAAAAGTTAAATTGGAAAGAAGAGCAAGCAAAGAGTTTTCAAGAACTTAAACTTGCTTTAGCATCGGCCCCGGTTCTACAGATCATAGATCCGAACAAGCCTTTCCAATTAGAGACAGATGCAAGTTCATCTGCAGTAGGAGCAGTACTAAGCCAAGATGGTCGACCAATAGCTTTCGAGAGTAGAAAGCTAAGTCCTGCTCAGCAAAACTACTCTACCTATGAGCGAGAGATGTTCGCTATTATAAATGCTCTAAAGAAATGGCGCCATTATCTATATGGATCAAAGCTGACCATAGTTTTTGATCAAGAGAGCATAAAGTGGTTTGCAAACCAACCTGATCTTAGAGGTAGAAAAGCAAGATGGGCCGAACAGTTGCAAGAGTTCGATTATGAGCTCAGGTACAGAAAAGGAAAGTTCAATGCAGTGGCAGACGCCCTAAGTCGGATGCCTATGTTGAACAATCTAAGTTTTGTACAAATTCAAAGTGAATTTATTTCAACTTTGAAAGGAAGCTGCAAAGAGGATCCAAGCTTCAGTCAAGCATGGAAAGCAGCTGAACAAGATAAACAAACTGAAGCAAGTACTTTTGAGAGAAAGTTTAAACACTATTCTCTCCAAGATGAATATTTGCTTTATAAAGGTAAGGTTTGTGTCCCAAGTATAGTGGACATACGAAATCAAGTACTTTTCGAATGCCATGATGCTCCAAGTGCAGGACATCCTCGTATTAACCGAACCTATGAGTTAGTGAAAAGGCATTTTTATTGGCCTAGTTTGCATCGAGATGTGCAAAACTATGTGTCTAAGTGCCATAAATGTCAAGTAAATAACTTTGAACGACTTAAAGTTGGAGGATTGCTGCATCCTTTGGAAATTCCCAAAGGAAAGTGGGAAAGCATTTCCATGGATTTCATTTCTGGATTACCCCGCACTCAGAAGGGCTTTGATTCAGTCTGGGTTGTAGTTGATCGATTGACTAAACTTGCTCAGTTTATACCAGTCAAGACTACTTATAAGACTCCAAAACTTGCAAAAATATTTGTAAATCAACTTTATAGACTCTATGGTCTTCCAGTAGACATAGTTTCTGATAGAGATGCTCGATTTACAAGTCATTTTTGGCGAGCAGTCTTTAGTAGACTTGAAACTAAACTAAGTTTAAGTATAGCTGAACATCCCTAGACGGATGGACAGACAAAGAAAGTCAATTAGATTTTGGAAGACATACTTAGAGCTTATGTTACTTCCAAACAGACTGATTGGGAAGATTATCTTCCTTTAGCTCAGTTTGCCTATAACAGTGCCAAGAATTCATCAACTGAATTTAGTCCATTCATGTTGATGTACAGTTTCCAGCCTAGGTCTCCTTATGCAGTGGGACTTCATAATGAACGATTTCAAGCAGCTCAAGAGTTCCTTCAAGACATGAACTTTAAGCTTAAATTAACTAAAGAAAATTTAAAGAAAGCTCAAGATCGTGCAAAGGCTTATGCCGATCTAAAGCGAAGAGATGTTACTTTTCAGGTTGGCGATCAAGTTTATCTTCGTATTCCTGAAAGATCGGAAAAGTTCAAGAATGGTCAATGCGCCAAGTTGTCGCCTAGATATTGCGGTCCTTTTCCAATCACCAAGAAAGTTGGTTTGTGGGCTTATGAATTACAACTTCCAGATGATAGTTGGATTCATCCAGTGTTCCATGTTAGTCGACTTAGGAAGAGTCTAACAGATTCAGATAATCTAGTTGGACATCAGGTCATACTTCCTATTCCAGTAAATGAAACAGTTCCTCATGAACCTGAAAGGATACTTCGCACCTGAGATAAACATACAAGAAGCCACTTGTATGAAGAGTGCTTAGTAAAATGGAAGGATGGAACTGAAGAAAATTCAACATGGGAAAAAGTTTCCACAATCCAACGACGTTTTCCAGCTTTCAAGTTTTAAGTTGGTCCCAAATAAAGAAGGTTTTCTACTTTCAAGTTTTAAGTAGATAAACCAATCATGTTCTTCAAGATCTAGAATATGATAAGGTTTTTTACTTTCAAGTTCTAAGTAAATAACCTGTTTGAATGAATGCATGTTCTGCAAGTTTTAGAACATGAGGCTCGGGGGTTGCCTACAGTATATATAGCTCTAATTTTCGAGGACGAAAATATTTTCCAAGGGGGGAAGAATGTAATAAAGTAAGTTGGTGATCTAGGGATCCGATTGGTTCAGACAGATCTGAAATCGGATTCCGTTTGGTCATTCGTTTGTGTGGCCAAAGATCTCGAGTCTAGACTTACTGGTAGGTCATTTAGTCTTGTAACCAAGTAATCCAC
>CM035430.1:107751978-107754478 GCA_020310875.1 Ceratopteris richardii
TGATGATCTGCATTAATCCAAGCTTAGAGTACAAGGGAAGAGGATAAGAAATCTATGCCATTTTTTTCTTTTATTTACATATTATTATATACAAATAAGATATTTAAGGTTTTTTATTTGTCTACAGATGAGAAAGAGGTTTGAAGATAAAATTAAAGTCCTTCTTGACAAGAATGTAGATGGAACGCAACTTTCATTGTCATAGCTCATGTACCACTTGAGAATTGGAGTGTACACATACCCATTTTTCATTCCCATAATCCCTTCTCTATCTCATGATATCATGCATATGCAAGAAATTTAAAAACTTTTCTGTCTCAATATGATGTATAGATTGTCTAACCATGGATTTTTT
This sequence comes from Ceratopteris richardii, assembly GCA_020310875.1. Classification (NCBI taxonomy): domain Eukaryota; kingdom Viridiplantae; phylum Streptophyta; class Polypodiopsida; order Polypodiales; family Pteridaceae; genus Ceratopteris; species Ceratopteris richardii. The sequence continues at coordinate 107,752,334 of CM035430.1, forward strand.
GCATGGCAATATAGTTTTAGAATTTTATGATTTCTATTTTTACTACTATGTAGATATCGTTTTGCTTATGATGTTAAATGATAATCTATTTAATCATCATTATGCGAAATAATTTGTTTCTAGGAGTTCAACGCATGATTTTTATATTTATTGCTCTTGTTTTTACCTTTAAATGGGTCCCACTTATTTGAAAAAATGGAAATTACTATAAAAGAAAGTCTTTGAACAATGGAAACTTTCCAAGGGCACAAGTATAAAGCATAACATTGCCAACATGAATATGAAGAGTGCATACATAAGAAAAAAAGAGACAAGAATATTAGCAATTAATATCTTTGTTTTCATTCAAGATAAAAGGAGTGGTGGGCCGGTAAAGCCAACAAGCCCAACAAAGAGATGTGTAGCATTCTTAAAAGGAAACAAAACAGAGAATCGATCCCCCTACTACAAGACTCAAATGGGGATGTTTGCAAGATGGAAGAAGAAAATATTGGAATCATTGAAGAACATTGAACAAGACTCCTAGGGATCTCGACTCCCCTCATAGAGGGGACTGCATGGCGGCCATCTTTAGGGTATCCTCTAATAGGATCCAACACAACCTTCAATTCCTGCTTGGCACGCCTATCTCAGAAAGAGAAATTGTTGAGGTCATTAATGCCCTTCCTAGTAGGAAAAGCCGAGGGTCAGACGTGTTGGAGCAAGACAATCAACAATTGGTGATTATATGAAGCTTAGAAATGAAGACATGAAGGAAAGATTGAATTCTAAGTTCATGAAGTGAAGTGAAGGTTCAGGAAGAGAAGTTCTGTAAACATATGTATATTAGTTTTGTAAATTCTTCAAAATACTTGAAGTAATGACGAATCAATAGTCATATCTGTATATATATACGTGTATATGGTCGTATTAGGAGAGAGAGATGAAGTATAGATGAGATAGAGAGGAATAGATCAAGAGTATTGTGTGTATCATTCATCAGATGTATGATGAGTTGAATAGAAAGAATTTTCAGAGAATTGCACATCAATATTTTTTCCATTTCTCCTTTTGTGTTTGATTATATCAGAAATCCTTTTGTAGATATCGAATTCCATAGTTAATACATCTATGTTTAAGATCTGAGAGTTTAAGTGCAAGCAGGCTGAGAGAATTATGTGTAGGAACATTTATATGTGAAGAAGTGATGAGTGTTTTCTGAAACAGGCACAATCTCGATCGTCAAAGAATTGTTCAGTTCTCAGTACACAGTGTAATTTTTTGCAAGAATGAGGAGTCAAAATCTAAGTTGGAAGGTAAGCCATATATGTCTAAAAGCATTTGCTTAAATGGGCTCTAATTTGGGAAAACCATGTGTTAGAAGTTGCAGGTGTCAAAGTCAACTCTACAAGAAGAGAGTTTCAGACATAGGTAGATTGTTTAGATCATTTCTCATAATCTGCTGAGCATTTTGAGATATTTTAACTTGGAGGAGGTGTGCAACCTTTAGGCAACACCTTCTACAAAGTTTCATCAGAAAACTTACACATTTGATTAGTCATCAGTGAGTAATGTGCAACAAACTTTTTTGTGAAGTCACTTTCTTCATAGTTAGCTAAAGTCTTGATAGTTTGGCAGTTGTCTTCCAAAATTGGTTGAAATTTAGAGTTATTATTGATATAGGGGTGGTCTAAAATCAAGGATAGCTTGTCTTTTGGAGATTAACACTCTCCATCAGTGGTAGCGGAGTAGGATTCATCAGATTTGAAGAAAAGCAAGACCCCGAATGTTGCATATATACAAAATTCAAACTTTGAAGATTCAAAAGGACAGAGTGTGAAAGAAAAGTTGAAGGGAGACACACAAGAGAAATCAAAAGGATCAAAAGGAGTAAAATTTGAAGCTAAGGTACATTCATTCCTTATAAGGTTAAAGATTTGATAGTAAAGGTGAAGAAAGGATGGGAGATAGTCTCCAAATTGAGAAGTTGAATAGAGAGAACTATGCAGCTTGGTCTATGAGGATGGAAGCTCATCTTATGCGCAAAGATCTGATGGGATACATCACAGGAGAGGAAGAAAAGCCAAAGTTCAAAGATCCTAGCATTCCAACTAGGGAGGAGCTTGTAGATTTAAAGATTTGGATGAAGAAGGATGCTCAAGCAAG
>CM035430.1:107784478-107789478 GCA_020310875.1 Ceratopteris richardii
CTGCAAGGTGAAGTTAGCTTGTATTATCTCCAAGTATCAATGGTGAGCTAGTATACAAACCCAATTCTGTATACAATAACTTGATCCATATGGCTTCTTGAGTGGCATTTGCCAATCCTCTATACTCTGCTTCTGTAGAAGATAAACCAATAGTAGGTTGCTTCTTTGAAGACCATGATATTGGTTTATCACCTGCAAATGAAATGTATCCAGAAGTGCTCCTCCTATCATCCTTACATCCTGCCCAATCTACATCTGAATAAATCTTGATATCCAAGTCTGAAGTGTAAGGGAAATACAAATCATGATGTTGAGTGCCTTTGAGGTACTTTAGAATTCTTTTGGCAGCTTCTAAGTGAGGTACCCTTGGCTTGTGCATAAACTGACTTAGCACACTAACTCCATATGCAATATCTATCCTTGTTAAGGTAGCATAGTTCAAGCTTCCAACTATGCTTTGGTAACCTATAATATCATCAATTTCATCACCTTCATGGGCACTTAGTTTTAGGTTTACCTCCATTGGAGTACTTGCAACTTTGGGAGCCTGCAAATGAAACTTCTTCAACATATCCTGTATGTATTTTCTCTAAGTAATATAGATTCCAGAGTTAGTATAGACTAACTCAAGTCCAAGAAAGTACTTTAGTAAACCAAGATCGTTGATCTTGAACTCCTTCATCATCTGGTTCTTGATTTTCTTGATTCCATTGACATCATTACCTGTAAGTATGATATCATCAACATATACACATAGGTATATTACCTCTGAATTACTTCTCTTGATGAATAGAGGTGTCTGCCTTGCTCATGACAAAACCTTGGTCTTGAAGGTATGTGGTCAACCTGTGATTCCATGCCCTAGGTGCCTGCTTCAATCCATAAAGAGCTTTATTCAATTTGCACACATATGTTACCTTGTTTGGATCCTCATAGCTAGGAGGTTGTGACATATGTACCTCCTCTGAAATTCATCCATTCAAGAAAGCATTTTTTACATCCAATTGATACATGTTCCAATTCTTGGATGCAGCCACACTCACCAACACCCTGATGGTTGGCATCTTGGCCAGAGGTGAGAATGTTTCTTCATAGTCAATGCCTTGGGTTTGTGCAAAGCCCTTGGCCACCAACCTGGCTTTGTACCTGCTTATTGAACCATCAGAAATTTTTTTAATTTTATAGATCCATCTGGATCCAATTACCTTCATGGAATCTTTCTTTGGTACTAGTTCCCATGTGTCACTTTCCTTGAGTGCTTCAATCTCCTCATCCATAGCTTCTTTCCATTCTATCTTAGTCTTTGCTTCTTCATATGATCCTGGTTCTTCAATTGACAAGTCTTTGGCAAGATAAATAGAGTGTTTAGTAACAAGAGATGTATCATGCCCATATCTGATAGGTTTTTTGCTCTCCCTTTGTGATCTTCTGATTGATTGATTTGAAGATTCAGGTATGTCTTCAAGTTTCTTTATCTTGAGTTTACCTTTGGACTTCCATGCCTTGAATTCTTCTAGATTGATGATGTCTTCTTAATCTAAATTGGTGTCTTCACTCTGAGTAGGTTCCTTATTAGCAAGACTTGGAAACGCCTCCTCCAAGTCATAGGGTAGTTTAAACTTCCTGCATTCATTCTCATACCAACAATCATTTTCATCAAAGGCAACATCTCTACTAACTATGAATCCCTTATTTGAAGGGTTGTAGAACCTGTAACCTTTCTGATTTAGATCATAACCAATAAAGATACACTTCTCAGCCTTAGGGTCTAGCTTACCTCTTATCTGAGAAGGAATGTGTACATATGCTACAGATCCAAAGATCCTGCAATGATCAAGTGAGGTCTCCTCCCATGCCATGCTTCATAAGGAGTCATCCTATCAAGGGACTTAGATGGTAACCTGTTTATGAGGTAAGTGGTAGTAGAAACACCCTCTGCCCATAGATAGTAAGGTAAATTTCTTTTCATTTAACATTGACCTAGGTGTTTCAACAATCAACCTATTTCTTCTCTCAACTACCCCATTCTGTTCAGGAGTGTACCTTGTGGTGATTTCTCTCTTGATTCCTTTGTCCTGCAAGAATACTTCAAACTCATTGGAGAAGTACTCACCTCCTCCATCTGACCTTAGGCTCTTTAGATTCTTCCCTGTCTGATTCTCAACAAGTGCAAGATACTTTTTAAAACAATTGAACACTTCATCTTTGTGCTTCATGAAGTACAATACAGTCCATCTGTTATAATCATCAATAAAAGATACATAGTACCTTGATCGTGAGATTGAGGGGTCTTTGCTTGGTCCCCATACATCTGTATGGACAAGTTCTAGGTAGTCCTCATGCATGTAGCCTTTCCTTGAGAAGGGTAACCCATGAGACTTCCCAATCTGACAAGCACCACATTTATATATCATGTGTTGTTTGGAAACATTGGGTATTCCAATTACACATTGATACCTACATATCTGTTTCAAGGTTCTTTCTCCTACATGCCCTAACCTTTTATTCCAAAATCTCAAGCTCTGAAAGTGTTTGATCTTTATAACTATAGACTACAATATTCTTTGTGTCTTCTAGCTCAAAAGTAAAAAGTTTACCTGATTTTTCTCCTTTAGCAATTCTCTTGAACCCCTGCTTGGGATCCTCCACGAATGCTCTAAATTGGTTGAATCTAACCTGCAAACCTTTTTCCACAATCTGTCCAACACTCATCAAATTTTTGGTAATGGTTGGTACATATAGTACCCTACTCAACAAGTTTTGATTTCCATCACAAGTCTTAACATTTCCAACTTTAACTACTAAGTGTTTGGTGTCATCACCTGTTTGTACTTGATGCTTACCTTTTGGTTCTTCAAGTTCAGAGAGTAGAGCTACATTTCCAGCCACATGATTTGAGTATCCTGAGTCAATGTAGAATAGGTGGTCATCATTTGTACCTGGTTTTGAAGTCATGTATCAGAAGAGAATCATCTTGCTCTTCTGTATAGTTGTTGTAGTCCTTTCTGGATTTGAATCCTCCTTGGTAGTTGCCATTGTAGTTGTTGTTGTAGTTGTTATTGTAGTCATTGTTGTATCCTTGAGGATGGTTGAATCTGCCTCTTGATTGTGAGTATCCACCTCTTTGATATCCTCTTACTCTCTCATTCTTGTAGTTCCTGAAACACTCATCTGTAGTATGATTAGATAGACCACAAATGCTGCATGGTGAGGAGTTATAGGATCTCCCCCTACCTTGCTTACCTCCTCTACCCCTTCCTCTTGATGATCTACCTCTCCCTGCATAGTTTGCTTGGGAGGTAGTACCTTCATCCTCTATCTTCTTGTTCTTGCCTTTATCTTTAGCTTTACTTTTATCAGTGTATAGGGCAGAAGAGGTATTACCTTTGGATGAATCTCCATTCTTGTTGAGCTTGGCTTCATGAGTGAACAATTGCCCCATGAGAGTGGTAAGGTCTGGAATCTGCATGTCCATGTAAAGGTCCATGGTAGTGGTGAAGCTTTCCCATTCGTCATCAGCTTTAATCCCATTGATCACTTGCCTTACTATCTGCTCTTCTTCAATCTCTTCTCCTATGCTTGCTAACTGATCTGCTACATCTTTAATCTTTGTCACAAACTCTGAAATAGGTTGCTTAGGTTGCTTCCTTAGTGTGGTGAATTCAATCCATAATTGATTTTTTCTGGCCCTTGTGTTGGAAGAAAAATAGGATGACAAGGTTTCCCAAGTCTCTTGGGATGTCTTACAGTTTCTAATATGTGGCAGAAGAAAATCAGAGATGGAGCTGAGTAAGTAAGAGCTTGCTAATGCATCCTTGGCACACCATGTGTTGAGCTTTTCATGTTCTTCCTTTGTTGGTAGTCCTCTGGTTTTGAATGAGGGCAATTCCTCATCTCCTGAGATGTATTCATAAAGACTCCTTCCTTGTAGGTATGTCTTCATCCTTAGAGACCATACCTCATAGTTGTTCCTATCCAATTTATCAATAAATGAAGGAAAACCATCTCCCATTTTACCTTAACTTGCTTTGATACCACTCTTGGGAATGATGGATGGACACTTCAAGAGAATGAGTAGGTACTACCAAATCCTGCTTTGTACCTGCCCTTTGATGCTTTAGAGTTGATAAGTGGACCTTCTTAGCTTTCCACTGACACCATAAAATGGCCTATGTACTTTGGAAATGATGTATGAAACAAATGAATCAAAAGAGACAACTTTGAACTTTAAGCCTTCAAGAAAACCTTCTATTTTTTACTTGACACCTACTGTATCTTTTGCTCAGTATGACCAGCACAGTAGGATGTGGAAAAATTCCTTTTAGGGGTATCTTACTACCTTAGCAAGCTCACTATTCCAAGTGGAACGACTTCAGAAGATTAACTATGCTCAGAGAAATCAATTTAGCAAGTAAACCCTTACCCCCGATATTTTAGGACTGTTGCAGACCTTGACCAGTGATCACCTTGATGAACTTATCTCTGAAATGGCGGAATAGAAATCCCTCACCTTTTGACACCATGTAGAATACTTTGAGCTGGCTCCAAAAAGCTAAAGATCATTGAATTTGGTGGAGAAATGAGTGAGATATGCTCTCCACAATTTGACAGACTTTTAGAGACAATGACAGAGAACTCAGAAATGAATAATGTAGATATATGTATTAATGAACACTTGTGTACAATGCCATAGGCATGAAGATCATTGCCTAATGGTGTAGATAGGTGTGGGCTAGAGTATAGGCCTCACACACACTCACAAATGATAATGAGAAGCTCGGGATTGATAAGTTCTACCCGCGACTTTTTCCTTAGAGTTTATATAAGAGTTCACTATCAATTTGAATTTGAATTCAAATTTTGGCTCTCTTCTAAAATCTGATCCTCCATTATAGGAGATATTCCATCAATCAAAGCTAACTTTTCCACGAGTTCTTTTTTGTAGGTGTTTACAAAGATTCCAAGTCAAATATGACTTTTACAAAAGGATACAGTGGTAA
>CM035430.1:107799478-107804478 GCA_020310875.1 Ceratopteris richardii
GTGAGTGAATTATCTATCCTCACTTGTATGTAAATTTTCTGAAGAAATCGAAAAACTTGCGCCCGATGTTTAGCAGTCTGCTCCTTCTATGTTTAATCTTTTGAGAAATCCTTCTGCACGTGTCTAAGTCCATAGCTAATCTATCTATGGCTAGAATTTGAGAGGTTAATTGAAATCAGGCTGAGAGAATTTTGATTAGGAACATTCATATGTAAGAATGTTCTAAGAGTCGTAAAATCTGGCGCACATTTCATCTTCAATGAAATGATCATTGCTCAGTCCACAGTGTAAAGTTTTACACAAGTGAGGGCTTAAAATCTAAGTTGGAAGGTAAGCCATCTATGGCTAAAAGATCTTGATCAAACGGGATTTACTTTGGGAGAACCAGTGCTAAGAAGTTGCAGGTGTCAAAGTCGCCATTGCAGAGAAGCTCTTTCAGACATAGGTAAAGTGTTTCACACATTTCTCAGTATGTACTCAATCTTTTTGAGAGATTTAACTTGGCAAAGTTGCGTAACCTTAAGGCGAAGTGTTGTGCAAAGTTTTATCAAAAACTTTACAGGATTGATTAGTCAATGAGTGATTAATCTGCAGCAGACTTTTCTGAAGAAGCTGAATTTTTCAGAATAATCAATTTTCTGATAATTTGGTGAAAGTTCTCTAAGTTTGGTGGAGTCTAAGGTTAATCTTGATATAGAGGTGATCTAAATTCAAGGTTAACTTGTTCTTTTGGAGATTAACACTCTCCATCAGTGGTATCAGAGCAGGTTGTGTCAAAATTGAAGTGAAGGAGACTCCAACTACTACAGAAATACAAATCTTTACATCTCGAAGGTGCAAAAGGTTAAAGTGTGAAGAAAGATTGAAGGAAGACATACAAAGAGTATCAAAAGGATCAGAAGGAGCAACATTCGAAGTAAAGGTACATTCATTATCTGTAAAGGTTAAAGATTTGGAAATACAGGTGAAGCAAGGATGGGAGATAGTCTCCAAATTGAGAAGCTGGATAGAGAGAACTATCCTGCATGGTCTATGAGGATGGAAGCTCATCTTATGAGCAAAGATTTGATAGGATATCACAGGTGAAGAAGAGAAGCCTAAATTCAGAGATCCTAGTGTTCCAACTAGGGAAGAATTGTCAGATCTAAAGAATTGGATGAAGAAGGATGCTCAAGCAAGAAGTATCATCTACATGGCAGTCAATGACTATTTGCTTCCTCACATTAGAGGACTTGAAAGTGCATGTGACATTTGGAATGCTTTGGAAGAGCATTTCCAAAATACAACCAAATCAAGGAAAGCTTCACTATGGGCAGAGTTTACTACTTTTAAGAAGAAGGCCTCACAATCAATCTCTGATTATGTGACAAAGATGAAGGACATTGCAGACTCTCTAGGTGCAGTGGATGAAGATATTGAAGAAGACAAATTGGTAAGACAAATACTCACAGGGCTAAGAGGAGATGAGAAGTGGAAGCCTTTCATTTTATCTACAGAACTTTCATTAGATCATTTTACTCCTGATTTGAATCAATTGTTAGGTCATATGCTAACTTTTGAGAATGATATCAAAGGAGATGTTGATAAGAGTGCAGGTCATGCAATGTATTCTAAAGACAAGAAGAAAGCTAACAAAGGAAAGCAACAATCAGGTGAAGAAGAAGGTACTTCAACCAAGCAAACTTCATAAGAGGAAAAGGAAGTGGCAGAAGTAGAGGAAGAGGCAGAAACAACAAAGATAATGCAAGAGCTTGTTGGATATGTGGTAAGACCAATCATCTATCTCATGATTGTTGGCATAATAATCAAAACAATGGTAATTATCAGAACTTTAATCAAAGAGCAAGAGGTGGTAGATTTCAGAGAGGAAACTTCAGAGGTAGAGGTGGTAGGAATTCTTTTGGAAGAGGTGGAGGAAGAAGCTTCCAAAATCAATCCTATAATAGCACCTACTACAACTATGCATCAGATCAAAAAGAGGATTCGACTCTCATTATGAATACTTGTGAAACCTCACATGAGGACATGAGAGTGTTTTATATTGATTCAGGATGTAGTAATCATTTGAGTGGAAATATTGCTTTGATGACTGACCTAAATCATAATGCAATTAATCATACAGTTCAGACAGGTGATAATGCAAAGCATAAGGTAAAGTCAATTGGTTCAGTCAAAGCTAAGGATGGGAGCACTCTTCTGAGTAAGGTTCTTTATGTTCCCACAATTCCAAAGAATTTGATCAGTGTAGGTCAAATTGTGGAAAAAGGATATGAGGTAAGGTTTACCAATGATGGAGTTTATGTGGAAGACCCTAGTCAAGGGTATAAACAAATTATTGCAGGAAAGAAAGAAGGAAGGCTTTTCACATTGAAGGTACAAGGAAATGTTGGACATGCTATGTTCACATATGGAGAGCAAAAGGTGTCAGAATTGGATCTTTGGCACAAAAGACTTGGACACTTTAATGAAAGAGGTATTAAAGAAATGATTAATAATGATTCAGTGCTTGGATTGCCTAACATTGCAGGTCAACACATGACATACAGATGTGAGGCATGTCAATTAGGTAAGGCTCATAAGCAATTCTATTCCAAGCATGGGTTTATGTATTCAGAAAGACTTGAATTGGTGCATACAGATGTGTGGGGTCCTTCAAAGGACTTTAGTATAAATGGTTCAAGATATTATGTCATATATGTTGATGATGCTACCAGGTGGATCACAATTTATGTGATTAAAGAAAAGTCAGAAGTGTTTAATACATTTAAACACTATCATGCATATGCAGAAAGGATCACAGGTCAAAAATTAAAGAGACTAAGGTCAGATGGAGGGGGAGAGTATTTTTCAAATGAGTTCAATGATTATTTGTGGAATGGAGGTATAAAGAGAGAAGTTACTTGCAGGTATTCTCCTCAACAAAATGGGGTAGCAGAAAGAAGAAATAGGACTCTTGTTGAGTTTGCAAGGTCCATGATGAAAGAGAAGAATTGTCCAAATTATTTGTGGGCAGAGGCTATAAATACAGCTACATACTTGGTCAATAGATTGCCTTGTAAAGCTTTGCAGGGCATGACACCATATGAAGCTTGGTGGGGTAAGAAACCTACCTTAGATCATTGCAGAATATTTGGATGCTTGGCATATGCATATGTGCCATCTCAATTGAGGCATAAGTTGGAGCCTAAGGCAGAAAAGTATGTATTCATTGGCTATGATGATAAGCAAATGGGATACAGGTTGTGGAGTCCATCCACAAAGCAATTTATTGTATCCAAGGATGTTACATTTGATGAGCAAGGTACTTGGTATGCAGGTAAATATAATGTACATGCAGATGATGAAGAAGTAGTGGATCAAAGAAAAGGTAAAGCAAAGATTCAATTACTTGATGAAAGTGAGAACAATGAAGTGCAGGTTGAAGTTGAAGAGAGGCCAAGGTTTGATCCAGAATGTGATGAACCAGAAACTTCAAGAAGTGCAGAAGTTAGAAGGTCATCTAGGCACAAATGGCAACCTACAAGGTATAGCTATGACACTTCATTCTTAACTACTAAAGATTATGCTTATTTGGTAAAAGCAGATGAAGACCCTTCTACATATGAAGAGGCCAAAGGGAAGAAGAATTGGGAAGTTGCTATGCAAGAGGAGTATGATGCATTGATAGAGAATCAAACATGGGATTTGGTTCCTAAACCTAATAGTCAGAAAATCATTGGTTGTAAGTGGGTTTACAAGACTAAAAGATTTGCAGATGGAAGTGTGTCTAGGTACAAAGCTAGACTTGTTGTGAAAGGGTATGCACAGACATATGGAGTAGATTATGATGAGACTTATAGTCCTGTGGCAAAGATGACAACCATCAGGACACTCATAGCAATTGCTGCTTGCAAAGGTTGGAAGTTATCTCAATTAGATGTCAAAAATGCTTTCTTGAATGGTTACATTTCAGATGAAGTCTACATGGAGCAACCAGATGGGTTCAAAGATCAAGTGAGTCCAAATTATGTGTGTAAGCTCAAGAGAGCTTTGTATGGGTTGAAGCAGGCCCCAAGGGCTTGGAATTATAGGCTTGTAAAATTCTTGAATGATCTTGGATTTCAAGCATCAAAGGCAGATAGTAGCTTGCTAGTCAAAGCAAGTGAAGATGGGTTCATTTATGTGTGTATTTATGTTGATGACATAATACTTACAAGAACAGATGATAAGGGAATACAAATGATCAAGAAGCAGATGGAGAAAGAGTTTAAAATCAGTGATTTGGGGAACCTATCATTCTTCTTGGGAATGGAGATCTCTTATACTCAACATGGAGTATATGTGACCCAAGAAAGGTATCTTAAAAATTTGCTAACCAAATTTAAAATGGAAGATTACAGGGTTGCACCTACACCTTTGGAAGTGAACCATAAATTGTCTAGGTTTGGAGGAGAAGAGTTCAAAGATATGAAACTCTATCAAAGTTTGATTGGTAGCTTGATCTATGCTACATTGACAAGGCCTGATTTATCATATGCAGTTGGTGTGCTTTCACAATTTATGCATTGTCCTAGAAAGGAACATTGGATTGCAGGACAAAGAGTACTTAGGTACATCAAGGGTACACTCAGAGAAGGGTTGTACTATGGATTTACTTCTGATACAAGAGTGAAGATATATAGTGATGCAGATTGGGCAGGTAATGTGGATGATAGAAGATCAACACATGGATACTTGTGCTATGTAGGAGACAAATTGATTTCATGGTGTTCCAAGAAGCAACATACAGTTGCTTTGTCATCTACAGAAGCAGAATATAAAGGTATGGTGGAAGCTGCAAAAGAGGTAATATGGCTAAAGACACTTTTGAAAGTTTTTGATGTGATTCAGAGTACTCCTATTATTTGTGGAGACAATATGAGTTCATTATACTTGGCAGCTAATCCTGTAGTTCATGCTAGAACTAAGCATATTGAAATATAGTATCATTTTCTGAGAGAGAAGGTCATTGAGAAGGAGAT
>CM035430.1:107831978-107841978 GCA_020310875.1 Ceratopteris richardii
CCTCATGAGTAAAGATTTGATGGCATTCATTACAGGAGATGAAGAAAAGCCTGAATTTGCAGATCCTAGTATTCCAACTAGGGAAGAACTTGCAATTTTGAAGACTTGGATGAGAACGGATGCTCAAGCAAGGAGTATCATTTACATGGCTGTAAATGATTATCTTCTACCTCACATTAGAGGATTGAAAAGTGCAGCAGATGTTTGGAATGCTTTGGAAGAGCATTTCCAAAATACAACCAAGTCAAGAAAGTCCTCATTATGGGCTGAGTTTACAACCTTCAAGAAGAAGAGCTCACAATCAATTTCTGATTATGTGGCAAGGATGAAGGATATTGCAGATAGCTTGGGAGCAGTGGATGAAGATATTGAAGAGGAAAAGTTGGTAAGACAAATACTTACAGGTCTGAGAGGAGATGAGAAGTGGAAGCCTTTCATATTGTCCATAGAGTTGTCACTTGATCACTTTACTCCTGATCTTAATCAATTTCTAGGACACATGCTAACTTTTGAGCAGGACATTAAAGGAGAAAATGATAGAAGTGCAAGTCAAGCTATGTACTCCAAGGACAAGAAAAAGAATGGCAAGGGAAAGCAATCGACTGATGATGAAGGGACTTCGAGTCAAGCTAACTTCACAAAAGGAAAGATGAATTTCATAGGTAAAGGAAGAGGAGGTAAGAACAAAGATAATGCTAAAGCTTGTTGGATTTGTGGCAGAACAAATCATTTGGCAAATGATTGTTGGTATAACAATCAAAATGGTGGAAGCAATAATCAGAATTTTAATCAAAGAGGTAGAGGAGGCAGAAATCAAAGAGGCAACTTCAGAGGAAGAGGTGGTAGGACATCATATGCTAGAGGAGGTGGAAGAAACTTCCAATCTCAGTCCTACAACAACAATTATTATAATTATGCATCAGATCAGAAGGATGATATGACTCTTATCTTGAATGCAACTCATGAATCAGTGGGAGAAGATCAAAGAGTGTTTTATATTGACTCAGGATGTAGTAACCATCTGAGTGGGAATCTATCCTTGATGACTGACATGGAAGCAAAGGTGAATGGACATACAGTGCAAACAGGTGATAATACCAAACATAAAGTGGAGAGCATTGGATCAGTGAAGACAAAGAGTGGAAGTACACTTTTGAGCAAGGTACTTTATGTTCCTACTATTCCTAAAAATTTGATAAGTGTAGGGCAAATTGTGGAGAAAGGATATGAGGTAAGATTCACAAATGATGGTGTTTATGTGCAAGATCCAAATCAGGGATATAGAAACATAATTGAAGGTAAAAAGGAAGGAAGATTGTTTACTCTCAAAGTCCAAGGTAATGTGGGACATGCATTATTTACTTATGGAAGTCAAAAGGTGTCTGAATTAGACCTATGGCATAAAAGGCTAGGTCATTTCAATGAGAGAGCTATAAAGGTAATGTCAAAGAATCAGGTGGTGCTTGGATTGCCAAATGTTGAAGGGCAACATATGGTGTACAAGTGTGAAGCTTGTCAATTAGGTAAAGCACATAAAGGTTCTTACAACAAATCAGGGTACAAGCATTCAAATATGCTTGAATTGGTTCATACAGATGTATGGGGTCCCTCAAGGGACTATAGCATAAATGGATCCAGATATTATGTGTTGTTTGTTGATGATGCAACCAGGTGGATTACTGTTGGTGCAAACAAGCCTTAACACTTGGCTTTGTTGTGTACCTTTGAAGACCCAACTTAAAGCTTGGACTATTGAACCCTTGGAAAGCATAAAACATTGAACCCTTGGATGATACATTCACAAGAGTCAATAATCATGTGAACCTAGTCTTAGTGATTCTTACTTTTATCTCATGTAAAAGTCTATATGACTTTAACCACTCATGTAATCACACCTAACAGAGGAAGTCGTGGAAAATTTGATTGATTGAGTAGGTGAATGATTGAGAGAATATCTCATTCACTTTTAGGTACATGATTCAAGGAGATTGACATAGATTTGAAATTCAAAATTTTACTCAATCTCTATAAAAGCTACAAGTCAAAAGTCGCGGGTATCCTTCACTCCTTCCGAGGCAATTCTGAGTAAATCATTGAGTGTGTGAGAGCTACTACATAGCCTACACCTCTGAGTACCATTGGGCATCACATTACATGCCAATGGGAATGTACAATCATTAGATTTAATCAATATACATATATTCATAGTCTCTGTTTTCTCTGAGTGACTACCTCCAACTCTGTCAACTTCAACAGAGCATATCTCAAAATCTACTGCACCAAATTTGATGATCAAGGGCTCATTGGAACCAGCTCAAAGCATTCTACAACACTACAAAGTTTCAAGTCAATCTATTCAGCCATTTGGGAGAAATCGCTGTCGAAGTGATCACTGGTATATTTCTGTGTGATTCCTAAAAAATCGGGGGTATCCCTGAGTTTGCTAAACATCATGCTCAGTGTATAGTTTATCATTTGGAGTGATTTAACTTGCTAATGGTAGCTTGTTAAGTTAATTTAATACTTCCCAGAAGGAATTAGACCAATTGTAAGTGTGCTGGACACACTGAGCTTAAGACTGAGCAGGTGTCAGTACAGAAATAGCAAGTTTTTTGGACTTATGAAGGTTCAAACTTATCTGTTTTGATTTGATCATTTCTCAATCACTTTGTAAAGCACATATATAGTTTCTTGGTGTCATTTGGAAGCTCAAGGAGTCTCCTAACCATATCTGAGGAAAAGAAAGGGCAGGTGTGAAGCAGGTCTAGCAGCACCAACTTGATCTTCTGATTGTACCCAGCCATCACATCCAACAGTGGTATCAGAGCAAATAAGGTAATCATGGGTGATGGTTTCCCTTCCTTTATTGACAAATTGGATAGAAATAACTACCAGGCATGGTCATTAAGAATGAAGACTTATCTACAAGGGAGAAGTTTGTATGGATACATATCAGGAGATGAGGAGTTGCCCTCATTCAAAACCAGAGGCCTACCTACAAAGGATGAGCATGAGAGACTTAATCAATGGTGTGCTAAAGATGCTTTAGCAAGGTCATATCTTCTAAACTCTATCTCTGATTTCCTTCTACCTCATGTTAGGAACTGTAAGACTTCCCAAGAGACTTGGGAGACCTTGTCAACATACTTCTCATCAAGCACAAGGGCCAGAAAGAATCAGCTATGGATTGAGTTTACAACTCTTAGGAAGCAATCAAAACAATGTGTTTCAGATTTTGTCACCAAAGTCAAAGATATAGCAGATCAACTTGCAAGTGTTGGAGAAGAGATTGAAGAAGAGCAAATTGTTAGACAAGTGATCAATGGACTCAAAGCAGATGACAAGTGGGAGAGCTTTACCACTGCAATGGACTTGTACATGGACATCCAAGCACCTGATCTAACAACTCTGATTGGACAACTATTTACACATGAAGCAAAGATCACAAAGAATGGAGAGCAATCAAAAGGTAACAATCCCTCTGCCCTATATACAGATAAGAAGTCTAAAGATAAGGGTAAAAGCAAGAAGGTTGATGATGAAGGATCCACCTCCCAAGCAAACTATGCAGGGAGAGGTAGATCATCTAGAGGTAGGGGCAGAGGAGGTAAGTCAGGTAGGGGGAGACCCTATAATCAATCTCCATGCAATATTTGTGGCTTGTCTAATCATACTACAGATGAATGCTACAAAAACTACAAGAATCAAAGAGGAAGAGGTCACCAAAGAGGAGGATACTCCCAAGGCAGAGGCAGACTCAATCAATCTCAAGGCTACCATGGCTACAACAATAACTACAACAACAATTACAACAATAGCTACAATCACAATGGCAATTATCAAGGAGGATACAGGAACAGAAAGGATTACAATAATTATGCAGAGGATCAAGATGATTCCTTGTTGATTATGAACATGACATCTAAATCAGGTATCAATGATGATCATTTGTTCTATATTGATTCAGGTTGCTCTAACCATGTAGCTGGGAATGTTGCCCTACTCTCTGATTTGGAAGAACCTAAAGGTAAGCACCAAGTGCAGACAGGTGATGACTCTAAACACTCAGTGGTTAAAGTAGGTAATGTCAAAACAAGTGATGGTAATCAGAATTTGCTAAGCAGAGTATTGTATGTCCCAACAATCACCAAGAATCTGATGAGTGTAGGTCAGATTGTTGAAAAAGGTCTACAGGTCAGGTTCACTCAACATGGTGCATATGTGGAGGATCCAAGACATGGATTCAGAAGGATAGCCAAGGGAGAGAAGTCAGGTAGACTATTTACCTTTGAACTTGAGGATACTAAAAGTATTGCCTTGTACAACTATAGGGACCAAACCCTATCAGAATTGGAGATGTGGCACAAGAGATTGGGTCACATTGGAGAGAGAACCATAAAGCAGATGAGCAGAGATCAATGTGTGCTTGGGATACCTAATGTATCCAAGCAACACATGATATACAAGTGTGGGGCTTGTCAATTTGGTAAGTCACACAGGTTGCCATATACCAAGAAAGGATTTATGCATGAAGATTACTTGGAATTGGTGCATACAGATGTTTGGGGACCAAGCAAGGAGCCATCCATATCTGGATCAAGGTACTATGTATCTTTTATAGATGATTATAGCAGATGGACTGTCTTGTACTTCATGAAACATAAAGATGAAGTATTTAATTGCTTCAAAAGGTATCTTGCATTAGTAGAGAATCAAACAGGTAGACAATTGAAGAGGTTAAGGTCTGATGGTGGTGGAGAATACTTCTCCAATGACTTTGAAGACTACTTGCAGGAAAGAGGCATCAAGAGGGAAATTACCACAAGGTACGCACCTGAACAAAATGGGGTAGCTGAAAGAAGAAATAGACTCATTGTGGAGACAGCTAGGTCTATGCTTAATGAGAAGAAACTACCAAATTATCTTTGGGCAGAGAGTGTATCTACTGCCACATACTTAATCAACAGGTTGCCATCAAAGACACTTGATGGAATGACACCCTATGAGGCTTGGCATGGTAAGAGACCTTCTCTGGATCATTGCAAAATCTTTGGGTGTGTTGCATATGTGCATATTCCCTCACAGGTAAGGGGAAAGCTAGATCCTAAGGCTGAAAAGTGTATCTTTATTGGTTATGATTTGAATCAGAAAGGATACAGATTCTATAACCCCTCAAACAAAGGCTTCAAGGTAAGCAGAGATGTCATCTTTGATGAAAATGATTCATGGTATGATAATGAGTGCAGGAAAGTGAGTTTACCTTATGATATGGAAGAAGACTTTCCAAAGCTTGTCAGACAAGAACCAACTCAGAATGAGGATACAAGTTCAGATGATGAAGACACCATCAACATTGAAGAATTCAAAGCTTGGAAATCAAAAGGGAAGATGAAGATGAAGCAACTTGAAGACAATCCAGAATCCTCAACTCAAGCTATGAGGAGATCTTCAAGGGAAAAGAAGAAACCTATTAGGTATGGTTATGATACTTCACTTGTAACCAAGCACTCTGTATATCTTGCAAAGGATATCTTAAGTGAAGAACCAGGTACATTTGAGGAAGCTATTACTAAACCAGAATGGAAGGAAGCAATGGATGAAGAAATGGAGGCTCTCAAGGAGAGTGATACTTGGGACTTGGTACCCAAGAAGGACTCCATGAAGGTCATAGGATCCAGATGGATCTACAAACTCAAAAGGAACTCAGATGGTACAATAAGCAGGTACAAAGCTAGGTTGGTAGCCAAGGGTTTTGCACAAACCCAAGGCATTGATTATGAGGAGACATTTTCTCCTGTGGCAAAGATGCCAACTATCAGAATTATGGTGAGTGTAGCTGCATCAAAAAATTGGAACATGTACCAATTGGATGTGAAGAATGCATTCTTGAATGGATGGATTTCTGAAGAGGTCTACATGTCACAACCACCTGGCTATGAGGATCCCAATAAGGTAAATCATGTTTGCAAATTGAAGAAAGCTCTGTATGGATTGAAACAGGCACCTAGAGCATGGAACTATAGGTTGACAACCTATCTCTTGGATCAAGGATTTGTGATGAGTAAAGCAGATACTTCATTGTTTATAAAGAAGAACAATTCAGAGGTAATATACTTGTGTGTCTATGTTGATGACATCATTATTACAGGTAATGATGTTCAAGGAATTAGACACATCAAAGGTCAAATGATGAAGGAATTCAAGATCAATGATCTTGGATTATTGAAGTACTTCCTAGGACTTGAATTGGTCTACACAAATTCAGGTATATACATTACTCAGAAGAAGTACATTCAGGACATGGTCAAGAAGTTTAATTTGCAGGAAGCTAAAGTCTCAAACATTCCTATGGAAGTCAACCACAAACTCAGTGCACATGAAGGAGAAGAGCTCAAGGATATTACAGGTTACCAAAGTTTGGTAGGTAGTCTTAATTATGCTACCTTAACTAGGATTGATATCTCATATGGTGTTAGTGTACTTAGCCAATTTATGCATAAGCCAAGAGTACCACATTTGGAGGCAGCCAAGAAGATAGTAAAGTACCTAAAGGGAACACAAAATCATGGTTTGTATTATCCATATTCATCAGATATTGACATCAAGGTATACTCAGATGCAGATTGGGCAGGTTGCAAGGATGACAGGAGGAGTACATCTGGTTACATATGCTTTGCAGGTGACAAACCTATTTCTTGGTCATCCAAGAAACAACCCACAGTGGCTCTATCATCTACTGAGGCAGAGTACAGAGGGCTAGCCAATGCCACTCAAGAATCAATATGGTTGAAGTTACTCTATTCAGAATTGGGCCTATACACAAGGCCACCAATCATATTTGGTGATAATACAAGTTCACTCCATTTAGCTGCTAATCCTGTGTATCATGCTAGGACAAAACACATAGAGGTGCATTACCACTATGTGAGGGAGAAACTACTTAGCAAAGAAATCCAATTATCATATGTGTCCACTAATATTCAATGTGCATATTTGCTTACAAAAGCTTTGGATGGAAGCAAGCTATGCAGGTTTAAATCCATGATTGGATTACAGGATATCATTGAAGACTAAAGATGAAGACTCAAGCAAGTGTTTGGCTTGAGGGGGAGCTGTTGGTGCAAACAAGCCTTAACACTTGGCTTTGTTGTGTACCTTTGAAGACCCAACTTAAAGCTTGGACTATTGAACCCTTGGAAAGCATAAAAGATTGAACCCTTGGATGATACATTCACAAGAGTCAATAATCATGTGAACCTAGTCTTAGTGATTCTTACGTTTATCTCATGTAAAAGTCTATATGACTTTAACCACTCATGTAATCACACCTAACAGAGGAAGTCGTGGAAAATTTGATTGATTGAGTAGGTGAATGATTGAGAGAATATCTCATTCACTTTTAGGTACATGATTCAAGGAGATTGACATAGATTTGAAATTCAAAATTTTACTCAATCTCTATAAAAGCTACAAGTCAAAAGTCGCGGGTATCCTTCACTCCTTCCGAGGCAATTCTGAGTAAATCATTGAGTGTGTGAGAGCTACTACATAGCCTACACCTCTGAGTACCATTGGGCATCACATTACATGCCAATGGGAATGTACAATCATTAGATTTAATCAATATACATATATTCATAGTCTCTGTTTTCTCTGAGTGACTACCTCCAACTCTGTCAACTTCAACAGAGCATATCTCAAAATCTACTGAACCAAATTTGATGATCAAGGGCTCATTGGAACCAGCTCAAAGCATTCTACAACACTACAAAGTTTCAAGTCAATCTATTCAGCCATTTGGGAGAAATCGCTGTCGAAGTGATCACTGGTATATTTCTGTGTGATTCCTAAAAAATCGAGGGTATCCCTGAGTTTGCTAAACATCATGCTCAGTGTATAGTTTATCATTTGGAGTGATTTAACTTGCTAATGGTAGCTTGTTAAGTTAATTTAATACTCCCAGAAGGAATTAGACCAATTGTAAGTGTGCTGGACACACTGAGCTTAAGACTGAGCAGGTGTCAGTACAGAAATAGCAAGTTTTTTGGACTTATGAAGGTTCAAACTTATCTGTTTTGATTTGATCATTTCTCAATCACTTTGTAAAGCACATATATAGTTTCTTGGTGTCATTTGGAAGCTCAAGGAGTCTCCTAACCATATCTGAGGAAAAGAAAGGGCAGGTGTGAAGCAGGTCTAGCAGCACCAACTTGATCTTCTGATTGTACCCAGCCATCACATCCAACAATTACTTTGTATGTAATCAAGGATAAATCAGAAGTTTTCAAGACATTCAAACATTTTCATGCCTATGCAGAAAGGATCACAGGGCAAAAGCTTAAGAGGTTAAGGTCAGATGGAGGGGGAGAGTATTTCTCTAAAGAGTTTGATGATTATTTGTGGAATGCAGGTATAAAAAGAGAAGTAACTTGCAGGTACTCTCCTCAACAGAATGGAGTAGCAGAAAGGAGAAATAGGACTCTTGTAGAGTTTGCAAGAGCAATGATGAAGGAAAAGAATTGTCTAAATTACTTATGGGCAGAAGCCATTAATACTGCAACATACCTTGTGAATAGGTTACCTTGTAAAGCTTTGGATGGAGGAACCCCTTATGAAGCATGGTGGGGTAAGAAACCTACTCTTGATCATTGTAAGGTATTTGGATGTGTAGCATATGCTTATGTTCCTTCACAATTAAGACATAAGCTAGAACCCAAGGCAGAAAAGTATGTGTTCATTGGTTATGATGATAGACAGATGGGTTACAGGTTGTGGAGTCCATCCACAAAGAAATTTCTTGTTACCAAAGATGTGACATTTGATGAGCAAAATACATGGTATACAGGATCAACAAATGATTATGCAGGTGTTGAAGAGATACAAAGGAAAACAA
Organism: Ceratopteris richardii; assembly: GCA_020310875.1. Lineage (NCBI taxonomy): Eukaryota > Viridiplantae > Streptophyta > Polypodiopsida > Polypodiales > Pteridaceae > Ceratopteris > Ceratopteris richardii. Next base: position 107,840,872 of record CM035430.1, read on the forward strand.
AGGCAAAAGTAAAAGTGTATGAAGAAAGTATTGATGATGTTGACTCTAAAAGTAGATTGCAGGATCATGTAGAAGAAGGGCCAAGATTTGATCCAGAATCAAATGAGGCTGAAACTTCGAGAAGTGCAGAAATTAGAAGATCTTCAAGGGAAAGGAAAGAACCTATAAGGTATAGTTATGATACATCTTTTCTAACAACAAAAGATTATGCTTACATTGTGAAGACAGAAGAAGATCCAATCACTTATGAAGAAGCCAAAGGTAAACAGAATTGGGAGAAGGCAATGCAGGAAGAGTATGATGCTCTACTTGAAAATGAAACTTGGGAATTAGTACCAAGACCAAAGAATCAGAAAGTCATTGGATGTAAGTGGGTATATAAAACAAAAAGGTTTGCAGATGGTAAGGTGTCTAGATACAAGGCTAGACTTGTGGTCAAAGGTTATGCCCAAACTTATGGGGTAGATTATGATGAAACCTTTAGTCTTGTTGCTAAAATGTCTACAATTAGAACATTGATTGCTATTGCTGCTTGTAAAGGATGGAAGTTATCACAATTAGATGTGAAAAATGCATTTCTAAATGGATACATTGCAGATGAAGTATACATGGAGCAACCAGAAGGTTTTATGAATTCAATTGGATCAGATTATGTGTGTAAGCTCAAGAGAGCTTTGTATGGGTTGAAGCAGGCCCCAAGAGCTTGGAATTATAGACATGTCAAGTTCTTGAATGAATGTGGATTTCAAGCATCAAAGGAAGATAGTAGCTTGCTAGTGAAGGCAAGTGAAAATGGATACATTTACATGTGCTTATATGTTGATGATATTATTGTCACAGGAACAGATGCTCAAGGAATCAATGAACTTAAAAGGCAAATAGAGAAGGAGTTTAAGATAAGTGATTTGGGAAACTTATCTTATTTCCTAGGAATGCAGATTGTGTATACTCAACATGGAGTATATGTTTCACAAGAAAGGTATTTGAAAAATCTTCTAGTCAAGTTTAACATGGAGGATTGCAAGACTTCAACTACACCATTGGAGGTAAATCATAAATTGAGCAGGTATGGAGGTGAAGAATTCAATGATATGAAGAAATATCCGA
>CM035430.1:108476731-108639231 GCA_020310875.1 Ceratopteris richardii
GGTCAGTTGCTTGTCAACTGAGAGGCATGTTGTATATTATTGAACAAGGCATTGTTAAAATGTTAAATTATTAATGTATTAATATGTTTTTGATGTTTTTGATATAGCAGCTAAAGATTCGTGAGGAGCGTGCAAGGCGTGAAAGGGCGGACATCAATAATCCGAATAATTATTATTTAGCTTGTAAATAAACCTGCGTAGAAGGTTCTATTGTTAGAAAAGTAATGGTTAGAATAAGCGTTGTTGTAGACCGCAGTTTCTATTATTCAAAGTAATGGCTTTCTGTAAAAGTTACCAACTTTTAGTTTCACGCCTGCTTTTCGAAGCCGCCCTCATGTAACCACTATTTTCAACGTAATCAAAAGTCCTATAAATACATGCACTCTGTGGACTGTCAAAACAGAGTGCATGGGGGGAGATTGCACCCAATCTTGCGTTCAGTCTTGTCTCTTGTTGCCTCTATTTTCTGTGTGTTTTTCTGCGTCCGTAATCTCTGTATGCGCGTGAGCAAGATCCTGACAACAGGTACGCTCTGGTTCAGGGTGGCAAAGGATGGCAAACTCATTGGATGAGTGTCGGGGAAACAATTCCTTCATGGTGGCGAGAGAAAGGAGCGATCCATTCTCTAACCCTTCCTGAGGAAGACAGAATCCCTCAGCAACCGTGTTTAGAGTAACCACAACACGGGGGTTTAAACACGTCACTGGCCAGCAGTGCTCTGCAACAGGCATGGTGGTGATGGCAGAGATGATCTGTGCATGAAAGGGGTGACACTCCACTGAATTCCAAGGCAGTTCAGCAGAGGTTAACAATCCCCGAGCACACAAGTACTCACTCACATCTGGAGTGAGACCCGCACGAAAGGTTGCTATGTTAGCCAAAGCTTCCATGGCGCACACAGAGATAAATGAAGACACAGAATACACAATGGTCGCAAACACACAAACACAATAGCGATTAACAGTGAAAGAAACAAGATTAAATAAGAGCACAAGGAAAATTTGGTGGCAAGAACCCTAATTATAACGCAGTATCGGAAATATATCCTTCATCATGGTGATATGCATGCATGAACAGAAGCAGCGACACAGAGGCGGCTATTAATCATGATTAGATCAGCAAAATGGAAGGATTACGACAGTTGGTCAACCGAAACACGGGTTGTAGAAAAGAAAATCAAGTGACTAGCGAAAAAGAGAAAAAATACCGAGTACACCTCATGAGTTAGTAGAGGGCAGGTGATAGGGGCAGAGTTTGGAGCCATTAATCGCTTTTAGAAGAAGGACACCTGTTAAAGTTACCAATTGAAAAGTTGCAGGTCCCACTTGTTCAGCAATTCGGTATGGGCCGAACCACCGTAGCTTAAATTTTTCGGTAGATCTATTGGCTTTAGCATTATAGAACAAAACGAGTTCGCCAATCGTAAATACAAGGGTTTTTAAAAAACGATCATGAGTACGGGCTTGACGTAGTGAACTTCTTGAAGAATCATGAAGCTTTTCCAAGCATTGTTCATTCAATGATCTGAGAACATCTAACCGGAATGGAAAAGATTCTTCCGATAGCAATTTCTGGGATAAGGCTACTCGCATACTCGGCACCACCACTTCCATTGGCGCAATAGCTTCCAGTCCATAAGCAAGTTTAAATGGAGTTGTTCTCGTAGCCACTTTATACGTGGTCGGGTAAGCCCACAAAATGATACGTAAGAGCTGGTCCCATCATTCCAGACACTCCAAGATCAGTTTCCGAAGAATATTCAGCAGAGTTTTATTAGTGCTCTCAGCAAGACCATTCGCGCGTGGATAGTAAGGTGAGCTGAATTTATGCACAATCTGGAAAGTCCGAGTCAGCACTTGCATTAATGTATTTGCAAAATGTGTACCTTGGTCCATCACTATCTCCAGAGGTAATCCATATCGAGGGAAAACATCCTTCATCAAACATTTGGCCACCGAAACAATTGTGGCAGAACGTAGAGCCCAAGCTTCCGCCCACCTAGTGGCATAGTCTGTACAAGTCAAAGAATATCGGTTGTTGGTGAGGGTCGTTGGGGGTGTATTGGGCCAATGAAATCTAAACCCCACTTCTGAAAGGGTTCAAGAGGCAGGACAGGTTGGAAAGGAAAGAAATGTCGCTACAAGGGCTGTCCAGACTGTTGACAAACATCACACTGCTGCACAAATTTAACAACATCTCTGTACATTGTAGGCCACCATAGCCCACTTTGCACGATTTTGCGATGAGTGAGATCAGTTGCAAAGTGTCCTCCAGTGGGGAATGAGTGAGCCATGGCAATAACAGATGCGGATTCATGTGGAGGAATATATCTGAGCAGGACACCAGTCTGATCTATGTAATACAGTTGACCCACAATCAACTGAAATCGTCGACTGTAGACTGCAATTTTTCAGCGTAGAGTAGCAGGAGTATTAGAAGGGAGACAACCATCAGTAAGAAAAGTCATTAATGTATCATAGTATGTAGGGGCAACAAGAAGTTCTACAGGTTCTTTTGGGGCTGCCTCGGTTACATAAATAGTCGGCATCGTGTCATCGACACCTACCGAAGGCTCACCGGAATCCAGGCGAGATAAAAAGTCCACCAAGACATGTGTCATACCTAGTCGATGAATAACTTCATAATTAAACTCCTGTAATAGTAAAACCCATCTTGCCAGTTGGCCGCCTAAGTGTTGTTGGCAAACCAAATACACCAGTGCGGCATGATCCACATAGACATTACGGTGCATGCATAGACACCCCAATTGGTGATGAATGCCGTCTTCTAACTAGGTTGTTTGATAGGTCTCGCATCCGATTTCAACACCACTCTATGTTGATAAATTCGTGGATCAGGACCCCTCATGTCTCTGTAATCCCAAGCGAAGACATCTGAGAATTCGCACAGGAGTTGCACCAAATCATCTTGGAATTTGTCTGCTAATCCTGCCTTAATCTTTACTGGTCTAGGGTTGACCGTGTCACCCAAATTGTATGTTACCAACTGATCCTCCGGTATATAGTACTACCGAGGCTTTGCCAAGTCATCATCTGGCTCCAATAGTTGTTGCAATGTCGATTCATCCATAGTTAGGTCGGCATCTGCTTCTGCTTCTTCGATCAGTGGTACGACCGTACAAGCTGCTGCCGGACTCCAATTATTTGCTACCGACTATAAGTCTACAGTACCTAATGCAATGAGGTCCTTATTTGTCCTGAGGAAAGCCTCCTCCTCATCATCAGATAGCCCATCCAACATATGCACTAGCTCTGCTACATATGGGCGTGCATGTAGATCACAAGGTTGCATAGCATCCAATGCAACAACATATTTTTGGTGATTATTTTTAAAAATTAACTCTTGAGTTGACCAATCCTACACGACCTTGGCTTGCTTTAGCTATGGTCGAACAAAGAGTAAATTGTAGTCCAGGCTAGATTCGGGTAACTCCAAGACTACAAAAGTCATTTTAAATGTAGTTCCTTGCAGGGTTATAGGAATATTACACACTAGTCCAACCGGATGTACTCTCGATTGGTCCGCCATTCGCACAAAGAACTGCACTGGTTCAATTTGGGTCCAACCCAGTTTCTTACAGAGGGCAGCTATTGCAATATTCACTCCAGATCCTCCATCAATTAAAACTTTTGTAATCTTCTGGTTTTTATACCAAACGGTGATCAGCGGTACCGTATGATCCACCGTAGGATCCATTTCGGGTTGTATGGTCGCAGTTGCCAGAGTGCATGAAGGTCCAATGTTGACCTGCTGTTGGAATTGCTATCGTACACTAGGAACTAGGGCGAGCAACTGTCCGAGACGCAGTGTGATTGAAGCCTTAGATATAGTGTCCCATATCTGGTCTGTTTGTGATGTGGTCATCACGGACTCTGGTTGTGACTCTGATGTTGCCCGGGCGGAATTCTATGCATTCGGCCTTGCATTTGGCAGAGGAGTCTGAGTTACGGGAACTGGGTCAGGGAACACCATCGGCTCCTTAGTTGTCCATTGACTGGCCTTTGTGAAAATCCGTTGTTGCTCACGAATTCCAGGCTCGAAAACTTCAGCTTCTCGTTGCAATTGTTTTCCCGATCTTGTCTGTACTATGGCTGCTTGTGAATCAACCGGGGAAATATAAACCATATTTCTCATCGGATTTTGCCTTTCCTTTTTTCTATTGTCATACTCTGTGGCTTCTTTACAAAATCTACGAATATGGCCAACCTCGCCGCAAAAATGACATCGAGGGGGTGGGAGAGAGGTGCCTTCAGCCGATGTACCCGCCTGCCATCGATTTTGATTAAAATTGTTACTTTGTAGACCCCGATAATTTCTGTATCCCTACTGCTGGTTGGTTCGCAACTATGGCGGTACGTAATGGTTGGTTGGGTGCCCCTGCTCCTGTATTATGGCGTTTACTGTCGCTCTACCTTGCACCTTTGCATTGTAGGCACAGGTTTCTGTTGAGTGCCCTGACGTGTTACAAATGGCACAATACATTTGATTGAGAGCACATGTGGAACTAGTGTGATCGGGATTCTTACACTTAGTATAATACACTTGTTTGGACGGATCCTCGGTCACGTTCTTACTTGCTTTCAACCATTCCAGATCCTCCATAAACCCTCCAACTTTATGCTCCAACTGTAAGGCCATTGCAATGACAACGCCCAATGTCATTCCGCCCACACAATGAATGATCATGATCTCTTTTAGCTTTGTATTCAATCCGTTGATGAACCATTGTGTTATGACATCGTCTAGCAGGTTGGCATGCGCCGGTGGTAGCTGCCACAAGTGAGTTCTAAATAGTGTCGCATACTCCTGGACACTCTGGTATGGTTTCTGCCGATTGTTTTTCAAATAATCAAAATTTCTGCAGGGTTCTTCTTCAAGTGAAACCTCTGCAGGAACGCGTTCTTCACATTGTCATAATTACCAAAATGATTAATATCGTATTCTGTCAGCCATCTCGCTGCTTCATTAACCAGCGTGGCCTAAAACATTATGGCCTTATATGCCAGATCTGGTGGGTGGTTCAGCACTGCATAACTGATTTCGAATGTGCGAACATGTGCGTCGGGGTCATCCCCCAGAAATCCACCGAATTTCGTATAGGTCACTCCGGTTGGGACCGATCGAGGTGGAACAACTAGCTGTGGCTGTTGTTGTTGTTGCTGCTGAAATTGCGGTTGTGGTTGTGGCGGTGTTTGTTGTTGTTGCTATGAGCCACTCATGGTGCTATTGTTGCTGGCATTGTTGTTCCCTGAATTTTGGGGAGGTTTCTCGTGAACTTCTTGGACTGGAGGGTCAACCTACTCACTTTTCGGTCCAAAAATGTCGTTGAACCGATTGCTAAACTCAAGTCTTGCAGCCTTTCCTCAACTTTGGTGTCAAAATTAGGTAGACTTGCACCGAAAAGTGGTGAACATAGTAATTGTCCACCAGGTAGCACCTCAATGTCACCAAAAAACTTCAAATTGCCACCAAATGATATCGAACTTCCACCGGAACTCGCCGAAGTCTCATCGGACCAGGCTACACTATCACCGAAAACATTCTTGCCAGATAATGTAAACCTGTTACCGATAGTGACCGAATTCTGACGAGATAGTGTGGAACTGTCTCCGCACTGTGTCTCTGTACAACCAGAAATCATCATACTTTCTCCAAATGGTACCGGACTCATACCGAAATTCACCGAAATCTCGTCATGTGCTACCGAACTAGCACTGGAATCACTACTGACTGGCTTTGATCCTTCTGCAATTGGACTTAACTGTCCTATACTTCTACCACCAGGGGGTGTTCCTAATAAGTTTGGAACTGCCCAGGGATGTTGATCTCTACGGTATTTGGGGTATGATTCACCAGAGCATGTTACCGGCATATATCAAAGAATTCTTCGTCAATCTTTAATCTTCTGTGCAAACAACTACTCCAATTCCCACAGACGGCACCAATGTTAAAAGTGCCTTCGGTCAAGTGCTTTTAATCTCGTTTCTAGGTTCTTGGGATGGACAGGGGTCTAATAGTACAGAGGCCCTTTTTTTTAATTTTCCCAATTTAACATCCAGTAAACAACTAAATACTTCCGATTCAACACTTAGTACTGCGCAATGCGTCTACCATGTGTATCAAGCACTTATGAATTCACACAGAACTAATAAGATTAATCGCATTGTTATGGTAATTAATGATTAATTACTAAAACTTAATACTCAGACACAATACTCAGAATTCTGCAAATCTGCAGCACAACATCTCCAGCGTGATCGCCTAGACAAACAGTCTAGCGATTCCTCTCCCGCTTGAAGAATACCGTGCTTGCCTTTTCATTACTCAAAAAAGGGTTACATCTTTTTGCCACGCCTTTTCAGTGAGTGCAAATATAGAAAAATAAAATTACATAGAGATCCAATCCGGCGGCTTACATAGTCAAGAATGAAGTATCATAGCTATACCTTGTAGCTTGCCATTTGTGCCTAGATGACTTTCTGCGTTCTCCACTTCTTGAAGTTTCTAGTTCATCATATTCTGGATCAAACCTTGGCCTTTCTTCTACTTCAACTTGTCCTTCATTACTCTCTTCTTCATCACATATTTGAGCCTTTGATTTACCTTTCTTCTGATTCAAGGTTTCTTCATCACGTGCATGAGTATTAAATGTACCTGCATACCAAGTACCTTGTTCATCAAATGTAACATCCTTAGACACAAGGAATTGCTTTGTGGATGGACGCCACAACCTATAACCCATCTGCTTGTCATCTAGCCAATGAACACATACCTTTCTGCTTTAGGTTCTAATTTATGCCTTAACTGAGATGGCACATATGCATATGCCAAACATCCAAATATTCTACAATGATCCAAGGTACGTCTCTTACCCCACCAAGCTTCATATGGTGTCATACCTTGCAAGGCTTTACATGGTAACCTATTGACCATGTGGTTGTATTTACAGCCTCAGCCCACAAATAATTTGGGCAATTTTTCTCTTTCATCATTGACCTTGCAAACTCAACAAGAGTTCTATTTCTTCTCTCTGCTACCCCATTTTGTTGAGGAGAGTGCCTGCAAGTAACCTCTCTCTTTATACCTGCATTCCACAAATAATCACTATATTCATTTGAAAAATACTCTCCCCCTCCATCTGATCTTAACCTCTTCAACTTTTGTCCTGTAATTCTTTCTGCATAAGCATGATAGTGTTTGAATGTATTAAACACTTCTGACTTGTCTTTCATCACATAGATTGTGATCCACTTGGTAGCATCATCAACATATATAACATAATATCTTGAACCATTTATACTAAAGTCCTTTGAAGGACCCCACACATATTTATGTACCAATTCAAGTCTTTCTGAGTACATAAAACCATGCTTATTATATGATTTCTTATGAGCCTTACCTAACTGACATGTTTCACATCTGTATGTCATGCGTTGACCTGCAACATTAGGTAATCCAAGTACTGAACCATTATTAACCATCTCTTTAATACCTCTTTCATTGAAGTGTCCAAGTCTTTTATGCCGAAGATCCAATTCTGCCACCTTTTGCTCTCCATATGTGAACATAGCATGTCCAACATTGCCTTGTATCTTTAATGTGAAGAGCCTTCCTTCCTTCTTTCCTATAACAATTTGCTTATACCCTTGGCTAGGGTCTTCAACATTAAACTCCATCATTAGTAAACCTTAGCTCATATCCTTTTCCCACAATCTGTCCTACACTAATCAAGTTCTTTGGAATTGTAGGAACATACAAAACTTTACTCAATAGAGTACTTCCATCCTTGGCTTTAACTGAACCAATTGACTTCACTTTGTGCTTTGTATTGTCACTTGTTTGAAGTGTGTGATTGATTGCCTTATGATCTAGATCAGTCATCAAAGCTTCACATGTTGCATTCATAATGAGAGTTGAATCTTCTTTCTGATCTGATGCATAATTGTAATAGGTGTTGTTATAGGATTGATTTTGGAAGTTTCTTCCTCCACTTCTTCCAAAGAAATTCCTACCACCTCTACCTCTGAAATTTCCTCTTTGATATCTGCCACCTCTTCCTCTTTGATTAGAATTCTAATTAAAATTACCATTGCTTTGATTATTATGCCAACATTCATGAGATAAATGATTCGTCTTACCACATATCCAACAAGCTCTGACATTATCTTTGTTATTTCTGCCTCTTCCTCTACTTCTGCCATTTCCTCTTCCTCTTAGGAAGTTTACTTGACTTGGAGTACCTTCATCTTCAAATGATTGTTGCTTTCCATTTTTAGCTTTCTTCTTGTCTTTAGAATACATTGCATGACCTGTACTCTTATCAACATCTCCCTTGATATCATTCTCAAAAGTTAGCATATGTCCTAACAATTGATTCAAATCAGGAGTGAAATGATCTAATGAAAGTTCTTTAGACAATACAAAAGGCTTCCACTTCTCATCTCCTCTTAGCCTTGTGAGAATTTGTCTTACCAACTTATGTTCTTCAATATCTTCATCAACTGCACCTAAAGAATCAACAATATCTTTCATCTTTGTCACATAATCAAATATTGATTGTGAAGTCTTCTTCTTGAATGTAGTAAACTCTACCCATAATAATGCTTTCCTTGACTTGGTTGTATTCTAAAAATGCCCTTCCAAAGCACTCCATATGTCACTTGCACTTTCAAGTCCTCTGATATGAGGAAGCAAATAATCATTCACTGCCATGTAGATTATGCTCCTTGCTTGAGCATCCTTCTTCATCCAAATCTTTAAATCTGCAAGCTCCTCTCTAGTTGGAACACTAGGATCTTTGAACTTTGGCTTTTCTTCCTCTCCTCTGATGTATCCCATCAGATCTTTGCTGATAAGATGAGCTTCCATCCTCATAGACCAAGCTATATAGTTCTCTCTATCCAACTTCTCAATTTGGAGACTGTCTCCCATCCTTTCTTCACCTGTACTATCAAATCCTTAACCTTATAAGGAATGAATGTACCCTAGGTTCAAATTTTACTCCTTCTGATCCTTTTGATTGCTCTTGTGTGTCTTCCTTCAACTTTTCTTTCACACTGTCCTTTTGAATCTTCAAAGTTTGAATTTTGTGTATCTGCAGCAGTCGGGGTCTTCCTTTTCTTCAAATCTGATGAACCCTGCTCTGATACCACTCAAGGAGAGTGTTAATCTTCTAAAGACAAGCTATTCTGGATGTTAGACCACCTCTATATCAAGAATACCTCTAAACTTCAATCAATTTTGGAAGACAAGTGCCAAAATGTCAAGACTTTAGCTAATTGTGAAGAAAATCACTTCACAGAAAAGTCTATTGCACATTACTCACTCATTGACTAATCAAATGTATAAAGTTTATTATGAGACTTTGTTCAAGGTGTCATATAAAGGTTACGCACCTCCTCCAAGTTAAAACATCTCAAAAGCTTTAGTAGATTATGAGAAATAATCTAAACAATCTACCTATGTCTGAAACTATCTTCTTGTAGAGTCGACTTTGACACCTGCAACTTCTAACACATAGTTCTCCCAAACTAGAACCCGTTTAAGCAAATGCTTTTAGCTATAGATGGCTTACCTTCCAACTTAGATTTTGACTTCTCATTTGTGCAAAAATTTACACTGTGCACTGAGAACTGATCAATTCTTTGACCATCAAGATTGTGCCTGTTTCAGAAGGCACTCAACATTTCCTCACATATAGATGTTCCTACACATAATTCTCTCAGCTTGTTTGCAATTAGGCTCTCAAACTTTAACCATAGATGGATTGACTACGGAGTTAGATATCTACAAAAGTATTTTTTATGTAATCAAACACAAAAGGAGAAAATGGACAAAAGATCAACGCGCAATTCTCTTAAAAAAATCTTTCTATTCAACTCATCATACATCTAATGGATGATACACACAATACTCATGATCTATTCTTTTCTATCTCATCTATGCTTCATCTCTCTCTTCTAATATGACCATATACACACACATACACACACACACACACACACACACACACACACATATATATATATATATATATATATATATATATATATATATATATATATATATATATATATATATATATATGAGTATTGATTCGTCATTTCTTCAAGTATTTTGAAGTATTTACAAAACTAATGTACATATGTTTATAGAACTTCTTTTCCTGAATCTTCACTTCACTTCATGAACGTAGACTTTAATCTTTCCTTCATGTCTTCATTTCTAAGCTTCATATAATCACCAATTGTTGATTGTCTTGCTCCAACAGTTATGACAAATCATCATTATTGATGTATTGGAAGAATGACCTTAGATGTACTAATAGAAATGGCACTACAACTTGAACATAAGATTGGAGGGTTTGTAGAAGACCTAGATTGGATGCAAATTGGAAAAAACAAACCGGATGAAGTATTGAAACACGTTTTCTGTGCCAAATGCAAAAATCAAAGACATATTGCTACGAACTATTCTCTGAATCAATTATAGTATGGTATTTGTGAATGTTCCACACATTCCAAAGATAATCACATGCATAATGCAAAAACATAGAATAGAGTGGTTATTAATGTAGTAATCTAGGAATCAGGAGCACTAATAAGTAACTACCTTCCTTCACATTTACATAATAATGGATATCTGTCAGGCAAAGGTTTTTAGCCAAATTATGGCCCTCTCAGATGGAACCAATGTAATACAAACCATGTGGACCGGACTTTATCACCAAGGTGTCATTTTTGTGGAGAAGTGGGCCACATACGATGAGATTTTAAGGATGCCCAAGAGTATGATAAGCAAAAAGAAGAATGGCAAAATCCCATGGCTAACATGTTCATCATAAGTTAAGAACCCCAAACAGCTACATTACAAACATGTTCTAATAAGGCCCTACATCAAACTATAACAACATTTGGACCCAGCTTTGAAGAGCAATGAATGATGAAAAAATCTGTGAGGTGGGCTTGACAAGAACCATCTATATTTGTTGCTCCCACCCCTATCACTAACATTGCACATGTAGTGAAAAAAGCCATAATATTGGAAATATAGACCTTACCTGATTCATCTTTGCCAGCACAAGATTCAAAGGCAACAGCTACCATGTTCTAGAAAATGTCCCAATCACATTGCCCTTGGGACAAATACAGTGTAACATTGGTCCTAAAAATTAGGCAATAGTTTGAGCAGTATTGAACTAGAGACAATGATACTAGATGTTCAACTAGAACTGGATCTTACAATGGACTATAAGGTCCATTAATTATGGTCTGGTTCAAAAATCATTGCATACCAAAAGTTTTGGTGGATGGTGGGTCAGACATAAATATTGCTATGATTGCACTATGTCAAAAGCTAGGCTAGTATAATCTAGAACTTGTAAAATTTTTTGTTCAAATGGAAGACCAATCACGAGTACATCTGACTAGAATAGTAAAGAATATGCACCTATACATGATCACATAAGGTGTCACTTTTAGTTTAGGTTTCCAAGAACCAAAAGAGGAAAGAACTAATGTCTGATGGGATGCTCACAAGCAATGCATCTAGGATACTAGCAATCAAACATATAAAAAACATATACTCATTCAATCCAACCATTCTCTTTGTGTTTTGCATATAGGGTACTAGTTATGAATATATCAAGGTTTTAACAACTAATACAAAGTAAATCATCGATATGAAATGATACATGATATCACATCCAACATCAAGCAATGATACAAGAGCAAGTTAAAACAAGAGAAATCCAAAAGTTGCCACAATGTGACACTTGAAGGTCCCTATGATGAGTAGTATGTCATATTTATGCATAGTTGATGAGAAAAATTATTTTTTTTTAAATATACATGCGTATGAGAGAGGAATTCTTTCTCTCTAGTATCCAAGTTTGTTGTCAAACTTGGCAAGAACCGTACCTCACCATCGACTCATTGAAACAACAAAGCCCATCAAAATACCCAATAGATGGAAGATGTCTCCACTTGGGATGTGTCCACATCACTAGTCAATAAAAAGTTGCAATGGGTTCCCGATAATAGCCTTGAAAGTAATGCCAAAAGATAGTCATATTGTCCAAACTGTAATTTAAGAAAGCATTTCTATCATTAAGGAAGGAGTCTCATGAGCATCAGGTTCTGGCTATGTAGAGGTGAAATCTCTCTTATTTGAGCAATAAGAGCATAATCACTAACCAAGCAACCAAAGCCTCATTATCAATAGTAAACAATACAAAAGTGAGGGGTAGGCTTGTTTGATCAAGCATTTTAATATAATCAATTGAGAGATTTGAACATTAGTATGAATGTTAGTAGAGATCTTTTCCTAAAGCATTGAGATAATCTAATGTAAGGCCACAACTAAGGTCCTTAAGAGATTGGAGAATGAATTCTTGTTGGAGTCTATCATAAGATTTATTGAAGTCCATTTCGGGGAAGAGGACATCTTGAGAAGATTTCTCCGCAAAGAGAAGCCCTTCCCAAAGATCAATAATGGCCCCAACGATGGAACTACGCTTTATGAACCCCTCATTGTTCTAGGTGCTAGGTGGAAAGCAATGCTATTAGGTAGAACCTTAGCAAAGATCTTTTAAGGAATTTGTGGCATTGTAGTTGGCGCCAGCTTTTTTTCATGTTTTTTGTCTTTTTGTGAAAAATCTTAATAACACCTTCCTTAAGACAATGAAGCAAAGTGCCAAAACACATGGAGTCTTGTGAGAGCAAGATCAATGGAGTCACCAAAACCCTCTTGAAGGTCTTGAAGAATTCATTTGGTAGGCCATCTAGGACTAGGCTTTTACCATTAAGAAGTGCATCATTTCATGTTTTTTGTCTTTTTGTGAAAAATCTTAATAACACCTTCCTTAAGACAATGAAGCAAAGTGCCAAAACACATGGAGTCTTGTGAGAGCAAGATCAATGGAATCACCAAAACCCTCTTGAAGGTCTTGAAGAATTCATTTGGTAGGCCATCTAAGACTAGGCTTTTACCATTAAGAAGTGCATCAATCGCTGTATAATCTCTAATTTGCTGATTTGATAATCAAGAAACAACAACATATTTTCTAGAATTCTTTTGGTTGTAACTCTAGAGACTATGACCATACAACTCACCTAGGTGTAGAATGCGGAGTGAACACCCGCAAAATCTAGGTAAAGTGGTGAACAATGTGTACTATTTTCTTTGTCTAAATTGCATTCCTTTTCATGCTTATCAAGCATGTATGAGATCGTTTCCTTATACTAGTTCATCTTAAGGAGTCTACATATTTCGTTAGTCAATTTTCTTTTTCTTTTCCAAACCCACCAAGCTTCAAACACAAATATGTTGATTCCTTTTTTAAAATTTCTTTTATTTCTAAGCACATTTTTTATCTTTTGGAGCCCTGACCAAGATGAGATTGATCTTTTTTTACTTCATCCTCAAGAAGCCAAAGCCTTCAATAAATAAAAAATCAATTTAATGCCCTAATTCACAATGAAGAAACTAAAACTGAACCCCACCAAGGTAGCACCCTTTACTGTCACATTAGCAGACCAACACCGGGTTACACCACTTGGCATTTTTGAAAAGGTACTCATGATAGTGCAGGGTTGTGAGCTTCTTTTAGACTTTGTTGTCATTTACCTACCACAGGAGACCTCTTACCCTCTACTCTTGGGAAGGCCTTGGTTAAAGCAACAAAAGTGCTGCAAGATTGGGGAAAGAACAAGTTGCAGATTTAAACAAGCACCAATAATCAACTACAGATACATTTGGAAGAAGGATCTGACATTGGCAAAGGTACTGGGTATACTATTGACACTAAGGTAATGCCTTCTTTACCTCAAGAGGATGATACATTATTAAATTGGATGATGGAGAGTGGAGAGTGTTGCACTGTGGAAATCAGTGAAATAGATGAAGAAATTGAAAAAGAAGCTCATGGAATCCAAAAGGAGTCTGAAAATGAAAATTTGCACTTAAATTGTAACAAAGCAGGGCCAACAACTATTGAAGCACCGAAAGAGGCTAATTGTGAAGAGCTTGAGAGTAGAGAAGACCTCCCACTTTTGGATATCCCTCAAACATGGACGGGGCAACATGTTGGAACATAAATCTTACACTATGCTTGAGGTGTATTTGATCTACATCAAAAAAGCTATGGTTTGGATTATGCCAAAATATCCATTGAAGCGTTCTTTTACCTATGCTCATTTATTGTAATTTTTTTAAAGATTTTTATGGATCATTTACAATTGTAAAAGCCTAGATCTTTACACATGTAAAAGTAAAAAAAGAGAGCTAAACTTCCATGGTTATCAAGTTGCAACCAATGAATCAATCAATCACTTAAAAGTATATCAAACTAGATCTTCACTTTTCCTAGATTGTAGGAAAGTGCATTGGTTCCCTCCAACAACTAATCCCACCTACATTTGAATTCAAAATACACTTGTAGAAGTTGTGGAGCACTTCAAGAGTCTATATCAAGACTTCAATTCACTTGTACATTACATGGAAGCAACATACATACACTTGTGGTCATCATTATCTTGCTCCTTCATTTTTCTACATCATCTTCTTCAACAACAATAAGATTGTAGACGTTGCTGCTCTCACTAAAGAGCTGCAAACTAGATAAGTGAGCACTCATTATAAAGGTATTAGTTTCTAGGTTATTTTTATAGATTTTCAAAGCATTTGGTTGAGTATATTGGGATAAACCATAGTTGTTCTATCTCAGGGTCTATCTTTGTGCATTCCAAAAAAATAGGAGGTATCACTGTTGAGTCCAGGATCATTCCAAAAGCATATTTTGCTTTTTTCTTGTACTCTTCAGCATTCTATACACTCAAACTTATGTGTATCACTCCTCCAAAATGCGTTTTTCCAATTGTAATCATGTTGGTTGCTATGAGCATTTGCAGTTGATTGTCTCATCCAAAGATAATAAGTTTTTTGAGCTAGTCAATGCATAAACCTATCTATTTTGTATCGAATCTTTCTCCTTGATGTACATAGTGCATTTTATTGCACTTATCACATGCATATAGGGTCTTTTTGAGTCTCCATAAGCTCAAGGGCTGGTCTTGTGCTTGTTGGTTGGACTAAAATTCATTGCTTTGCAACTCACTTTTCTACCTCCTACAAGCTTCTCCAAGTTCTTTCAATGGTATCAAAGCCAGATCAAAATGGGTGATGGCTTTCCCTCAATGATTGAGAAGCTTGATCAACACAACTATGTGGCTTTGGAAATTAGAATGGAGGCCTATTTGCAAGGTACAAATCTTTATGGAATTGTAGCAGGTGATGAAGCTATGCCTATTCGAAGATCCAAAAGAGGACTTACAGAGAGGAGACAGATAAGCTCACACTTTGGTGTGCAAGGGATGTTCAAGCAAGGTTGTACATACTGAAATCTATCTCTGACTTTCTATTACCACATATTAGAGGATGCAAGACATCTCAAGAGACTTGGGATGCCCTAGAGACTTTTTGTTATGCTAGTACCAAAGCAAGAAAGAATCATCTTTGGAATGAGTTCAACCAAATGAAGAAGACACCTAAACAAACCATCATCGAGTTTGTTTCCAAGGTCAAGGAGGTTTTGGATCAGTTAGCATCAGAGAGCTGATTGAAAAAGAGGCTATCAGGATGCAAATTCTCAATGGGATTCGAAGTGATAAGCAATGACAATCCTTCAAACTCCATATTTCAACATCTTTCTTGGACAGCCCTTTAATCAAGAGGCCAAAAATGGCATCAATGAAGGTTACTCCTATCATGGTAGTTCAACTAGTGCTCTATATGCAGATAAGAAGGATAAGAAGTTGAAAGGCAAGAAGAAATAAGAAAATGAAGAAGAGACTTCCCAAGGCAACTTTGTAGGCAAGAGCAAGTGGAAAGGGAAGAAGAAAGGAACAAAGCATGACAAAGCAAAAGGTCAGAATGTTCAACCTTGTGCCACTTGTGATAAGACCAAGCACACCACTCAAAATTGCTCATTCAATGGAAAGAACCTAGAAAGGAAGTGGAAGAGGTGGATATGGCAGTAATAGAGGCAGAGGTGTTGCCTAGTCCTTAACTTTGCTTTGATACCATTATGAAGAGGTGATGGATGTAGTTGTAGAAATGAGATTATGTTGCAAAAATCTTGCTCAACACCAACCTTTGGAACTTTGGAGAGATTTAATACACTCCCTAAGCTTCCACAATATGCATTCAAGCCATCCAAGTACTTTGGAGCATCAATCTTAAACTTCTATATCAAAACAAATGAGTTATGAGTTCAAAATCAATGAGAAACTTTCTATTTTTGGAACAAAAGCTCTCATAAATTTGTTCAATGCTCATAGCTTGGTACCAATTGTCCAAGGAGCTTTTGAACACCTTCAATTGAAGTTTTAAGATAACTGAAGCAAGCCATTTCATGAATTTAGCCTCACCATGCAGTGAGAAATGAATCTAAAGAGAGAGTATAAGTGAGACAGTACCCATCCTTGGTAACATCTTTTGAAATTTCATTGAACTTGGAAGCAACCTTGACCAGTATATGTATATGTATCTACACACGCACACACACACACACACACACACACACATATATATATATATATATATATATATATATATATATATATATATATATGTGTGTGTGTGTGTGTGTGTGTGTGTGTCTCCGTGTCCTGGAAGTTCACTCTTATGATGATGTCACCAACTACGGGATTCGTGCAGGAGAGGGTGCTTATTGGGTCATCTTCTTTCATACAAAGAAAGTTGATGATGAAAAAACTGATAAGACTACTCAGATCTTCTTGAGAGGTTCCGTGGACCCTTTGGAGTTACCCTCCGGAGGCAAATATCATGCCCGTATATAAAACCTTTTGTCCACGATCCACTCTTTCTATGTTTGTAATCGAAGAAAAAGGAGTGAAGCACTCAATTTCTAACTTTTTAATCCTTTTTCTTTAACAAGATGGACAAGATGTGCAATGAGCTTTTGAACAAGATCTAAGTTATATGCATTTCCAGGATTAAAATATACAGATTACAATCTGACGAAGATAATGAAGGATTGTATTGCTTTAATATGCTTTAATTGCGTACAAGTTAATTTCAAACCGGAACGCCGCTCCATTTATAGGAATCGTGGTGCGAGTCAAGGAGCAGGAAGTTGCTGGGGTACTTACTTCCACACCTGCAATGTAATCGGGAGTTACCAGTCCTCTAGGGGTCAAGCTGGAGAAGGCGCTGTTTTTTTTTTTTAATGGAGGTTAAGCCGAAGCCTACTCCCCTGACTTTAACTTTGAATTGCAATTATACAAGTGAATGGGAATAGTACCCACGGGACCCTCTATATCCCACAAAGCAAGAGAAGGTGCCGTTATCTTTCCTTGAGCTCTAGTCATGAATGGGATGCTACTGTTTGCGACTGAACGCGTAGACGCCTCTTAGCTGACACAAATGAATTTTATGAGTCAATACGTAGACGCCTCCGAGGAAAGTAAGTTGTGATGGTATCACCTTACTTTTCCAAAATCACTCAATGTAAGTTGTGATGGTATCACCTTCATTCCATGTGAGCATCATTCACGAATGATGAACATGTAGATCAAGCTTAGGGGGAAGAAAACACTCCTTAACCTTCTCTTGAAAGACCTTCCATGTCGCGGGATGATTTGCACTATGCCTTTAAAACATTTCACCAGAGTTGAGCTTTTCCTATGCAATAAATAGTAGCAAACTTCACATTATCGTTTTTGGTGTAAGGTTCATCAGAATAAAAAAACTCAAATTCAGATAACCATGATAAAAGAATTTGGTCATCCTTACAACCATCAAATCTTGAGAATTGAAAGTTCTTGATGTTGATCTTGGAATGTGTGTCATCATTAACCTAAGATATAATAGTTGCCTTCACCACCCTTGCAAGATTGTCCTCCTCAAAATTCATATTTTAAATTATTTCTTCACATTCTCCGATCTTGTCTTGGGCATCTTAAAATTCATATCTTAGGAGCTCCAACTATTTTTTGAGTGGTACTCCATGTAAAGTTGATTCACCAAAGTCATCCATTGTATGTGTAGGGTCCATGGGTGTGTAGAAGAAGAAACCCACTTTCTAAAGATGTGAAAACAATTTTAAGAATTCTTGAATTGAAATAGAAAAGGGAAGTGTGGTTCTTGGGAATTGAAAAAGTAACAAATTTATGTTAAATATAAGTAAAAACGAGTAGAGTGACAACACAAGTGAATCGTGTAGTGCTAAAATACTTGACTTGCAAATTTAAGATTGTGGGTTCAGATCCCCTCCTTGGTAGATCAGAGACTCCTTATTATCATATCTTAATTATAGATTGTTCGCGCATAGCCAATGGCTATCAAGGGCAACCATGTGTCACTCTAGCACAATGGTAAGTACCAACGTGAGGAGATCAACCAATCCACGGAGACGTGAGGATTGGTATGAAGACCATGAGCAAGTGATGGCACAAGTGCATGAGTGAAAGCACACAAGCATGCACACATGTACACACACACATGCACAAGGTAAGAGCAAAGAGTGGAACAATGGAAGATCTTTGATTACAAAAGAACTCTCTTACAAAAGCTCAAATCTACAACAAGCCAACCTCAAAAATGAGCTCTCTAGCTCTTTTTATAGTTTTTTGATTAGTTTTGGCCTTGTCCAGGCCTAGTGTCCGGCCTAGTTAAAAATTAGGTTCCATGGCTTATTTGGGGACTCAAACGGAGTCTAAAAATTATGAAAATTGGTAGGATGGTACTTGTAATAGTCCTCAAGCTTGAGCACTCCTTGGCTTGAACAAAATGGAGTTGCAAAAATGTGAAATGGTATTTAAAATAGTTTTTAGTGATGAAAATCACTATTTTTATAGGGATTTCTTATGAAAATTTGACATGTGCTTCTTGGAGCTTTCTACATGTTCCTTCTTCTTGTGTGTACACTTCTTTGATGCGCTTCCATGCTTGTTTTTGACCTTGAGTTCCAACACTCCCCCCCTTCTCGAGTCTGTCATCCCGGACAGTCCCTTGTGGGAGTGATTGTTTCATGTAGTACTTTGAGAGGTAGTGTGCTTCATGTATCCACAAGAGCAGTCCATCTTTCAAATGTAGCTTAGTCGATTGTTGCAAGTTTTAGTTTCTTTGTATGCACTTCTTCCTCGTATTCGAGCTTGATGGGGTATTTGTGAGCTTTCAAAAATTTGTGAGCTTCTCAAAAGAGGTTGTCAATGTTGATTGTGAGCAACGCTTGGTAGTGGATTGCTTCCTTGCTCTTACTGTTGTCACCTTGATGTCCCCTGGTTCTTTCAAAGATGCCTTGCATAGTTTTCATGCCACATACTTGTAACCCATAATGGATGATGGGTAAGTGCATTAGTGCATGGGTTGAACAAAATATGTGCTTTGTGCATGGCCTTGTAATGTGGCCCTATGCATGCATACTTAAGAAATGCATTGGAAGAAGTATGGTGCAAGAAATGGGGTCTTGAGCTAAGTGCTCAAGGGTATGCTGAGGAAGAGGTTTCCTAATCTATCATGGTTATGGTGTTGCCGAATTAGGTGATCATTACCATGGTGAAAGGTACATCGCTCTTCACTCTTCGTGTTGTATGCCCATCATGGTGATTGACGATTGGATTGTCTTTCTTGTTGGTGGAAATCCTTGTTCATGGTTCGCATTGGAGATTCTTCAAGTGCAAAGTCCTATTCTTTTACTTTTCGTTTTCTTTTTTTTTTTTTTTTTTTGGGGGGGGGGAGCAATGTCACAAAACAAGAAGAAAGATGTTAGCATCAAAAATATTTTACATATGTCCAATGTGTCACATGTGTCTAGGATTCTCAATTGTGTCTCTGCACGATCGTGTAATGGGGCCCTATATTGATGCATACTTTGGAAGTGCATGACCTGAATGGTACAAAAGACAAGTTTATGCCAAAGGCACATGGTTGTTGCATGTCAAGGCTTTCAATGTTGTTTGTTGATGTTGATGCAGCCTTTGTTGAAGGTATCCATTGGATTTCAAAGGACAACTAATTTTAGGGACCCATTTTAGAATTGTGTTGGGTTGCATACAAGTCCTTTTTTACTTCTTCATCTCTGGTTGATTGCTTAAATTTTTCATCCGGTGTGGTTGGTTCTTTGGTTCTGTGGATGCTACTGGTACTTTTGGCTTCCAAACCCATATCTTTGATGATTGCCTTCTTATTTTTTCCGAAGAGGTGAGTTTATCTTCTTTTGGTCTTTGTGCTTGATTCTTACACTTTTCTCTCCTTGGCTTCTTTGTTGAGCCCTTTTGCATGGTGGAGAGCATAGACCTTTGTGCATGTAAGAGTGCTTTGGGAACCCATATGTGTAATCGCCCTAATTGAGCTACAGCTAATTTTTATGGTACGCAAATTTGTCGAAGACCTTGTGGTTGAGCTTGTGCTAGTTGCTTGGTTCTTCTTTTGGCATGATTGGCCACCTTGGATGGAAATTGTTCTAGCAAAGCAGGTGGTTGATCTCCTTTTTGTACCGAGATCTACTTCTTGCGTGGAGCTTCTTTCTTCTTGAATTTTGTTTGTCTATTTGATATAGCAGATGTCATTTTTGCTTGCCTCTTTGGTTGAGCTATGCTTGCATTAGTCTTTGAAAAAGAAGAGAGGTTTGCTAGCCTTTGAGCTTGTGCTTCCATGATTGAGTCCTTTTGCTTCATAGGGTTATTGACACACACAATATTTTCTTTGCGAAGATTAGTCTTGAAAGAACTAAGAGAATGTGTGACATCTGGATTTATGAGAATGCAATTCTCTAATTCTGTAATGCATTGTTCTTGTACCCAAACTTGAAGAAGTTGACTTGTTAGGTTCAAGTTGATTGCATGGTTGTAAATCCAAACTTGACCCAATACAGGTGGCTTTGAAAGGTCCTCATCATGACATACTCACATTTTGACTTTCATTGGAACAACTTGAAGGTAGATGGGAAGTTCTGTTGGAGTTAGACGTCTGTAGAAGCACACAAACAGCACAAGGAAGAAGAAGAAGCTTGGAGCACAACAAACAATACTGACTGTATTACTAGAGAATGTACAAAAGATAAGTAGCCCATTAGGGCAATAGGCGTATATACAAGCCGGGGAAAAAACCTCCTAAGGAGGGAAAAAAGTGCCCTGGCGGTCCTAGAGCGTTCACACACATCACTACCTAAATATACCAACAAATTCCCCTGGGAGTGATGCGGTGAACAAGTAGCTAGCGCTCATGTATAAGGAAGTGCCAAGCTATGTGGAAATCACTCCACATAAGGAAGTAAGCCCAAAGCTTTGTGGAAAGCTTCAAACTTCTCCCTACGCAGAGCCTTCGTGAAAAGGTGTGCAATGTTCTCCTGCGTGGGCACATATGCCAAGCTGATCTCCCGAGCAGAGAACCTCTCCCTGACATAATGATAATGCACCTCAATGTGCTTGGTGCGAGCATGGAACACAGGGTTCCTCGCAACTACCAATGCACTCTGACTGTCAGTGAAGATAGTGGTGGCAGAAGATTGACCAACACCCAAATCAGCCATAAGGCATCTGAGCCACACACACTCAATAGTAGCTGCAAAAGCTGCCCTATACTCAGCTTCACAACTAGAAGTGGCCACAGTAGGCTACTTCTTGCTCAACCAAGATATACATGAGCTACCAAGCATGAAGGAAAAGCCACTAGTGGACACACGAGTGTCATAGCAACCAGCCCAGTCTGAGTCAGAAAAAGCATGCAAATCTAGCGGTAGTGATCCCCCCTTGGGATAAAACAACCCAGGTAGCCGAGTACCACTCAAGTAGTGAAAGATGCGCTTAACCGCCTACCAATGCTTGACACCTGGGCAATGCATAAACCTGCTCATCTGTGAGACAACAAACTGAATATCTAGCCAAGTAATGCATAAGTAAATCAGGCATCCAACAGCCTACTGATAGAGGACAGCATTAAATACATCTCCAACATCATGAAGACTCAATCGTAAACCTGTCTCCATAGGAGTGGTAATAGGCTTACAGTCTTGAAGGCCAAAACGCTGCAATAATGTGTCAATATATTTCGTTTGACACAAAGCCATTCCACCATCAACTTGCATAAACTGAATGCCTAGATAGTGATGCAAATGCCCCAAATCAGACATCTCAAATGAGGCATGCAAATCAGCCTTAAAATCAGCAATAGGATTCTCAATAGGACCAGTGAGCAGCATGTCATCAACATAGACAACAATGATCAGAAGCACATCATTAGTACACTTAACATATAAGGTGCTTTTAGTTGGACTGTTATCAAAACCATGTGCAATCAGATAGGCATGTATCTTCTCATACCAAGCACATGGTGCTTGCTTCAAACCATATAATGCCTTCTTTAACCTGCACACATGGTTTTCATGCCCTTTCTGCACAAAGCCACGGGGCTGAAAAACATACACTTCTTCATGCAAGTTACCATTTAGAAATGCCATTTTAATGTCCAACTGATGTACATTCCAACCATGATGGGCTGCAAGTGCAAAGATGCTCTGAACAGTAGTCATACGGCATGTAGGTGCAAGCTCATCAAAATCAATGCCTCTTTTCTATGCATAACCCTTTGCAACAAGCCTAGCCTTATACCTGTCAACTCTTCCATGAGGCTTATGCTTCAGCTTGTAACCCACTTAGTGCCAATGGCCTTCTTGCCAAGAGGCAAGTCACATAAAGACCAAGTACCGTTCTTCATTATAGCATCATATTCAGATTGCATAGTAGCCATCCAATTTTTTGAATTTTGTGCTTCGTCAAATGAAACAGGATCATTCTCATTATAGAGACTAGATGCAGCCATAGCATAGCAATCTGATGCAAGAGAGGCATTATGAGAGCCTGATCGAGTACGATATGACAGAGGTGCATCTAATTTGCTGTCACACAAAGTTTGCAACAGCCATTTTGGTAGAGTTTTTGCCTCCTCAATGTCAGCTCTCTCATCAACAAGTGCATCATGTAAATCTGCATAAAAAATGGGATGATCTGCATCATCACACGAAACCTGCAAAGGTTGAGAAGTTGTTTCATTAGGACCAACACTAGACTGTCCACCTGTAAAAAGAGGCAGCAAAGTATCATACATGTCTTTGGAGCTAATAGATGTCTCCTTAGTACATGAAAGCAATGGCTGAATAGCATCTTCCACAAAATCAACATCATGGCTAACCAGAATGTGTTTAGTTTGTGGATGATACAGAAGATACCTTTACTTTCATAACTGTACCCAACAAAAATACATTTTACTGCTTTATCATCCAATTTTCTACGATGTTGTTCAGGCAGTAATGCATATGCCAAATAGCCAAAAACATGCAGATGTGCAACAAATGGCTTGCGATCATGCCAAGCCTCATATGGAGTGATAGATTGCAACGCTTTAGTGGGACACCTATTAAGTACATATGTTGCGCACATGACAGCCTCAAGCCAAAAACTATGTGGTAAAGCCTGATCCTTGACCATACACCTCGCCATCTCCATGAGTGACCTATTCTTTCGTTCATCAACTCCATTCCGTTGAGGTGTATACGGCACTATACACTAGTGGTTTATCCCACGTTCAGCCAGAAAAACATTAAAATCAGAAGATATATTCCCCCCTCGATCAAAATGAAGGGTGCCCATTTTACATGCTGACAAGTTTTCAGCCAAAAGCAAAAACTGTTTGAAGCACATGAACACTTCGGACTTTGCCTTCAATGGATATACCCATGCATGCCTAGAAAAATCATCGATGAAAGTCATGAAGTAAAGACAATTTCCAAAAGAAGGTGTGTGCATAGGACCACCGACATCACTATGTACAAGCTGCAATTTTTGAGTAGCCCGAACTGAACCATCTTTTGGAAAGGAGGAATGTTGCATTTTGCCCAAAATATAGCCTTCACAAACATGTTTTCCGGGTGCCTCAAGTTTGGGCAAAGAGGACACCATTTCAGATTTCTACAGGCGTAGCAAACTAGCAAAATTCAGATGACCAAAGTGTGCATGCCAAAGCTTTGCATCTGACATAGCCTGAGAATCATGTACCACACATGCCAAATCATTTACAGATCTTTCATAGTCTATGAGCTTATACAACCCACGATATAGAATGCCAGAAGCAATAATCATGTTGCCATTTGACAGATCATGAACTATACATCTGTAATCAACAAATTTCACAACCAAGCCAATCTTCGCTAATGCACAAACTGATAATAGATTTTTCTTGATCCCTAGCACAAAAAAAGCATCTGACAAAGTGAAAGAACTACCATCAGCACTAGTCAAAATGATCTTACCAACTCCCATAGCAGGATAAGAGGAGTTTTTGGCGCATGTAACAATATTCCCTGTAGGGGCAGGCTCGAGTGAAGAGTAGAAACTATGCTGCGAGGTAATATGTTTGGTCGCCCCACTATCAAAGTACCAAACATCTAGGTCTACTGCAGACATGCACTGCTCATGAGAAGATGGGTCAAAACTACAAACAGTAGTAAACACCCATTCTTCTTCCTACACAAGATTAGCAGACTCTTGTTTTGGTGTAGAGGCTTCTGCAACAACCATTCTAGCCTCTTTCTTCTTTGCCTCTTTAATAGCCAATTTTGGATAGTTCTTTATGATATGATCATTCCCTTTATAGTACTTGCAAAACAATTTCTGCTTTTTTGATTTTTTCTCATCTTTATCTTGGTTCTTCGAATGTGGAGCATTTGCAGATTTCTGCTTACTAGTAGAAGAGCTCCATTTTCCTTTGCCCTTCTGACTAGCCAAGAAAGCTTGATCTGCAACATGCATAATGGATCTGTTCTACCTGGACTGATCTTCTTGCAAGAGAACAGAGACTAACTCCTCAAATGACAAGGCATTTGGATTGCCTTTCATCATCAACCAAAGAGTAGAAGCAAAACTCTAATATGAATCAGGAAGACCATTCAAAACGGTCTGGACAAGTGAGCTATCTGGTATGACCTCATCAGCAGAAATCAGCTGTTCCTTTAAGTCTTTGATCTTTGTTAGAAAACAATCCATAAAATCACCTTCATTCATGTGCTCACTCTCCAACTGTTTTCGAAGGTAAGCAACACGAGCCTCATTCCTAGCTTGGTACAATGTGGTAAGTGTATCCCAAGCATCCATAGCTATTCTGCAAGAGCGAATGTGAGGAATAATGGCACATTTGACAGACAAAGCTATCAATGCATGTGCCTGAGCATCTCTCCCATCCCAACAAATCTGCTCTACAATGGGTGTAGCAGAAACCACAGCACAAATAGGAATATGCAGAATATCATCATCTTCAACACCTTCTACATCAGCTTCAATACCTGCAGTTGTAACAGTTGCAGGTGTGATAGGACGTTTTTCAACACCCTGCACAATGTTCCACAGTCCTTTTACAACCAATACATGTCACATCATATAAGCCCATAATGGGTAGTTGGTACCATCCAACTTATCCTCAATAGCCAACATATGAAATACATCATGGCTTTCAGCCATGGCCGGTGACTAAACTACCTTGATGCAGAAAA
Source organism: Ceratopteris richardii (assembly GCA_020310875.1). Classification (NCBI taxonomy): domain Eukaryota; kingdom Viridiplantae; phylum Streptophyta; class Polypodiopsida; order Polypodiales; family Pteridaceae; genus Ceratopteris; species Ceratopteris richardii. Next base: position 108,502,317 of record CM035430.1, read on the forward strand.
TTGATTGTATCTCAAAAGGTTCAACGGAACTGCCTAGACGAGTTCTACTAAACATGTAGCAGACTTTGAGATGCTTATACTGGTGAACCAAAACAGGTATATATATTTGGCACAAAAAGACAAAATAACCTGCACAAGTGCTACGATAGTGCGTTCGGAGGTCGAAACGAGCTCAGATCGAGATTTTGGCACCACAGAACGAAGCCGTTTTGATCTCAGAAACACCCTGAGTATGCTCACCAAATTTCTTGCGAATCTGAGATTGCAACCAGAGAGGTGTAGATGATGCCCTAGATGAAGGGACGACCTGCTCTGGTACCAATTGTTGGAGTTAGACGTCTGCGGAAGCACACAAAAAGCACAAGGAAGAAGAAGAAGCTTGGAGCACAACACACAATATTGACTGTATTACTAGAGAATGTACAAAAGCTAAGTAGCCCATTAGGGCAATAGGCGTATATACAAGCCGAGGGAAAAAAACCTCTTAAGAGGGAAAAAAGTGCCTCGGTGGTCCTAGAGTGTTCACACACATCACTACCTAAATATATCAACAAGTTCCACCTTGATGGAGAATGTTAATCTCCAAAAGAACAACTTATTCTTGTGATTAGAGCACCTCTATACCAAGAATAAGTCAAAACCTTTCACACATTTAGAGGATCAACTTCTAATTATCAAAAAATGAACAAATCTGTGAAGAAGGTGATACACAGAAAAGTCTGCTGCACTATTTCCTTTCATTGACTTATCAAATGTGTAAAGTTTTTCATAAAACTTTGTACGAATGATCTATTAGAGTTTGCGCAACTATTCCAAGTTGAATTACTCCAAAAGATTAAGTGTAGCTTGAGAAATCAACTTCTCAAGTTACCTATGTCAGAAACTGTACTTCTGAGAAGTCGATTCAGACACCCCTAACTTCTTAACTTTGATTCTCACAGTATCTAACCCGTTTTGCCAAATGCTTTTAGCCACGAGTAGATCACCTTCCAACTTAAAGATTAAGTGCTTGCTTGCACAAAACTTTAAACTATGGAGTGAGCACTGACCAAAACATTAAACACGAATTTTGCGCCTGTTTCAGAGAACTATAGACATTCAACACATATGAATGTTCCTACTCACAATTCTCCTAGCCTGTTCACAATTGGACTCTGAAATTCAGGTCACAGGCTCATCAACTAACAACTTAGATATCCTCAAAAGGATTTCACAAAAGATCAAGCACAGAAGGAGCAGACACGAAAAGATCGGGCGCAATTTTTCTTCATTAACTCAGAAAATTACAACTGAGTGATGAGAGCTAACACACATAACTTTTCTCTATCTCTTGACTCCTAATTTTCTCAAACTTGACTTCTACAAATGCTCTCATGTGCTCTCCATACTATGCCCCGACTTTTCTCAAGGTATTTATAGATAATTTGTACATAATTCTCACTGAACAAAAGTTCTAAGTCATCTATGACTATGCTAATGTACATATGTGTACAAGACAACATTCTGACTTCTTCTTTATTTTGCAACCTTCTTCCTTTGCTTCATTCTGACCATAAGTATTCTCCAAGACCTGTATAATCACCAATTTGTGATTGGTTTGCTCCAACAGCTCCCCCTCAATCACTAATTGTGATTATTCCATTCTTCTTCACTCCTGCCATTTCCTTGAATCTCTGTAGCTTAGATCCATCCAAGCTTTTTGTCATCATATCTGCCACTTGTTCTTTTGTTGGAGTGTACATCACTTCAATCTCTTTATCAAGTACCTTTTCCCTCAAGAAATGATACTGTATCTCTATATGCTTGGTCCTGGCATGAAAAACAGGGTTAGCTGCCAAATACAAAGAACTCATATTGTCTCCAAAAATTATTGGAGTACTATGATCAATCTCAAAACTTTTCATCAAGGTCTTTAACCATATGACTTCTTTTGCAGCTTCTACCATTCCCTTATACTCAGCCTCTGTGGATGATAAAGCAACTGTGTGTTGCTTCTTTGAACACCAAGACACTAACTTGTCTCCAACATAACATAGATATCCATGAGTAGACCTTCTATCATCTGAGTCACCTGCCCAATCTGCATCACTAAACACTTTGATTCTTGTATCAGAAGTGAAACCATAGTACAAACCTTCACTTAGGGTTCCTTTGATATATCTGAGTACCCTTTGGGCTGCAATCCAATGAGTCTTCTTTGGACAATGCATAAATTGTGACAACACACCTACTGCATATGATAGATCTGGCCTTGTCAAGGTAGCATAGATTAGACTACCTACCAAACTCTGATATTTCTTCATGTCATTGAACTCTTCACCTCCATACCTGCTTAACTTATGATTTACCTCCAATGGAGTGGTTGAGGTCTTACAATCTTCCATGTTAAACTTGATCAAAAGATTCTTCAAGTATCTCTCTTGTGAAACATATACTCCATGTTGAGTATACACAATCTGCATTCCTAGAAAATAAGATAAGTTTCCCAAGTCACTTATCTTAAACTCCTTCTCTATTTGCTTCTTGAGTTCATTGATTCCTTGAGCATCTGTTCCTGTAACAATAATATCATCAACATAAATGCACATGTAAATATATCCATTTTCACTTGCCTTCACTAGCAAGCTACTATCTGCCTTAGATGCTTGAAATCCACATTCATTCAAGAACTTGACCAATCTGTAATTCCAAGCTCTTGGGGCTTGCTTCAACCCATATAAAGCTCTCTTGAGCTTACACACATAATCTGATCCAATTGATTCCATAAAGCCTTCTGGTTGCTCCATATATACTTCATCTGCAATGTAACCATTAAGAAATGCATTCTTCACATCCAATTGTGATAATTTCCATCCTTTGCAAGCAGCAATAGCAATCAATGTCCTAATTGTAGACATCTTAGCAACAGGACTAAAGGTTTCATCATAATCTACCCCATAAGTTTGGGCATAACCTTTAACCACAAGTCTAGCCTTATATCTAGACACCTTACCATCTGCAAACCTCTTTGTTTTGTATACCCACTTGCATCCAATGACCTTCTGATTCTTTGGTCTTGGTACTAACTCCCAAGTTTCATTTTCAAGTAGAGCATCATACTCTTCTTGCATTGCCTTCTCCCAATTCTGTTTACCTTTGGCTTCTTCAAAAGTAATTGGGTCTTCTTCTGTTTTCACAATGTAAGCATAATCTCTTGTTGTTAGGAAAGATGTATCATAGCTATACCTTATAGGTTCTTTCCTTTCTCTTGTAGATCTTCTGATTTCTGCACTTCTTGATGTTTCAGCCTCATTTGATTCTAGATCAAATCTTGGCCCTTCTTCTACATGATCCTGCACTCTACATCTAGAGTCAACTTCATCAACAATTTCTTCACATACTTTTACCTTTGCCTTTCCTTTCCTTTGAATTTCTTCAACACCTGCATACTCATTTGGTGATCCTGTATACCATGTGTTTTGCTCATCAAATGTCACATCTTTAGTAACAAGAAATTGCTTTGTGGATGGACTCCACAACCTGTAACCCATTTGTCTATCATCATATCCAATAAACACATACTTCTCTGCTTTTGGTTCTAGCTTATGTCTTAATTGTGAAGGAACATAAGCATATGCAATACATCCAAATACTTTACAATGATCAAGACTAGGCTTCTTACCCCACCATGCTTCATAAGGGGTTCCTCCATCCAAAGCTTTGCAAGGCAACCTATTCACAAGGTATGTTGCAGTGTTAATAGCCTCTGCCCATAAGTAATTTGGACAATTCTTTTCCTTCATCATGGCTCTTGCAAATTCTACAAGAGTCCTATTCCTCCTTTCTGCTACTCCATTCTGTTGAGGGGAGTACCTGCAAGTCACTTCTCTTTTGATACCTGCATTCCACAAATAATCATCAAACTCTTTTGAGAAATACTCTCCCCCTCCATCTGATCTTAACCTCTTTAGCTTTTGTCCTGTGATCCTTTCTGCATAAGCATGGAAATGTTTGAATGTCTTAAAGACTTCTGATTTGTCCTTGATTACATACAAAGTAATCCACCTGGTTGCATCATCAACAAACAACACATAATATCTGGATCCATTTATACTATAGTCCCTTGAGGGACCCCATACATCTGTATGAACCAATTCAAACATATTTGAATACTTGTACCCTGATTTGTTATAAGAACTTTTATGTGCTTTACCTAATTGACAAGCTTCACACTTGTACACCATATGTTGCCCTTCAATGTTTGGCAATCCAAGCACCACCTGATTCTTTGACATCTCCTTTATAGCTCTCTCATTGAAATGACCTAGCCTCTTATGCCATAGGTCTAATTCAGATACCTTTTGACCTCCATAGGTAAATAGTGCATGTCCCACATTACCTTGGACCTTGAGAGTGAACAATCTTCCTTCCTTTTTACCTGCAATTATGGTTCTATATCCCTGATTTGGATCTTGTACATAGACACCATCATTTGTGAATTTTACTTCATAACCTTTCTCCACAATTTGCCCTACACTTATCAAATTTTTAGGAATAGTAGGGACATAAAGTACCTTGCTCAGAAGTGTACTTCCACTCTTTGTTTTCACTGATCCAATGCTCTCTACTTTATGTTTGGTATTATCACCTGTTTGAACTGTATGTCCATTCACCCTTGCTTCCATATCAGTCATCAAGGATAGGTTCCCACTCAGATGGTTGCTGCACCCTGAGTCAATATAAAAAACTCTTTGATCTTCTCCCATTGATTCATGAGTTGCATTCAGGATAAGAGTCATGTCATCCTTCTGATCTGATGCATAATTGTAATAATTATTGTTGTAGGACTGAGATTGGAAGTTTCTTCCACCTCCTCTTCCATATGTTGTCCTACCTCCTCTTCCTCTGAAGTTGCCTCTTTGGTTTCTGCCTCCTCTACCTCTTTGACTATAACTCTGATTGTTGTATCTTCCACTTTGATTATTATACCAACAATCATTTGCCAAATGATTTGTTCTGCCACAAATCCAACAAGCTTTAGCATTATCTTTGTTCTTACCTCCTCTTCCTTTACCTCTGAAATTTGTCTTCCCTTTTGTGAAGTTGGCTTGATTTGAATTCCCTTCATCTTCATTTGATTGCTTTCCCTTGCCATTCTTTTTCTTGTCTTTGGAGTACATAGCTTGACTTGTACTTCTATCATTGTCTCCTTTAAGATCCTGCTCAAAGGTTAGCATGTGTCCTAGCAATTGATTAAGGTCAGGAGTAAAGTGATCAAGTGACAACTCTATGGACAATATAAAAGGCTTCCACTTCTCATCACCTCTTAGACCTGTAAGTATTTGTCTTACCAACTTTTCCTCTTCAATATCTTCATCCACTGCTCCCAAGCTATCTGCAATATCTTTCATCCTTGCCACATAATCTGAAATTGATTGTGAACTCTTCTTCTTGAAAGTTGTGAACTCAGCCCATAGTGAGGACTTCCTTGACTTAGTTGTATTTTGGAAATGCTCTTCCAAGGCATTCCAAACATCTGTAGCACTTTCTAAACCTCTGATGTGAGGTAGAAGGTAATCATTTACAGCCATGTAAATGATGCTCCTTGCTTGAGCATCCTTTCTCATCCAAGTCTTCAACATTGCAAGTTCCTCTCTAGTAGGAATACTTGGATCTGCAAATTCTGGTTTTTCTTCATCTCCTGTAATGAATGATATAAGATCTTTGCTCATGAGGTGTGCTTCCATCCTCATGGACCATGCTGGATAGTTCTCCCTATCTAGCTTATCAATCTGTAAGCTTTCTCCCATCTTGTATCCACCTGTGTATTGAAATCTTCAAGCTTTACAAACAATGTATGTACCTTTACTTCGAATTGAACTCCTTTTGCCTTTCTTGATGTCAATTTGTCTTCTCCTCGAGCTTTGGCTCCAAGCTTTCACTTCTTGATCCTTCAAATGTTGAATCTTTTGAATCTGCAGCAGTCGAGATCCTCCTTTTCTTCAAATTGATGTCTCCTGCTCTGATACCACTGATGGAGAATGTTAATCTCCAAAAGAACAACTTATTCTTGTGATTAGAGCACCTCTATACCAAGAATAAGTCAAAACCTTTCACACATTTAGAGGATCAACTTCTAATTATCAAAAAATGAACAAATCTGTGAAGAAGGTGATACACAGAAAAGTCTGCTGCACTATTTCCTTTCATTGACTTATCAAATGTGTAAAGTTTTTCATAAAACTTTGTACGAATGATCTATTAGAGTTTGCGCAACTATTCCAAGTTGAATTACTCCAAAAGATTAAGTGTAGCTTGAGAAATCAACTTCTCAAGTTACCTATGTCAGAAACTGTACTTCTGAGAAGTCGATTCAGACACCCCTAACTTCTTAACTTTGATTCTCACAGTATCTAACCCGTTTTGCCAAATGCTTTTAGCCACGAGTAGATCACCTTCCAACTTAAAGATTAAGTGCTTGCTTGCACAAAACTTTAAACTATGGAGTGAGCACTGACCAAAACATTAAACACGAATTTTGCGCCTGTTTCAGAGAACTATAGACATTCAACACATATGAATGTTCCTACTCACAATTCTCCTAGCCTGTTCACAATTGGACTCTGAAATTCAGGTCACAGGCTCATCAACTAACAACTTAGATATCCTCAAAAGGATTTCACAAAAGATCAAGCACAGAAGGAGCAGACACGAAAAGATCGGGCGCAATTTTTCTTCATTAACTCAGAAAATTACAACTGAGTGATGAGAGCTAACACACATAACTTTTCTCTATCTCTTGACTCCTAATTTTCTCAAACTTGACTTCTACAAATGCTCTCATGTGCTCTCCATACTATGCCCCGACTTTTCTCAAGGTATTTATAGATAATTTGTACATAATTCTCACTGAACAAAAGTTCTAAGTCATCTATGACTATGCTAATGTACATATGTGTACAAGACAACATTCTGACTTCTTCTTTATTTTGCAACCTTCTTCCTTTGCTTCATTCTGACCATAAGTATTCTCCAAGACCTGTATAATCACCAATTTGTGATTGGTTTGCTCCAACACACCTCGCCCAAACAAGGGTTTTCCACACCTCCCCATACTATGAGATAGGCTTCTATAGGATTGATCTTCAATTATAGGTCTTGGCAGCATGAAAGTCTGACCGCACTAGTTGTTGCACTTGAGTCAATCAATGCTCTCACAGTCCTTACACTCTTTCCTTGTTCTACCTCTATCATCACAAAGGGACGTCGGTTGATTATGCAAGAAGCAATTATATCCAATGTGTGGGGTTTCAAGATTGACATCTAGGCCTAGTCGCATTTACTTATTTCATCTAATGCGCTCTCTAGCCTTTGCCTGTGCTTCTTCTCTGACCCTTAGCTCTTCTTCTTTTCGCTTCTTAGTAGTGTTGAGTCTCATTAGCATATCCTCTGTAAGAGGTTCTTGATATAGCTTGACTCGGCATCCACTAATATAGTTTGGCAAGATGTCACCTTCTAGAGTGGCCAATTGTACTGCACCACTAGTGGAAATTCTATTAATGATCATGGATCCATATCCTCTTTTTTCCAATTTCTGAGCATGTTGTTTTAATGTATATACCAACACTAGTTCTCCCTCTTTCAATCCTTTATCCTTGATGTGTGCATCAAAGTATGCCTTTTGTCTTTTCTTTGCATCATAGATGCCTACTATTACTCGTAGCATAGTCTCACCTGAACGTTTTAGATCAAAGATCCTGGAGGACAACTCGTGTCCATTCCACTCGTGCTCTTGTGCTACTTTTAAGGTTGGGATTAGGAAGTCCAATGGTAGCACAACATTCTATCCAAACACCATCTGAAATGGGGTGGCATTAAGTATCATTTTGTAGGCAACTCTTTAAGCCCAAACAGCATGATGAAGTTGTTTGTCCCAATCAAAGCGTTCATTATTTACCAAATTTGTTAGTACATTACATAGGATCTTATTTGTGCTCTCGGCTTGTCTGTTAGCTTGTGAATGATAGGGGGCAGAATTCTTATGTATCACCAAGAATTCTTGGATCAAGAAGTACGTGCCTCTATCACTCACTAGCTCTATTGGTAACCCATATCTGGTGAACACATTCTCAAATAAGAACTTAGCCATCATTAGAGCATCGTTCTTTGTTGTGGCTTTGACTTCTACCCACTTTGTAAGGTAATCTGTGGCTACAATAATGTACTCTGCATGGGAGTTTCTAGCTAGGGGGTTGATAAGACCTACAAAGATACCATATTTCGAGAATGCACGTCCTCCCATCATTGGCCTCAAAGGCATCTCTTCTTTTCTTACTGGATATTGTGCGCGTTGGCATGTATCACATTTCTTCACATATGTATGTGCATCCGTATGAAGAGTTGGCCACCAAAATCCAGAGAATAGAATGGTCTTAATTACTTGGCCAGGACCAAAGTGTCCACCTCCAACACTGTTATGTGCTATTTCTAAGACTTTCAAATAGTCTGATTCATGAACGCATAGTCTTAAGTAACCATCTTTGCCTCTTTGATATAGGTTGTCTCCTACAAAGACATAGTCTTGAGGCGCTTGCTCCATGCTTCATCTTCTTGCTAGACTAGCCTCACTAGGTAGTGTTCCCCATCTCATAAATTCTACCAATGGAGTGCTCCAATATGGAATTAATGACACGTGATAAAGGGTAGCATGCTCCATTGGCGGTCTCTCTTGACACACTCGAAAATTCTTGATCCACTCATGTATTTCTTTGTCCATGCTAGGCCAATACACTCCTAAACATTTTAGATTTTGCAATGTTCGTTATTTAGAATAGTGATTTCCTAGCAATCCTTCATGGCCTTGTTGCAACCAACTACTATGTTCATCGTCCTCGACACAACAAGTTAATACACCCTCTGTATCTTGTTTGTACATGATTCCTACCAATATTTGATAGTTTTGTGATCTTAAAATTTCTTCTTTGTTTGTTTTTACGTTCTTATTTGCAGGTCCAAAGGTTAGGACATGTACCAACTTATTTGCCCATTTAGGAACAACTTCTAAATTGAATAGATAAGCGTCAGGTAGGTCATCAAGCACTCCTTGCAGTGACTCTCCTGAAGTGATGTGAGAAAGGTGATCTGCTCTGAGGTGGGTCCTACCTTTCCTAACAACCACTTCAAAATCGTAATCCATTAGTAAGAGGATCCATCTTACTAAGCACCCTGTATTGCAAGTTTTATTGATCAAATATAATAACGTTTGATGATCAGTGAAAAACTTGAACTTGTTGGCCAATAGATAGTGTCTAAACTTCTTCACGGCATAAAACATGCCTAAGCCTTCTCTCTCTGTTGTTGTATAGTTTTGTTATAGCTACATTTAGCTGCCTACTAGCATATGCTATAGGAAAATCTAGATTTCCTTCACCTGTGGGTTATGCTAGCACACATCCTATTGCATGATTGGATGCATCTACATGGACATGAAATGGTTTATTCCAATCAGGAGTGGTTAGTATTGGTGATGTGCACAAACATCTCTTTAGCTCGTTGAAGGAATTTTCACATTCATCGTTCCACTCAAAATTTGTCAATGAGGCATAAAGAGATTTAGCTATGATTGCATACATGTGGATAAACCTACGATAATAACCACAATGGCCCATAAAGGCTTGTAACTCTTTAACATTCCTTATCCCGCTTCAATCAACCTATCAATTTCTTCTTTTATTTTAGCTGCATAAGTGTCACTATATGTGTAGGGCTTTTTTTTGGTAGGCTTGGCATGTGCTATCATGGGGATCGTATGAGAGCATATTTTTGGATCTACTTCCTTCAAGTCTCTATAGTTCCACACAAACACGTCCCTATATTCCCTTAATAGAGCTACAAGCTCTACTTCTTCTTCTGCGCTTAGGTCGTCTCCTATGTATGTACATCGCTCTTCATTCTCTTCAATGGTTTCTACAATTTTCTTTTGTCTTGATGGCCCCTCTCTTAGGCATTCATACCAAAATTTTTCAATCCTCAATTTCATATTTTTTTAAGTTTTCTCGTACTTCAAACAATGATTTCTCCTCTTCTTGTTTTGCTACTCTTCTTTTCTTTTTATTTTGACCTCCTTCACTTCCATCCTTTGAATTTAGCATTTTGATACTTGCGAGAGGTTCTTCTTCTTTTTGGGTAAACAGTCCTACATCTTCTAGACAGTGCTTCTCTGACTTAAAGCAACTATCTATCACAATGGACTCTAGATCGCCATCATTCTCTTCTTCTTCTATGAATTCACTAGGGTCACATTCTTCTAGCACAGGCTGACACATGATCATTGAAATATCATAACCCTCCTAATCACAATGAGGTATCCACTATTCTTCATTGACAACAATGTCCATGGTGGCTAAGATTTCTGCCCAACCATGAGGCTCAAATTCCTCATCTGGAAAGACCATCAATGTGTAGGTTGGGTCTCTAATAGTTCTATCTCCTTGAGAAGTTCTTTCTTCTCTCGCTTTTAGACGTCTTTCCTCTTCCTCTATGACCTTACACATCCACAAGTGAGTATCTTCATGCATCCAGGATGGATCAGGTGAACTTTCAGAATGCACAGAGATTGAATCTTCTTGCATATTGTGGATAGGATTCCACTGTAGGGGTGGTACATCTTTGAAGGTATAATCTTTTAGATTTACTTTGGCTGTGACCCCTAAGTGTTGCAAGTACAAGGAGTTGGTTCCCCAATCCTATACTATTTGTAGTTGTCGTAGGAAGGGTCTTCCAAGGATCATCTCATAGACATTGTTTTTGCCAAAGTCACATATAGCAAAGGTGTGTTCAAACTCTACACCACGTTGTGGTCACGATTTGAAGCCATTGCTTTCGGCATAAGATGTTTTGGAGAGACATCCACCGCTATCATATCGTCAGGAAGATTTGAGCAAAACCGTGTATACAAGCATTCAAGAGCTGACAAATTTCATAGCGTTGTAACTTCACATGAGCAGATCATTGTGGTTCTTCAAGGAGGATTACTTTACTCGAGAAGGATCTTAAGCACAAATTATAATTTTTCTGAAGTTTTTGAGTTGACACCAGCTGGGAAGTGCATGGAAATGGGATATCATATGAAAAGAAGATGGATTTAATTAACCAGAAAAAGGCGATTGGTTTTAGAAAACGTGAGTCTTTACAAAGAGCTTCGGGGGAAACTATTCAGAAGGGGAGTTTTGGGGGATTGGTATGCACATAAACTGAAGAGAGAGAAATAGAATCCCGGAGATGATTGCTACTCGGGGGGGGCAACAGAAACGATATGCGGAGAACGCTGTAGCTGTGGTGTTGTTGCCACATACAGAGAGAAAGGTTGCTTGAGGAGGACAAGGACACGGCAGAAAGAGGGTTGTTTGTGAAGGAGGTCATGAACTGTGTACGCATCTGCTTGCGGATGGGAAGGCGGCTCTTCAATATTGATGATCAACTAAGATAAGAGGAGAGGACTCCCATCGTACTGAGGAGCGTGTATGCAGAGAAAGGGAGAAGAAGGCAGAAATAGACGGAGGAGTAGAGCACACGAGATTTGATGAAAGAGGAGATTAATATACAGTGCTAAAGATTGGAGGAAAGGAAGGATGTCATCCTTGATCTGCTACATTTCCAGAGGAGAAGGATTCACACATTATTTCTGACAGAAGGGGCACACACATCTAATCTGCTGTTCTTCCTCTGGTATTCATAAGGCGCATGCATCTGATCCGAAAGGCCACTATCCGCTTCATTTCTGACAAGATTAATAAGACAAGTTGAAGAGGATAGTTAAGAGACACAATTCTGTGAACTTGCGCAAATCTTTGACTATAATCTGAGGTGCTCTAAGTGTTCCAACAAGGATATTTGTATTGAGCGGAGCATGCACACAGGAAGACGATAGAGACGGCATATGTTTTCATGGATTCAACGAAGCAAGAAACAAAAACAGATGATCATATACTTTGGAACAAGGGTAATACTGCTGACAAACTCTTGAAGAAAGTTTCTTGCCTGTAAGAGGTTTCTGTCAATTAGATTTTAGATCTTTCTTGATTGCGCTCCAAGAGTCTTCTATATTGGATTTTGTATGTATTGCTTTATGTATATTGTAATGGATCATATGCTTTAGATGTTGAGGAGAAAAATAAGACAACGATTAGGCGAACTTCTTTGTGTAATTCTACATGCAGAGAGCAGGTACAAGCCTAGAAGGCATCCAGGAAGAACGATCACCTGGTTTAACCAACACCTTTAGAAATTCTATGAATTATTGATAACTGAAGCCTTATCCGAAGCTTGGCCAGCGTTACGTTAATATATCATCCAACGTACATTCATATATCTCTGTTCACCATTAGTTACATTAATATACCATCCACTTGCTGACATACTCAGATTAACGTTCTGCTGATATATTAAACTTTGCTATATGCACTTTTCACATCCGCTTACTTCGTTTATATCTGACTTGGCTTGATGCATTTGTTTGGCCTACTTATTTCAACCATGAAGCTACGCAGTTGAAATACATATCGAGATTCCGCCATGTCTGCAAACATCGGATAATTCTGTTAATACTCAACCAGGATCTATGCAATAGATTCCAGAGAGAAGAATCTGACAGTCTCTCTCTTCATATGTTCAACGTGTGCGTACGATTCAGAGGAGAATAAAAGTTGAAGACTTACAAATATATCATTTTCTAGATGTGCGTTTATCTGTTCGTTACTTAGTTTAATGCATCATTTTTTTTATATGTCTTTCTTATGTTGAAAACAAATTAAAAAAATTAGTTCCTGATTTTTCTTGCGCTAATATATTTTATCAGTAATGAAATAGATCTATAAGGTATTAGCTTTGATATATGCACGATACAATTCTCTTTGAGAAGATTCTCTAGAGCATCTAGAGCATCTATCTGTTCATGAACAATTTAAAACGGTAAATTTATCTGCATAACATCGATGCTCTTTGACAATAGGTTACTATTACTATATATCTATTGCGAATTGTGTTGTTCATGTTTTTTAATATAAGCCGATTCTGTTCGCATGCAAATGTGTATAGAATTTTATATTTGTTTGATCGTATACATTGAAAGTTGAGATCACGAAAGACCTAAGTTAAAGATGCTAAGAGGTATTTGAAATTGTTCAGAAATAGTCGTTATCAAGAATTTGTTTTGCATAGTTTCTGATAAAGAACTTGGTTAGGGTGATATCATCTTTTTATGTGCTTGAAATTGACAAACTCTTTGAGCTCTTTGCTACTACCTGAGCTTGCTCCAAGCACCCTCCTTTCCATGAACTGCGCGACATACCTGGTGAACCCGACGTGAAAGGAGGGGGTGAGTGAGTTATAAAGCCACAAAGATTAGCATAATCAAAATGGAAGAGATCCTAGCTCAATTCCTACGATTTCAAGAAGAAGATAGGCGTAAAAAAGCCATCCAATCACTTCATGAACGTCTAGTCAATCGGTGTGGCTTTTTCAATGGAAAGAATGTCTCAAAGTTCTGCAAAGAATATGAACTCGAGGCCAAATATCTAGGTGTCGGATTAAGTCCGATGACGGAAAAAGAACTATGCGAAAACTTTATCTATGTGTCGGGATACGACATGCGAGACCAAATAATGCGAATAAATCAAACGACATGGTCCCAATACAAAGCGACACTCCTTAAGCACTTTATGCTAGAGGATCTTGATAAAGTAACTCGTAGATCTTTCCTAAGGTGGGTTCATATGCCCAAAGACCAACCAATTCTTGAGATCAAAGAAGAGTTTGAGCGACAATATGATGATCTTTCTGAGCACGATAAGAGGTGCATAAGTCATGAAAGGGTTTCGTTGTTTCTTCGAACAATCGATGTTAATGCCCGAGAGGAGTTAATTCCACTTCTACAAGATATAGACTCCGACTCAGGACTCACAGAGGATTGGATGCTTGTCCATGAAGCTGTGATGAAATACGTAAAGAAACAACAAACAATAGAGAAATTTTTAAATGATTGGAGAACAGATCTTCAAACAGATGAAAATTATAACCATGTTCCAAGCATTTTACCAATCGTGGATAATGTTCAAGTCCATGAGATTGTAGAGACCCCATTTGGGCATGAAGTAGATATGCATGGGCTTAATATCCATAGTGATGATGGGAAATATGAAGAAACTTCTAAAAGTGCGAATGATATAACCTCAAAGGTTACAAGGTGCCAAGAGCCCCTAGACTTCTTTACAATGATTGCATCTTTAGGTGCCATAAGTGGACAAAGCCCGAAGATGGGAGGATCAAAGGAGCAAGTGGAAGCTAATCAAAATCAAACCAAACTAAACCAACATCAAACCAAACAAACAACAAACATAAAACAAAATAAAAACCAACAAAACCCAACAAGAAATCAAGATGAAGCTTCCTCTACTCCGATAAACTCCTCACATCGAATAAAAGATAATCAAACAAATCAAGAAACATATCAAGATGCAAACAAAGAGAGAGAGATATCTAGAAGGCTCATAGGTGACCAAATGGAGATAAAAGATGAGATACAAATAGAGAACCTAATAAATATGTCTGAAGATCGAGCTCGAGATGCATCCTTACATGATGACATCGGGCAAGATGTGGAGTATGATTGGATGTCACTTGATGGTAATGATCCTTTTCTAACACAAGATTCGGATAGAACTTCTGATCTAATGACTGAATTACATGAAGGAACTCCCATGGAACATGATGTTGAATCTAAGGACCTGTCAATAAAAGACCCGATGGGTAAGAAAATGGATATGCAGGAATCCACATTATACATGCATACGGAGATGCAAGAAAACGAACTCACTTATATGAAGGAGGACATGCAAATAATGAGTCCTCTAGAGATTGAAATGTGTGATGACGAAGATGAGTATGATGCTAATCTAGAGGATGTACAAATGATAAGTCCTCTAGATAGTGATATGTATGGCGATGGTGATAAGCATGATCCTAATCCTACAGAAAGTCTAGATCAAGATCAAGATACTCATATGTTTTTGAGCAATGCCACATTGGACAAAGATCCCACACATAAAAAAGAGGATAACTTGGATGGAGTTCAAAATAATGATATGTATGTAAATGATGCCACATTCCATGAAGAGAGAAATATGAATGAACATGAGGAGAATGAGAAAATACCATTGATCATTCCTCTAAATACTGATATGTATGTCAAAAATAATCATATTGAGTTGAGTTCACACGTTGAAGAAATTGAGCATAAAGTGGCAGATGAAATGTTTATTGTGACATATGATAAATCTGATGTGTGTATAGCATTGAAGGATATCCAATGTAAAACTATTGAGTCAAACGATTGCAACGATGAAGCTCAAGTTGATTTGGATGCGTATGTTGAGATTCTCATACATGATGAGACTCTTGAGCAAGAATCAGTGATTGAAGAATCAATGCTTGAAGAAGGTGAACTAAGTACATCCTCAGAAGAGAACGAGCAAGAATCGATGGAGATGGATGTAGAATCCTGTAATGACATTTTGGATAAAGAAATTGAAGATCAAGATTTTCTTGATTATGAGGATATGGATTCCATTCACATTGAGGGAGAAATATTTTGGGAACATAACAAAGACAATGATGAAGAGTTCCTGGAAAGACTAGAACAAGAAGCAGATACCATAATTAATGGGACTCAAGTAGAAAGGAATCATGATAGATTGGAAGATAAAAATGATTATGTAATATCATCTGAGCATGATGCTCACTCCTACTTGATGAAGGAATTGAATGAATCTAATCAATACGTTTATTTCGATGAAGATGAAGAACATATTCAAAATGATGCAATTGAAGATATTTCCTCAAATGATCTCAAGCATGAAAAGAATCAAAATCCATGCTTGCACGGATTTTTTAAAGATGATTTAAGCTTATTAAAAATCAACACTCTATATTCATGTGTGTTTGACTCATCAAGAGTAACCTCATATGAGAGGATCATGAATAAAGGAGACTATGCCCAAACGATTGAAACATGGATGTTTGAATTTTCTAAGAGCTATGTATGCCAGTCGAGCCTACAAGGAATGGACGAGCAAATGAAATGGCTTGTCTACATATCTAATCTTTTTAAAAATGATTCACGGATTGATGCGATCCAAAGGTGGCTTGTTAAGAAGCACAGTTTCTTTGGTGACCATATATCAAGGGAGATGGGTCTGAAGGGAAAAACCCTAATAAATGAGAATTAATAATACCAAAAGGAAATTTGTAAATAAAAATGTATATAACTTGTGTTTTTTGCTTTAATCTTAAGATAGATAGAAGAAACCAAATAAAACTAAAAATGCAAGAAATTAAAGTGGGAACACCTATGGTAATGAATGCATATTGGATGAGTGGTTTGAAGTCAAAATAAATCAAATAGATATTTTAATGTTCAAATGAATGAAGTTTTTTTTATGTAATTCTTGAATGCGATGCTACTAATTTCTCTTATGCAGTTTTGAGAACAGGTGTTGATAAGGAGCTAATCGAAGATCTAGAGTTTTGAGAGATTGTATAGAGGCAACCACATTTGAGCTGCATGCTTATGTTTTATTGCAAATGGTTTTTGAAGTTCTTTCATGGACTGCATATGTATATAATGTCATTTTGATGTGATGTTTCTCATGATTTGTTTAGTTTCTATGAGTGCAGGAATGATCAAGCGAAGCCAACGGAGATGATGACTCAAGAACAAAGTCGTGAAAATCTTTTTCATTAGCTATCGTGCTTTAACCCTGATCTTTTCTTTGCACCATCTTTGAGATGCATTGCATGCCAAATATGCATGTAAAAATATATAGAAACACGTCTTTGAAATTCCGTAGAAGCACGTCCATCTGCACAATTAGATAGGTAAATATCATTGAAAAATAATAAAGCAAGTTTTGAGTGATAAGAGAGGATAATTCTGAGTAAGGGAGAGTGATTGCATCTGTAAGAGAGTGGAGTTGTGAGTGATGTGAGCGTTGCTTAGATACCATAAAACCTTGATTTTTTGCACCATTTTTGTTTCCTTCATGCACCTAACACATGCATAAATGAAATGTAAAGAGCACGAGTAATATTTTGGTTAAAACCCATAGTTGCACGAGTGATTGCACTTATATTGAATTGTATATCCATGATAAAAATTGAGTGTAAATCCTCAACACCGAATGCCTGATACCTCCCCTATTTGCACCATGCTGTTTTTTATGCACTTAGAGTATGCATATATAGGGCTCATTACATGGCCGTGCATAAGCACATTTGTTTTAACCCGTGCACTTGATTTCACTCACATTTGGATTCTTGAAGACTTGCAGATACCGAGATCGATGGTGGTACATCCGGAGGATGTACAGGTTCAGAGGGGGTGGATGTGGTCACGATTTGAAGCCATTGCTTTCGGCATAAGATGTTTTGGAGAGACATCCACCGCTATCATATCGTCAAGAAGATTTGAGCAAAACCGTGTATACAAGCATTCAAGAGCTGACAAATTTCATAGCGTTGTAACCTCACATGAGCAGATCATTGTGGTTCTTCAAGGAGGATTACTTTACTCGAGAAGGATCTTAAGCACAAATTATAATTTTTCTGAAGTTTTTGAGTTGACACCAGCTGGGAAGTGCATGGAAATGGGATATCATATGAAAAGAAGATGGATTTAATTAACCAGAAAAAGGCGATTGGTTTTAGAAAACGTGAGTCTTTACAAAGAGCTTCGGGGGAAACTATTCAGAAGGGGAGTTTTGGGGGATTGGTATGCACATAAACTGAAGAGAGAGAAATAGAATCCCGGAGATGATTGCTACTCGGGGGGGGGGGGGGCAACAGAAACGATATGCGGAGAACGCTGTAGCTGTGGTGTTGTTGCCACATACAGAGAGAAAGGTTGCTTGAGGAGGACAAGGACACGGCAGAAAGAGGGCTGTTTGTGAAGGAGGTCATGAACTGTGTACGCATCTGCTTGCGGATGGGAAGGTGGCTCTTCAATATTGATGATCAACGAAGATAAGAGGAGAGGACTCCCATCGTACTGAGGAGCGTGTATGCAGAGAAAGGGAGAAGAAGGCAGAAATAGACGGAGGAGTAGAGCACACGAGATTTGATGAAAGAGGAGATTAATATACAGTGCTAAAGATTGGAGGAAAGGAAGGATGTCATCCTTGATCTGCTACATTTCCAGAGGAGAAGGATTCACACGTTATTTCTGACAGAAGGGGCACACACATCTAATCTGCTGTTCTTCCTCTGGTATTCATAAGGCGCATGCATCTGATCCGAAAGGCCACTATCCGCTTCATTTCTGACAAGATTAATAAGACAAGTTGAAGAGGATAGTTAAGAGACACAATTCTGTGAACTTGCGCAAATCTTTGACTATAATCTGAGGTGCTCTAAGTGTTCCAACAAGGATATTTGTATTGAGCGGAGCATGCACACAGGAAGACGATAGAGACGGCATATGTTTTCATGGATTCAACGAAGCAAGAAACAAAAACAGATGATCATATACTTTGGAACAAGGGTAATACTGCTGACAAACTCTTGAAGAAAGTTTCCTGCCTGTAAGAGGTTTCTGTCAATTAGATTTTAGATCTTTCTTGATTGCGCTCCAAGAGTCTTCTATATTGGATTTTGTATGTATTGCTTTATGTATATTGTAATGGATCATATGCTTTAGATGTTGAGGAGAAAAATAAGACAACGATTAGGTGAACTTCTTTGTGTAATTCTACATGCAGAGAGCAGGTACAAGCCTAGAAGGCATCCAGGAAGAACGATCACCTGGTTTAACCAACACCTTTAGAAATTCTATGAATTATTGATAACTGAAGCCTTATCCGAAGCTTGGCCAGCGTTACGTTAATATATCATCCAGCGTACATTCATATATCTCTGTTCACCATTAGTTACATTAATATACCATCCACTTGCTGACATACTCAGATTAACGTTCTGCTGATATATTAAACTTTGCTATATGCACTTTTCACATCCGCTTACTTCGTTTATATCTGACTTGGCTTGATGCATTTGTTTGGCCTACTTATTTCAACCATGAAGCTACGCAGTTGAAATACATATCGAGATTCCGCCATGTCTGCAAACATCGGATAATTCTGTTAATACTCAACCAGGATCTATGCAATAGATTCCAGAGAGAAGAATCTGACAGTCTCTCTCTTCATATGTTCAACGTGTGCGTACGATTCAGAGGAGAATAAAAGTTGAAGACTTACAAATATATCATTTTCTAGATGTGCGTTTATCTGTTCGTTACTTAGTTTAATGCATCATTTTTTTTTATATGTCTTTCTTATGTTGAAAACAAATTAAAAAAATTAGTTCCTGATTTTTCTTGCGCTAATATATTTTATCAGTAATGAAATAGATCTATAAGGTATTAGCTTTGATATATGCACGATACAATTCTCTTTGAGAAGATTCTCTAGAGCATCTAGAGCATCTATCTGTTCATGAACAATTTAAAACGGTAAATTTATCTGCATAACATCGATGCTCTTTGACAATAGGTTACTATTACTATATATCTATTGCGAATTGTGTTGTTCATGTTTTTTAATATAAGCCGATTCTGTTCGCATGCAAATGTGTATAGAATTTTATATTTGTTTGATTGTATACATTGAAAGTTGAGATCACGAAAGACCTAAGTTAAAGATGCTAAGAGGTATTTGAAATTGTTCAAAAATAGTCGTTATCAAGAATTTGTTTTGCATAGTTTCTGATAAAGAACTTGGTTAGGGTGATATCATCTTTTTATGTGCTTGAAATTGACAAACTCTTTGAGCTCTTTGCTACTACCTGAGCTTGCTCCAAGCACCCTCCTTTCCATGAACTGCGCGACAACGTGGTTAGAGTTATCCCTTCTAGCAATCCTAGAGGTCTTTCAACATGGTCGTCAGCCATTTGTAGCTTCATTCTAGTTGGTCTTAATGCGGGTTTGCCCCATTGCTTCCACAAAGAGGTGGTCGCAATAGCAACACTAGCACTGAAATCTAGGATGACTTTGGTTGTGTAACCTTGGTGGGTGATTGGAAGGTAAGAATTACCCTCTTCACCTTCACTCGTGCCTTCTATTTTGTCTAGAGGTATCTCTAGTACTTTTTGCTTAGAGCTTGCTTTTGGCATATTGGAATCAAGTTCTGGAACCTGATTCGCCACATGTTTCCATAACTCATGTTTCACTTTGAGCAGCTCTTCTAAAGTGAGATGACATTGAACCTTAGTGTTCTTCACAACAGTAGTGTTCCTTGGAACCACTGAGTCTTCATTTCTTACCAGTATTGTGGTCTCTAATTTGAAGAGATGCAGATTCCCATGGGCATATGAATTGAGGGAACTCTTGTAAATAACTAGATTCAAAATCTAATCTTTCCTCCTCTTGTTGCTCTGCTTGGTCTCCAAAAATAGATGGAATGTCTTGGGGAAATTGATCCTGAAGATCATCAATTTTTGTAATAGGAGGGGGATTATCCTCCTCCTTGGCCCATTTCTCTTCTTGTATTTCCCGTAAGAACTCTTGAGAGTACTCTTGAATTGAAAGAGATGTTCCATCATCCATGGAATCTGGAACATAAGCTTTCTTTGGCAGTGAGCTTTCTCTTTCAACTACTGGTTGAGCCTATGGAGGTAAAGAAACATGTGGCTTGTTTACCAACTGCTCTAATCTTTCTAGTAAGCCATGGAAATGCAAACCTATTTTGATTGAATTTGTCTAATTGAACATTTGATTGGTTTCGAGCATAGTCTGAGCTAGTTCTACCATTTTCATGCACATTTTTGTCCGCTCAATCTCCAAATCTTCTCTAGGGTAGCTCTTGTCTAGGTTTGCAGTAGTTGACCATAAAAGAACTTGGAGAAGCTTGTAAAAGGTAGAAAAATGCATTTCAAAGCGACAAAGTTTGGTTTAGCCAACTGGCACAAGACCAGCCCTTGAGCTTATGGAGACTCAAATAGACCTTATAAGCATGTGATAAGTGCAAAGAAACACACTATGTACTTTGGAGCATCAAGGAGAATGAGTCGATAAAAAACAGATAGGTTCACGGGTCGACTAGCTCAAAAAACTTACTATCTATGGGAGAGACAATAAACTTCAAATGCCCATAGCGAGCAGCGTGTTAAGCAAAATATGCTATGGGAATGAATGAGACATTCACCGGTGGTACTTCCTATTTTTCAGGAATACACAGAGATTGACCCCGAGACAGAAAAACTCAGATTTCTCCCAATCTACTGAACCAAATGTTACGAAAATTTATAGGCATAAACTAGACACTAATACATTTCCAATGAGCCATCTTCTACTCAATTTGGAGCTCTGGAGAGAGAGGATCAGCCTCTGCAAGATTACTATCGGTGATTACTAGTCTTTATATAGACTCTAGGAGTGCTCCACGACTTCTACAAGTGAAGTTTGAATTCAAATGAAGGTGGGAATGGTTGTTGGAGGGAATCAATTCACTTTCCTACAATCTAGGAAAAGTGAAGATTTAGTTTGATCTACTTTTAAGTGATTGATTGCTTGATTGAATGCATTCAACCACCACAAATTTGTGGTATTTGGGCTTTATCTTTCTACCTTTACATGTGTAAAGCTCAAGGCTTTTACAATGGTAAATGAACCATCAAAAGTCTCTCAAAAAATACAATAAGTGAGCATAAGAAAAAGAACTCTCCAACGGATATTCTTTCAATGCGATAGCCTTTGATGTAGATCAAATCCACCTCAAGCATAGTGTAAGCTTGATGTTCCAATAGCTCCCCCTCAAGCTAAAGTATGCCTGAGTCTTCATTCTCTGATAGGTTGAATACGTGCCATAGGTTTGAATCTACAAAGCTTTATTCCATCAAGTGCCTTCGTCATCATATCTGCTACTTGCTTTTTAGTTGGAACAAAAGAAATGTCAATCTCCTTTGCCATGAGCTTCTCCCTGATGAAGTGGTAATGGACTTCTATGTGCTTGGTTCTTGCATGGAAAATAGGATTTGCTGCTAGATGCATGGAATTTACATTATCTCCAAATATGTGAGGTTTGGAACTCACAAGTCCCAAATCTGTATACAATGCTTTTAACCATATTGTCTCTTGAGTTGCTATGGTCAAGCCTCTATACTCTGCTTTAGTTGAGGATAAAGCAACTGTTGGTTGCTTCTTGGAACTCCATGACACTAGCTTTGAACCTGCAAATGCTAAGTAACCAGATGTACTTTTTCTATCATCCTTAGCTCCTGCCCAATCTGCATCTGAGTAGATTTTGATATCCAAATCTGAAGAATAAGGATAGACTATACCTTCGTTGATTGTACTTTTGAGATACTTAAGTATTCTCTTAGCCGCATCCATGTGTGGTCTTCTCGGTGAGTGCATGAACTAACTAAGCACTCCCTCACTATATGAGATGTCTGCCCTTGTATGAGTAGCATATATCAAGCTACCTACCAAACTTTGATATTCTTTTAGGTCTTCAATTTTCTCAGCTTCATAAACACTAAGTTTATGATTCATCTCCAAAGGTGTACCTGCAGGTTTAGTGTTCTCCATTTTGAACTTGAGAAGAAGATCCTAAATGTATCTTCTTTGAGTCAAATACATTCCTTCATCTGTATATATCACCTGCATACCTAGGAAATATGTGAGCTCACCTAGGTCATTGATTTTGAACTCCTCTTGCATGTGTCTCTTGATCCTTTGAATGCCATTTAGATCATCACCTATCATAATAATATCATCTACATATACACATAGATAGATAACCTCATTGTGATCCCTTTTGATGAATAGAGAAAGATCTGAGCTGTTAGCTTTGAACCCTTGATCTTGAATATATGTAACCAACCTGTAATTCCAAGCTCTAGGAGCTTGTTTGAATCCATACAATGCTTTCTTAAGTCTGCAAACATAAGATGGATGATTAGGGTTTTCAAAACCTAGTGGTTGTGACATGTATACCTCTTCACTTATCCAACCATTTAAGAATGCATTCTTCACATCAAGTTGGAGGAGTCTCCAATTCCTTGCAGCAGCTACACTTATCAATGTCCTCATTGTAGTCATCTTTGCAACTGGTGAGAATGTTTCCTCATAGTCTATACCATGAGTTTGTGAGCATCCTTTGGTAACTAATCTTGCCTTGTACCTGCAAACTGATCCATCTGAGTTTCTTTTAACTTTATATACCCATCTGCAACCAATTATCTTTTGATTCGACGATATTGGAACCAAATCCCAAAGTGTCCATCTCCTTCAATGCATCTAATTCTTCTTTCATGGCCTTTTCCCAATTAGGGTTTCCCTTTGCCTCTTCATAGGTTGAGGGTTCCTCTGAAATTGAATCTTTTGCCAAGTATATTGAATGCTTCGTAAAAAATGTGGAATCATATCCATACCTTTCTGGTTGTTTCTTCTCTCTTGCTGATCTTCTAGGTGCTTGTTTGGAGCATTCTTGAACCTCTTGCATCTTTGCTTTGCCTCTTGAATTCCATAGCTTGTAATCCTTTTCCCTTTCATCTTGGTCATCATCTGTATCACTTCTTGGATCCTGGACCTGTGTATCATGCTTGATTCCTAATTGATAAGAGTCAAAATCAAGATCATATGGTAGTGTTACCTTTTGTTTGTCTTCATCATACCAAGACCTGTGTTCTTCAAACACCACATCTCTACTTGTAGTGAATTGCTTGGTTGAAGATTGAAGAACCTGTAACCCATCTGAGTTGAATCATATCTAATAAACACTGCCTTTGTTGCCCTTTCATCTAACTTACCTCTTATTTGTGATGGTACTGTTAGTATATGATCAATGTCTACCCCTCATGATTGTATGCACATTTTGTAAGGCCCCCTTTATGAGGAGAAGCCAAGCGTGCATTACCCAATTGATGGGAATCCCAACTTGCATGTTGGATGAAGGTCATATTGGACCATGTAAGGTATTGTAAGGAAAGGGAGTTACCAGGGCCCCCAATTGTGGGGTCCGGGGCAACAGCGACCAACCCCGGCTGGGGGGTCCAAGGGGGCCAGCGGGCCCCCTGGTGGGGGTCCGAGGGTAGCGCCCCCGGTGCGACAATAAAGGGAATATTCCATGGAATATTCCTTATCAGAGTCAGAAATCATTTATATTTGTTAGGTCGATTCAACCGGTCTAAGCTGTGTATGGCAATTACGCGGGTGGTGGCCGCCCACGCTCTACCGCCCATGTATAGCCGTCCATAGCAGGCCACCCATGATCCTATATATACATGACTTCTACACTATCGAAGACATCGAGTTGAGCCAACATACCTCTACCTTGTATCTCCCTATCTAGAGTTGTCTAGATCACCATTTAAGCTCTACCTTGAGAGCACACAGGTGGACAACGCCATCATCTTTGTACTTGCTGCTAGTAGAAAATTGTTGAGATTCTCCTATATCTGTTATCTTCTCTACTATTGCTCCCGTGTTATATTGCGTAACTATTGTCTTATATGGTATCAAAGCTGTAAGGTTTGAATTGCTTGAGAAGTATCACTACTTTAGCCTACTAGCAGACTAGAATATTAATCGATTATTCGAGTGATTACATGATGGCTTCATCGTCGAACACTGGTCTTGGTGTTTCAGCTAATGTTAATGCTGCACCTATTCGAATTCGCCCACTTGCATTGATTGAAGGGAAGCTGGATGGAACAAACTATACACTCTGGAAGTTCATTTCTTCAATTTTGGACTCCTATGAATTACTTGACACTGTCATGGGACCGATGGGATTGGATCCAGAGCCTATACCAGTTGAAGATCCAGTAAATTCAAGATTGATGATTCAACCAGACCCAGATCTTCTACGAGCTTGGAAGAGGCGGAATGCTGATGCATTATGTGCGATTGTCACAAGTGCAAGTGATTATGTGCTTACTTTAGTTCAACATACTACTAAATCACATGAGGCTTGGGGCATATTGGCTCGTCAATATGAGACCAAGAATCACACTAGGATACAGAATTTAGAAAATCAATTGGCAAATGAAAAGCATTCTGATTCTGAAAAAGCTGAAGATTTTATGAAACGGATAAAACATCTTCAAGATCAATTGGTTGTAGTTGGTGTTGTTATAACACCAGAAGAGCTGGCTCAAAGATGTGTATGTGTTCTTCCAACAAAGTATGATGGATTAGTAACAGCCCTTAACACTCAGGTAAGACCAACTCCCCTTACATTTGAAGAGTTTTGTGTGATGCTTTTAGAAGAAGAGATGCGGCTGAAGAATCGGCAAAGTACAAGTGATGTCGCATTCTCAGCAAATGAAAAAGGTAAAGGCTCTTCTGATGGATCAAAGAGGAGGCCAAAAAAGAAAAAGTTCATAGGAAGTTGCTTCTATTGTGAAAAGAAAGGCCATGCCATCAAGGATTGTAGAAAGAAGCAAGTTGATGAATGGAATGGGACTGTAAAATCATCATGGAAGAACAAAGAGTCTGCAAACAACACAGAGCTGGAATTTTGGGTAGCTATTGAAGAGGTATGCTCATCTGCTCAAGCTCGTGTTGATGAACCATGGATTTTAGATAGTGGAGCTTCTCGCCATATGACCAGTAAAAAGGATTGGTATAGTTCCCTAGTGCCTCTGCGGGAATCCATCAATGTAGTGGTGGGAAATGACTCCAAGTGTCCAGTCGAAGGAACTGGAACCATCTCTTTTATCACTTCTCGAAGTGTTGAGAAAAAGTTATCCGATGTTCTCTATGTACCTACACTTAAAAGAAATTTGTTGTCAGTTTCTGCAATAACAGATCGTCGACTCGAAGTTCACTTCAATAAGAGTGGTGCAGAAATCATAACTTCATCAGGTAATGTTGTAGGTAAAGGCATACAACGGGATAACTTGTGAGTTAAGTGTTTTAACTGCTACAGAAGATAAAGATGTAAGCAGGTTATGGCACCAACGATTTGGGCATCTCGGATTTGCAATTTTGAAGGAGATGCAAAGAACAGGGATGGTTGCTCATTTGCCTGCATTTTCAGAGTTACAGGAACCTTGTGAAGCTTGTATGATGGGCAAGCAACAATGAAAGGCATTTCCAAGAGAGACCAGCAATCGATCTCAAGCTCCTCTGGAGTTGGTACATGCTGATCTCTGTGGTAAAATGTCTACACCTGCTTTAGGAGGATCTTTCTACTTTTTGCTATTAGTTGGCGATTATAGTAGAAAGATGTGGGTTTATTTCATTCGAGAGAAGGCTGATGCTTTTGAAAAATTTTAAATGTGGCATAAGTATGTGGAAAATGAATCAGGAAGGAAACTGAAGAAATTCAGAACAGATAGAGGAGGTGAATTCTTGTCAACAGAATTCAATAATTACTGTAAGGATCGTGGTGTGAAAAGGCAACTTACCACAGCTCATACACCTCAACAAAATGGCGTTGTTGAGCGCAGGAACAGGACAGTAGTTGAAATGGCTCATTGTATGTTAAAGGCTCAAGACATGCCTGATTCATTCTGGGTAGAAGCAGTCAATGTAGTAGTCTACATCCTCAATCGAAGCTACACAAAAGCACTGAAGGGGATGACTCCTCAAGAAGCATATTCTGGTAAAAAGCCTTCAATTTTGCATTTCAAAATTTTTGGTTGTTTCTGTTATGCGCATATTCCTGATTCAACAAGATCAAAGTTGGATTCAAAAAGAAAAAAGTGTGTCTTCCTAGGATATAGTGAACAGTCTAAAGCATACAGGTTGTGGGATCCTGAGGCAAGGAAGATTTTTGTCAACCGAGATGTGGTGTTTGATGAACGACCACACTTAGTAGAAGATAAAGGTAAATCTACTATCTCATCAAACGGAGAAATATCTCACCTTGTGCCTATCAGAAGACAGGTTAAAGTTGAGGAGGAGGAAACATCTGATGGAGAAATTTCCTCAATAAAAAGCCAACCAGTTGTAGCTGCACAGCATAAGCCACTACGGAAGTGGGCACAACAGCTCTTTGATGATCACAATCCACATGTAGATGTACCAGAATCATCCTCGGATGGATTACGAAGGTCAAAGAGAATAGAGGAGCAAAGAAGAGCCTCAGAACACATTGTTAACACGGCTGTAATGGCAGATATCATGGGCTCGATAAAGGAACCTACCACCATTGAAGACGTCCTTGATGATCCAGGTTGGAGAGCGGAAATGCAGTCTGAGTATGATAGATATAAAAAATGATACATGGGATCTAGTCAACTTGCCGCCTAAGAAGAAGGTAATAGGTACTAAATGGATTTGGAAAGCTAAGTATAAAGCAGATGGAACATTAGAAAAGTATAAGGCAAGATTAGTTGCACAGGGTTTTTCATATATCAAAGGATTTGATGTTCAAGAAACTTTTGCCCCAACAACACGCATGACAACTATTCGCACGGTACTTGCATTAGCTATAGAAAAGGCCTGGCCTATTTTTCGGATGGATGTCAAATCTGCATTTTTCAATGTTCACCTCAAGGAGGAGGTATATGTATCTCAACCACCAGGATTTGACGTGCCCAATTCAGAAAATAAAGTTTGCAGGTTGAAGAAAGCTTTGTATGGACTTAAGCAAGCTCCATGGGCTTGGTACCAACGGATAGATAATTTTTTAA
The DNA here is from genome assembly GCA_020310875.1 of Ceratopteris richardii. Lineage (NCBI taxonomy): Eukaryota > Viridiplantae > Streptophyta > Polypodiopsida > Polypodiales > Pteridaceae > Ceratopteris > Ceratopteris richardii. The sequence continues at coordinate 108,529,989 of CM035430.1, forward strand.
AAAATATGGGTTTGAAAGAAGTACTTCTGATGCTAACTTGTATGTAACGAAAAGGGATAGCAAGCTAGTTGTTGTCATTGTATATGTAGATGATTTGATCATCACAGGAGATCATCAGGAACTCATCAATCAAACTCGGATCAGCTTGGGAACTGAGTTTGAAATGACAGACTTAGGTCTACTCCATTTTTGTCTGGGAATTGAAGTATGGCAAAGGAAGGATGGCATTTTCATCTCACAACAAAAATATGCCAAAGAAATTCTCAAGGCATTTGGAATGATAGACTGCAAACCAACTAGCACACCTATGGAGGTAAATCATAAGCTATCTATGGATGATAACATGCCTGATGTAGATGCTAAAAAGTATAAGAAACTCGTTGGAAGTCTTATTTTTCTGTGCAACACTAGACCAAACATTTGCTATGTTGTTGAAGTGTTAAGCAAGTTTTCCAACAAACCTAAGGAGAGTCACTGGAATGCTGGAATGCGAATTCTAAGGTACATTGCAGGAACCTTGGATTTTGGTATTTTGTATACCACAGGTGATACACTTCAAGGATATTGTGATTCAAATTGGGCTAGAGATTGTGATTCTAGAAAATCAATTTCTGGATATTGTTTCTCACTTGGTTCAGGAATATTTTCTTGGGTAAGTAGGAAGCAACCAACTCTTGCACTCTGCTCCACTGAAGCAGAGTACAAAGCAACTTGTTTTGCTTCTTGTGAGGCAATCTGGTTAAGGAGAATTCTTGCAAATCTAGGCTTTCCATCAAATATGTCGATTGTACTCAAGTGTGATAATCAAAGTTGTATGGCTATTGCAAAGAACCCAGTATTTCATGCTCGCGCTAAGCACATAGAAGTACAGTACCATTACATTCATAAGCTAATTGAAGATGAAATTGTGGAGCTAGAATATTGCCCAACAGAGACAAATTGTGCTGACATATTCACTAAAGCACTTGGAAGAGAGCAGCTCAACAAGCATCTTCAGCAGATGGGCATAGGACCAAGACCTACTTGATTTATCATCGGTAAACATTGAGGGGGGTGTTAGTATATGATCAATGTCTACCCCTCATGATTGTATACACATTTTGTAAGGCTCCCTTTATGAGGAGAAGCCAAGCGTGCATTACCCAATTGATGGGAATCCCAACTTGCATGTTGGATGGTCAAATTGGACCATGTAAGGTATTGTAAGGAAAGGGAGTTACCTAGGGTCCCCAATTATGGGGTCTGGGCAGCGGTGAGCAGCCCCGGCTAGGGGGTCCGGGGGCAGCGCCCCCGGCGTGACGGTAAAGGGAATATTCCATGGAATATTCCCTGTCAGAGTCAGAAATCATTTATATTTTTTAGGTCGGTTCAACCGGTCTAAGCCGTATATGGAAATTACACGGGCGGTGGCCGCCCATGCTCTATCACCTATGTATAGCCGTCCATGGTAGGCCACCCATGATCCTATATATACATGACTTCTGCACTACCTGAGACATCGAGTTGAGCCAGCATACCTCTACCTTGTATCTCCCTATCTAGAGTTGTCTAGATCACCATTTAAGCTCCACCTTGAGAGCACACGGGTGGACAACGCCATCATCTTTGTACTTGTTGCTAGTAGAAAATTGTTGAGATTCTCCTATATCTGTTATCTTCTCTGCTATTGCTCCCGTGTTATATTGCATAACTATTGTCTTACAGGTACATGAACATAAGCTAAACAACCAAAAACCTTGCAATGTCCAAGACTAGGTTTTCTTCCATGCCATGCTTCATAAGGAGTCATACCTTGAAGTGATTTGGATGGTAGTCTATTGACAAGGTACACAGCAGTTGAAATAGCTTCTTCCCATAGATAATGTGGCAACTTCTTCTCTTCAAGCATTGTTCGGGCTTATCCAACCAATGTCTTGTTTCTCCTCTCTGCAATTCCATTTAGTTGAGGAGAGTACCTAGTAGTCACTTCCCTTTTGATACCTTTGTCCTGCAAGAACTCATCAAACTCTTTCGAGAAGTTTTCTCCCCCTCCATCAGATCTGAGCTTCTTTAGTGATCTACCTGTATGATTCTCCACATGTGCAAGATACTTCTTGAAGCAATCAAACACTTCATTCTCAGAGTTGAATAGAGCTATGTTCCTGGTTTCTCCTACTTCAAAAGTAAAGAGCCTACCGTGCTTCTCACCTTGGGCTATCTTTTTGAAGCCTTGACATGGATCTTCCACAAAAGCTCCATGTTGGGTGAACCTAACTTGCAAGCCTTTTTCAACTATTTGGCCTACACTTATTAGGTTTTTAGTGATAGTGGGTACATAGAGAACCTTACTCAGAATGTTTGTCCTGCCATTGGAAGCTTTGACATTACCAATATTCTCCACATTGTGCTTTATGTCATCCCCTGTTTGCACTTCATTTCTATGCTTTGGACTTTCCAAGTCAGATAGAAGAGCAATGTTGCCTGCAACATGATTCGAGCATCCTGAATCTATGTAGAACAAATGATCATCTTTTTTACCTTCTTTGTGGCTTAGATTCATAAGAAGCAATGAGTCTTCATGTGGTTGATCTTCTGATTAATTGTTGTAGTCCCTTCTATTATAGCTTCTATAGTTATTGTTGAAGTTGTGTCCACCTCTGCCTCTATTGTTGCCATATCCACCTCTTCCACTTCCTTTCTGGGTCTTCCCATTGAACCAGAAATTTTGAGTGGTGTGGTTGGTCTTATCGCATATGGCACAAGGTTGAACATTCTGATCTTTGTCTTTGTCTTGCTTTGGTCCTTTCTTCTTCCCTTTCCACTTGCTCTTGCTTGTGAAGTTGACTTGGGAGGTCTCTTCTTCATCTTCTTCCTTCTTCTTGCCTTTTTGCTTCTTATCCTTCTTATTTGCATATAGAGCACTAGTTGAATTACCATGATAAGAGTTACCTTCCTTTATGCTATTGTTGGCTTCTTAATTGAAGAGTTGTCCTTTGCCTCATGGTGACCTCTTCTTCAATCAGCTCTCCAATGGATGCTAACTGATCCGCAACCTGCTTGACCTTGGTAACAAACTCTGTGATGGTTTGTTTAGGTGTCTTCTTCATTTGGTTGAACTCGTTCCAAAGATGATTCTTTCTTGCTTTGGTACTAGCAGAAAAGAAAGTCTCGAGGGCATCCCAAGTCTCTTGAGATGTCTTGCATCCTCTAATATGTGGTAATACAAAGTCAGAGATAGAGTTTAGTATGTACAACCTTGCTTGAGCATCCCTTGCGCACCAAAGTGTGAGCTTATCTGTCTCCTCTTGTGTTGGTCCTCCTTTGAATCTTGGAATAGGCATAGCTTCATCACCTGCTACAATTCCATAAAGATTTCTATCTTGCAAATAGGCCTCCATTCTGATTTGCCAAGCCGCATAGTTTTTTCGATCAAGCTTCTCGATCATTGAGGGAAAGTTGTCACCCATCTTGATTTAGCTCTGATACCACTGAAAGAACCTCGAGAAGCTTGTAGAAGGTAGAAAAATGCGTTTCGAAGCGATGAAGTTTGTTCTAGCCAACCGGCACAAGACCAACCCTTGAGCTTATGGAGACTCAAATAGACCTTATAAACATGTGATAAGTGCAAAGAAACACACTATGTACTTTGGAGCATCAAGGAGAATGAGTCCATACAAAACAGATAGGTTCGCGGGTCAACTAGCTCAAAAAACTTACTATCTATGGGAGAGACAATGAACTTCAAATGCCCATAGCGACCACCGTGATTATGATTAGAAAAAATCCTTTTATGGGAGTGATACACATAAGGTTGAGTGTATATAATGCACAAAAGTATAAGGAATAAGCAAAATATGCTATAGGGATGAATGAGACATTCATCGGTGGTACTTCCTATTTTTAAGGAATACGTAGAGATTGACCCCGAGACCGAAAAACTTCGATTTCTCCCAATCTACTAAAGTAAATCCTATGAAATTTTATAGGAATAAAATTACTAGTACCGTTCCAATGAGCCATCTTTTACTCAATTTGGAGCTCTGGAGAGAGAGCAGCAGCCTCTGCAATATTACTATTGGCGAAGAACATGATGCAGAGAATTGAAGGAGCAAGACAATGATGGTCACAAGTGTATGTATATTGCTTCCATCTATTGTACAAGTGATGCCAAGCCTTTATAGAGACTCTAGGAGTGTTCCATGACTTCTACAAGTGAAGTTTGAATTCAAATGAAGGTGGGAATGGTTGTTGGAGGGAATCAATTCACTTTCCTATAATCTAGGAAAAGTGAAGGTCTAGTTTGATCTACTTTTAGGTGATTGATTGCTTGATTGAATGCAACTTCAACCACCACAATTTCGTGGGATTTGGGCTTTATCTTTCTACCTTTACATGTTTAAAGAACTCAAAAAATACAATAAGTGAGCATAAGAAAAAGCACTCTCCAACGGATATTCTTTCGATGCGATAGCCTTTGATGTAGATCAAATCCACCTCAATCTAATGTTCCAACAGACCCTGCTTGAAGTCGAGCCTAGTAGGCCTTGAACATCATGTCCAAGCCTTCTAGGGTTGGATTTGCAAGAAAAAACCCTAGTGGAGATCTATTTATAGTGAGTGGTGGGGTGGGATGAGGTGGAGTGGATGAAGCTTCAGCATGAGAGGGGTTTTGAGATGCAATATCTTCTATTTTTGTTTTTGCTTCTTTTAAGCTTTCTTCTAGTTTAGATAACTTTCTATTCCACTTACGATTGGCCTTCTCCTTGGTATCCTTCCATGTTCTTATTTTCCTCTTACTAGGCTCTCCTGATTCCCTTGGCTCTGATTGCTCAACTAGTTTATCCTATTTCAAGGCTTGTGCCCTAGTAATTACATGTATAGGAGCCACATTATTGTTGCTTGAACTTGATTCCACCACTAAGCCTACCACATTAATGGGTGTAACCTTGGGTGCACTAGAGGAGTTTCTAGGACAATCTCTCGAAAGATGTTCTTTTCCGCACCGAGGACAAAAACCTTGTATTGTGATGCTTTTTCCTTGTCTCGGAGTAGGTGAGTGGGGACATTCATGAATGAACTTGTCACCCTAACATCTAAAACAAGGTCCTCTAGGGGCTGCCGGTCTTACTTGTCTCAATTGGGGTCTGGGGTTAGGATTCGTATACATGACATTGGAGTATTCTAGCTCCCAATTTGTTTCCATAGGTGGTGCCTCATACTGATATGGATAAGTCTCACTATGCTTAGGTGACTCTATGTAATAAGCTTGTGGACCATCTTCATAGGAGTAGTCAGAATTCTGAGCATGAGGGACATTTTCTGAGACCAAAGGGATTATTGACACCAGTGCCTCTATTAGGGTTTTCCTCTGCCATAGCATACTTAATTGGAATCACATTGGCAGGAGCTTGTGGTTGGCTTCCTAGGACTGGTTGTGGCCTCTTTCAAGTACACGTATGATCTTAACTTGGTGCTTATTAAGCCATCTAAAAACAAGGCCACTTGTTTGGCCGGTGTGGGTAATGCTGGCAAAGGGCATCTCTCTATGTACTATCTAAACCTTCTTCCTGCAAGTCACATTGTTTCTTGGGATGTATGCTTGAAGCTATGGATCAACGATGATGTATTATGCTTGATGCCACTCTTGGAGAATTCTACAATGAATTCCTCTAGCAGTTGACCTATGTTCCGATATTTGCGACTGTTCAGAGGTTGAAACCAAGCTAGGGCCGTACCCTTGAGAGTCAAACCAAATGCCCCGAATTGGATGAACAAGTCCTCTACCTGCTCGGCTCTTAACACTTGTTTGAACTCGGCCACATGATCATAAGGATCTCCTTCTAGGGTGCTCTCGCGGTGTAGGCAATGGAAAATCATGTTCATCTCTTTGATTTCTATGTGCTCAGTGTCTCTCTCTTTCAGGTCTATCATGCTCAAATCCTGATCTATCTCTACCCACAGTCTTTGTGAAGCTTACCTCAGGTCTCTCTCTGGCTCTTTCCCTCTGGTTTTCATGAGCCTGAGATGATCCTACTCCTTGGATGCCCTAGGAGACATTGGATCTTGGTGGAGAGAAAATCTTCACCCTGCCAAGTGTATGTGTGCCTGTCATGCTCTGATACCAAGAACACTTTCTCCGATGTGTGATCTAGATAGAAAACTTTGCCTGGTATCTCAAGATCTTTGAACTCATAGATGGTGATTGCACCCATTTTACTTGGTTGATCTAACTTGAATCTCCAAAAGGCTTCTTCTATTTCTCTATTCAAGAAAAATTCTATGTTTTTGTTGTCTTCGGGGACCCATTTTGGATTGATCACCCTGGTCAAGACTAACTTACTTCTAGGAGTCTTGGGTTCTCAACAAGGAAACAAGACCTCTTAGGGAGTGCTTCAAAATAGGCCATACATGATACTTATGAAGTATCGGTGATACTTGGAAGTAAACGATACACGATACTTGAGCCAAGGCGATACACGATATCTGAACTAAACGACATACAATACTCGGAATTCCATGATACATGATACTTGTCTTTGGACGATACACAATACTTGATGAGTATTGGGGCGATACATGATACTACTGGTAGATGATACACGATACTCGTAGCTTCATGATATGATACCACCCTTCACAATACACGATACTTGGGAAGTATCACGATACACAACTCGGTGATACACGATACCAGATTTTTCACGATAGGATACTTGGCTTGAGGATGATACACGACACACGATACTTGCACTCGGACAATACTTGTCCTTTGGTGATACACGATACTTATGAAGTATCGTGATACACGATATGGCTCGTGATACACGATATGGCTCATGATACACGATATTGGAAACTCATGATATGATACTGACCTTTGTGATACATGATCCATGTGAAGTATCATGATACAAGAGAGACGATACACAATACACAAGCCTCTCAATACTCAACCCGACGATACATGATACACGATACTTGCCTTTTTGCGATACACGATACTTGGGAAGTATCACAATACACGATCAGATGATACACGATACTCAACAAGTATCATGATACACGAGAGTTCTGGTTTCGTGATACCTGAACTCAACTGGACACGATACTTGGAGTTTTTGAAGTCCAAATTAAAAATTTTTTGCAAATATGTGTACCTTGTGTCCTTCTTGTCACTGTAGATGCAAAATCTCCCTCCAAACCTATGATATTGCTCTCGTAATACTTGTCACAGGTGGTGTCATGTCACATGATACTTCACTCAGATTTTGATGTATTTAGAGTATTTGAAGCGTATTTCTTCAGTGTTTCAAGCTTTGAACCCCTGTATGCTTCTTGCTCGTAGCCACAAATGAAAAATGAGGTAAATATACACTAAAAAATGAAAAATCTGAGAAGATGAAGATGGGGGAAGTAAGTACCAATGTGAGGAGATAAACCTCATAAATGTCAATCCAGGGAGATGTGAGGACTAGTATGAAGACCGTGAGCAAGTGATGGCACAAGTGCGTGAGTGAAAGCACACAAGCATGCACACACATACACACACACATGCACAAGGTAAGAGCAAAGAGTGGAATAATGGAAGATCTTTGATTACAAAAGAACTCTCTTACAAAAGCTCAAATCTACAAAAAGCCAACCTCAAAAATGAGCTCTCTAGCTCTTCTTATAGTTTTAGTAGTTTTGGCCCTATCGAGACCTAGTGTCCAGCTTAGTTAAAAATTAGGTTCCAGGGCTTATTTGGGGGCTCAAACGGAGTCTAAAAATTATGAAAATTGGTAGGATGGTACTTCTAATACTCCTCAAGCTTGAGGACTCCTTGGCATGAACAAAATGGAGTTGCAAAAATGTGAAATGGTATTTACAATAGCTTTTAGTGATGAAAATCACTATTTTTATATGGATTTCTTCTGAAAATTTAACATGTGATTCTTGGAGCTCCCTATGTGCTCCTTCTTCTTGTGTGTACACTTCTTTTGGTGCACTTCCATGCTTGTGCTTGACCTTGAGTTCCAACACCATGGATCCATGTGAATGCAAAGATGTCAAAATTATGCCATAGTCATATGCCCTAGTCAATGCCAAAGGAGTAAAAGGAGGTGTAAACATAGGAGTAATGGGTAGGCATCAATTGTAGGATCAGGTTTAAGAACTCAAACAGAAATAGAAATCAAAACTAACAACAATAGAAACGTAAACAAAAACTAAAACCAAAACCAAAACTGAAACTAGAAACCAAAACCAAAATTACCAAAACAAGGATAAGCATCAGAATCATACATTGAATAGATAGTGACTTGATGTAAAAATGGATAACACCGAAATGCCTTTGAAGTGATGCACACAGGATCTGACACCATTGTTGCAAGGATCCAACAAACACCACACAAAGAGTATGAAAACTAAAAGGACACAAAAAGAAAGTTGCGCATTATATGAGATAGTAAAACGTATTGCATGGATCTCTCCCCACACACCTTGTTCAACAAGTCTCCAGAGTACGTGTAATTATAGGTTTTTTATTACATAAAAAATAGAGATTACAATGAGGGTGGTGCTTCGAAGAGAAAGCATGAAAGTAAAAAGTTGTTGTCTTCTAGGGAGATCCTTATCTTTTATTTACAAAAATCATTATCTATATCGATCCTTATCTTTACCACTATTTTTATGTCTTTGAAAAGAACCCTCTTTGTTGGTCTTTATATAGAAAATATAATTTCTTTTATTTGTATCCAAACACATGCAAATACATCCATGCCCATCCATGCCCTCATGGACCTTCCGTTTCTATATTTAAACACAAAGTACATGGATAACTCAATAGGTTAACTCCAAAATTCAACATTCCATAATTGAAAATATTTCTACATATCAAGGTCCTTTCTGAAGTCCATTCAAAATTCACCCTCTTTGTTCCCATTTAACCATATTGGCTTCTCATGGTTGAACCTCCTATCCAGTGCTAATTTTAGAAAACTTACACGATAGAAGCTATGTAATACATATCATCAATAAGATGGGCCCCCCATCCATCTCTCAATGTGTGGATTTAGGCTTGTTGGGATCACTATTCGATGGTTCTTATCTTTAAGCAGCACTCAAATCCTAGGTAAGCTCTCTCATTTCATGCCGATCTTGCGACCTCTGTCCTCCCCTCGATTCAGGGGGAGATTTCCTCGAGTTGGAAACTTTCCGTCATTACCCATTCCTAAGTGTTGGATGACAACAGTTAAGAAGATAAAATATTATATTTAGTACTTAAAAGGAATTCCAAAACATTTTTCATGTTATAAGGAGAAATCTTTATCGGAGTCTCTTGCGTCTTGAGACTGAAATAAAAAAAGATCAATCCCATCTTATTCAGGCTCCAAAAGATCAAAATTGTGCTTACAAACGAGAGAAAGTTGAAAGAAAGAATCAACACATTTACTTTAAAGTTTAGTGAGTTGGGAAAGCAAAAAAAGAAAACTGGCTAAAGGAATATGTAGACTCCTATAGATGAAAAGTATAAGGAAACGATCTCATACCTGCTTGATAACCATGAAAAGGAATGCAATTTAGACAAAGAAAATAGGGTATACTGATTGTTGACCGCTTCACCCAGGTTTTGGGATGTCCATTCCACATTCTTCACCTAGGTGAGATTGTATGGTCGCCATCTCTAGAGTTAGAACCAAAAGATTCTACAAAATATGTTGTTGTCTCTTCATTATCCAATCACCAAATTAGAGATTATAGAAGCCATTCATCCACTTCTCAATGGTAAAAGGTCATTTCTAGATAGCCTTACCAATGAATTCTTCAAGACCTTCAAGAGAGTTTTAGTGACTCCATTGCACTCAGTCTCAAAAGAGGCCATGTGTTTTGGGACTTTGCTTCATTGTCTTAAGGAAGTTGTAATTAATCTTATTCATGAAAAGATTGTAAAAACATGATCAAAAATTGGTACCAACTACAATGCTAAAAATTGCTTAGAAGATCTCCACTAAGGTTCAACCTAATCGCATGGCTTACCACCTAACACCTAGATCAATGAGGATGAAAAAGGGTTCAGAGAGTGTAGTTCCATCTTATGGCCATTATTGATCTTTGGGAAAGGCTTCTCTTTACGAAGGAATTTTCTCAAGATGTCCTCTCCCTCAAAATGGACTTCAATAAAGCTTACGATAGACTGCAGCGGGAATTTATTCTCCAATCTCTTAAAGACCTTGTTTGTGGCCTTAATTTTATCAAGATTATCTTAATGCTTTAGGGAAAGTTCTCTGCTCACGTTCATACTAATGCTCAAATCTCTCAATTGATTAGATTAAAATGTTTGATCAAACAAGCCTACCCCTTGCTTTGCTACTAAACCTATGATGAGTACATAAATCATGGCTTTCACTTTTGGAATTCTAACATATTCCATGTTTAATTTGTGAGTAAATTTGTATTTATGAAAAAAATGAGTTTAAAATCTTATAAGCCTATGATTAGTACATAAAATCAGATTAAATGTCTTTAAATTTTCGAAGTCTAACATATTCTATGTTTAATTTGCGAGTAAATTCGTATTAGATGAGGGAAATAAGCTTCTTTTTAGTTCTGCATTGACTTCATAGAGTATCGGGTAAAAGAAGTTTTTGTTTTAAATTTCAGAACTTGTGAATACTAGCCTTTCAATAGATGAACAAGTCGATCGAGCATGATGCTTATGCTTGTTTAGAAAATAGTATATCTTGTTTTTTTACATAGTTTAAGTGCCAAAGTCGGACACATAGAATGTTTATATTACATGATAGAAAATGAAGAAATTTCCATCATTGCATGTTTTTCTGTACGAATGCTTTCAACTAAAGACAAATCATATAAATACATAAAATCAAAGCTACTTTTAAGGAGACCTCATAATTATAATTAGAAGGCAATGTCTCTCTTTGTTGCACATGCCCTTACGTATTCCGAAGGCACTTGGATCTATCTTCATGTTTTGTCTCTTTCTCTTTAGGGATTGCATAGAGGAAGAGCTATATGGAATGTAGGGGTTGTTGGAAACAATGTCAAAATGGGTTTAACCTATATAAGGTCTTTTTCTTAGTCACTCAAGAAATGGCACTAGGCACCTTGATTAAGTCGAAAGCTTGCACCTAAGTGACCCCGGCTTACTTAAACAATGTTCATGCATAGCCAATGGCTACCAAGGGGAGCCATGCATCCCAATGAAGTTAAAGATGCCAAAGTTATGCCATAGTTCTATGCCTTAGTCAATGTAAAAGGAGTAAATGGAGGTGTAAACATAAGAGTAAATGTTATGCATAAATTTGAGGTTCGTTCAAGAACTCAAACCAAAGTAGAAATCCAAACAGAATAGGAAACATAAACAAGAACCACAAGAAAAACATAAACAAAAACCAAAACGGAAACTAGAATCAAAACTAGAGATCAAAACTAGAATCAAAATAGGGATAAGCATCAGAATCACACATCACATAGATAGCAATCGAATGCAAAAATGAAAAGTACCAAAATGCCTTTGCACTGATGCACATAAGGCCGATACCACTATTGCAAGGATCCTATGGGCACGAGTGCACGAAGAGTATGAAAACTAAAAGCACACAAAAAGAAAGTTGTGTAGTAGATGAGATACTAAAAAGTATTAAGTGCACCGTGTTCAACAAGTCTCCATAGTACGTGTAATTATAGGTTTTTTATTACATCAAAAATAGAGATTACAATGAGGGAGGTGATTCAAAAAGCAAAAATGAAAGTCAAAATTTGCTCTCTTTTAGGGAGATCTTATCTCTTATTTACAAAAATCATGATCTATATCCATCCTTACCTTGAACACTATTTTTATGAATTTCTAAAAAGAATCCTCTACGTGGGTTTTTATATACAAAATATATAAAAAATATAATTTTTTTAATTTATGTTTAGACCCATTCGAATACGTCCATGCCCTTCCATGCCCTCAGGGACCTTCAGCTGGTATATCAAAACACAAAGCACATTGATAACTCAATAGTTTAATTCCAAAATTCAACATTCCATTATTGACAACATTTCCTCACTCCCAAGTCCTTCTCAATTCCGTTGAAAACTCACCCTCTTTGTTCCCATCATCCAACCATTTTGGCTTCTGATGGTTGAACCTCCTATCAAGTGCTGATTTTAGAAAACCTAACCTCGACAGAGGCTATGTAATACAAAATATCATCGATAAGATGGGCCCCCATCCATCTCTCAATGTCTGGATTTATGCTTGTTGGGATCACTGTTCGATGGATCTTACCTTTAAGCTGCACTCAAATAATAGGAAAGCTCCCTCATTTCATGCCAATCTTGTGACCTCCACCCTCACCTCGATTTAGGGGGAGATTTACTCAAGTTGGAACCTTGCCTTCACTACCCCATTCCTCTTTGGACAAGTGTTGGATGATAGTAGTTAAGAAGAAAAAATATATTCAATTTAGAACTTAGAAGGAATTCCAAAAAATTTCTCCTCTTATAAGGAAAAATCCTTATCGGAGGCTCTAGCATTTGAAGTAAAAAAGGATGGATCACATCTTAGTTAGGGATCCGAAAGATCAAAAGTGTGCTTAGAACAAGATAAAATTTGAAGAAAGAATCAACAGATTTACTTTAAAGTTTGGTGAGAAAAAGGATGGATCACATCTTAGTTAGGGCTCCAAAAGATCACAAGTGTGCTTAGAAACAAGATAAAATTTGAAGAAAGAATCAAAAGATTTACTTTAAAGTTTGGTGAGTTTGGAAAGCAAAAAAAATTGGGTAAACAAATATGTAGACTCCTAAAAATGAAATAGTATAAGGAAATAATCTCATAGATGCTTGATAACCATGAAAATGAATGCAATTTAGACAAAGAAAAATAGTACATTTATTGTTAACCACTTCACCCAGCTTTTGGGGGTGTCCACTCCACATTCTACACCTAGGTGAGCTTGTATGATTGCCATCTCTAGAGTTAGAACCAAAAGAATTCTACAAAATATGTTGTTGTTTCTTGATTATCTAGTCATCAAATTAAAGATTATAGAAGTGATTGATGCGCTTCTCAATGGTAAAAGCCCGTTCCTAGATGGACTAACCAATGAATTCGTCAAGGCCTTCAAGAGGGTTTTGGGAACTCCATTGCACTTGGTCTCACAACAGGCCATGTGTTTTGGCACTTTGCTTCATTGTCTTAAGGAATGTGTAATTAATCTTATTCACCAAAAGACTATAAAAACATGATCGAAATTTGGTGCCAACTACAATGTTACAAACTACTTAGAATGTCTTCCCTGATGTTCTACCTAATTGCATGGCTTGTCACCTAACACATGGATCAATGAGGATAAGAAAGGGTTCAAAAAAAGGTAGTTCCATCGTTGTGGCCATTATTGATTTTTAGGAAGGGCTTCTCTTTGCAGAGGAATCTTCTCAAGATTTCCTCTTTCTCAAAATGGAACTCAATAAAGCTTATGATAGTATTGAGTACGAATTCATTCTCCAATCTCTTAAAGAGCTTGGTTGTGACTTTAAGTTTATCAAGATTATCTCAATGCTTTAGGGAAATGCCTCTGCTCAAATTCATACTAATGGTCAATTGATTACCTATGATTAGTACAGAATCATGGCTTTAACTTTTCGAGTTCTAACATATTCCATGTTTAATTTGTGAGTAAGTTTGTATTTATGGAAAAAAGAGTTTGAAATCTTGTAAACCTATGATTAGTACATAAAATCAGAATCATGGGTTTAATTTTTCGAATTCTAACATATTCCATGTTTAATCTGTGAGTGAATTTATGAACACTAGACTCAATACATGAACAAGTCGATCGTTATCACTTTTCGTACTTCCAACAGGATTCACAGGGCTCCGTGGTTCCATGCCAGCGCTTCCTCCTTCTCTCTCCCCTCCGTCCATCAAGCGATCGCCGAGGTGTGGATGGTGGAGTTCGCCTCTGGCCTGGCCCCAGCCAAATGCTGGAGAAGTGCGGTCGATAAGTCTCGCAAGATCATGATTAGAACTAAGAAGATGCTCGAGACTGTTCGGCGGACTCGTAGGGAAGCTCTTTACCGCAGACTCTGGCGGCTCGAGGAGGAAGTGAACAAAGGAAAATTCCAAGCCCAGATAGGTCTCCGAAAAATCAGAGCATTGTTGAGACACGAGGAAGAAATACAAAGGAAAAACTTGCAAATCTTCTTCAAGGAGTGGTGGGCTGGCAAAGCTGACAAACCCACCAAAGAGATGTGCAGTATCCTTAAAAGGAAACACAACAGAGAGGTAATCCCCCTACTGCTAGACCCACATGGAAATGTATGCAACTCGGAAGAAGATAATTTTGGCATCATCGAAGGGCACTTCACGGGACTCCTGGGAACCTCGAACCCCCTTTCCCACCATAGAAGGGACTGCATGGCTGCCATTTCTAGGGTTTCCCCCCGAAGAATACCACCCAACCTCCTCTCCCTACTTCATGCCCCTATCTCTGAAGCAGAAATCTTTGAAGTCATTGATGCCCTTCCCCTCGGTAAAAGCCCGGGACCCGACGGACTCACTAACGAGTTCTTTAAATCCTTCAAGCTGGTAGTTGCCACCCCTCTCCGGTTGGTTTGGCAAGAAGCGCTAAAGTTTGGTGCTCTTCCCTCCTGTCTAAATAATGGAATTATCAAACTGATTCACAAGAAGGGGGAAAAAAACAGAATCGAGAACTGGCGGCCTATTACGATGCTCCAGACTGGATACAAGATCGTCGCCAAAGTCATTGCCAACAGACTCTCGTGCCACCTGAGAGCTTGGCTTAGTGAGGACCAAAAAGGTTTCATCAAAGGCAGATCCATACTGGAAACCATTATGGATATTTGGGAAGGTATTCATTTTACAAATGAGTCTAATCAAGATGTGGTTTTCCTCAAGATCGACTTTGACAAAGCCTACGACAGGCTAGAATGGGACTATATTCTACAGTCGCTCCAAGATCTCGGATGTAGTCAGAAATTCACCAAGATGATCGCGACACTTCTTGGCAACGCAACGACCCAAATTAACGTTAACGGCAAACTTTCGAAGCCGATCCATCTTAAAAGATCTATTAGACAAGGGTGCCCGCTTGCCCCCCTCCTTTTCGCCATCGCCACTGAGGGGCTGAGCAGACTTGTGACTCACCAGGTGGAGGCTGGCAACATCAAAGGCCTCCGGCTGCCTCACGACCACAGTCAAATCATCATGAGACTTTTTGCCGACGATATGAACGCGTTCGTTCACAATGATAATACCAGCCTGGAGACTTTCTGGAGGTGTCTTGATACCTTTTGTGAGGCCTCTGGATCCAAAATCAACCACAGTAAGACCGCGTTTAGGGCTATTGTCGGACATCAACCTGGCCTCCTCATTGATCATGGCTGTCAAATCATCCCGCAGGGTCAAATCTTTCGGCTGCTGGGTATCCCCTTGGGATTTGGCGTCTCGATGGAGCAGAGATGGAACTGGGTGCTGGCCAAACTTGAAAACAAGCTTAATTACTGGAGAGGCATGCAAATCAATCTCGCTGGGCGCGCGATGGTTATCAACACGTTCCTCCTCTCGTCTACCATCTATTTCCTTTCTTGCTGGAGACCGAATGAGCATGCCCTATCCAAGCTGAATAGTATCTGCAGAAACTTTCTTTGGACGGGGGACCATAACAGAAGGGGGGTGCCTAAAATTAAATGGGCCATTTGCACCAGCCCTAGAGATAGCGGGGGGCTTGGCATCCTGGACATTGGGTGTATGGCCAACAAACTAGCTGCCAAATGGATGATTAAGGCTTGGTGCAATGGGGAGGCTTCGTGGGCCAAGCTGATCTTCAGGAACAAGAATGAATTGGCCCTCTCGGGGTCCCTGAACTGGAAGAATCTTGACATCATGACCCTGCTATTCTCCCCGATACCTGTCTTCCCGAAAGGCTCCAATCTCGTGTGCTCTCTTTGGAAGGGCTGGAATATAGTCAAAAGCTTCATAAGAGTCAGCGAGGACTGGAAGTGGGCGGCCGGAATCAGACAAAATGACTCCATCTGGTTCCCGATACATGGCATCCGGAGCGTGGAGTCGTGGAACATTCAAAATGCCAAGAAGCTATGGAACAAAGGATTCAAAAAATGGAAACACCTCTGGAATCAGGACACCAACAACTGGATCAACTTCGAGGATATCGACCCTCGCATAAACATCTCCTACGAAGAATGGAACACTTTACAAAGCAGATGCCTCGCTTGGGATCGGCACAAGACTCGCGTCCTCATGGGATACGACACACCGAACTCGCTTGGCCTCAAATGGCACAACGGAAATAGCTTACTCAAAATCCCGAACATCAAAGAAACGGCTGACCTCCAGTTCAGTCTCAACAAGAAGTGGTGCCTGTCCTGGACGCGGCTCCGATGGGACATGAAATTCATGGGTATCTGGCACCCCCTAATAGAGATTAAGAAATCGGTCCTCCTTTGGCAAATCCTTCATCGAGGAATCTGGACCAACCATAAGGCTAGCAAGATCTGTGGAATCCCTCCTTGGTGTAAACGATGCCACCGTGCTATCGAAGACGTCCCACACATCTTCCTTACTTGCCCCAACTCCTACAAAATCTGGCAGACGGTTGGAATGAAAATCAGACTTCAAAATCAACCTAGCTGGAAACAAGTCCTTTTGGGAGAAGCGATCGGCTGCTCGGCATCTCTCTGGAACGCCATCAGAGGGGAAGTCCTGTGGAAAATCTGGCGGGAGAGGTGTGCTCTCAACTTCGGAGATACCCCCAGGGAGTGGTCGATTGAGAAAACACTATTCCTCCTTGGCAATAGGATTGTTAACAGTAAGAAATCCCCCCCCTTCAGACACCATCAAGTCCTCACTTTGATCAACAACAAGCTCAAACCCAAGTGGGCCCCGCACGAGGGCGATGAGAGGGTGATTAACCTTCTATGTAATGCAACCTAGAACTCTTTCATGCTTCCCCTGCTCTGTGGGATATGGGGGGTCCCGAGGGCACTAGTCCCCTTCTATTGTAACTTTTTTTCTTTATTTAATTCAAGTCCGGGAGAGTAGGCTATTGCCGAACTTCCTTTATAAAAAACAAGTCGATCCAGCATGATGCTTACGCTTGTTTAGAAACTCCTCTTGAAAATAGCATATCTTGTTTTTTTACACAAAGAATGTGTATTTTCCATCCTTGCATGTTTCTCTGTACATATGCTTTGACATAAAAACAAATTATGTAAATACATAAAATCAAAGGTACTCTTAAGGAGACCTCATAATTAATAGGCAAGGTCTCTTACGTATTGTGAAGGCCCTTGGATCTATCTTCATGTTTTGTTTCCTTCCCTTTTTGTAGATGTGTCAAACGACTAGCTAATCTACTTCATGTAGTCATTCTATGAGGCTCCCTTTAGAAATTGCGTAGAGGAAGAGCTATGCGGAAGGTGGGGGGCAACACCAATGTAGGTAAAGTATCTCCATAGATAACCTTAAGGCCCACTTGGCATAACGATTTGAAAGACAAAACTAACTAGTTCTTCAACGTAGTCTAACCCAGCTATGTAAACCCCTGTTCTTGTGGGATAAGGGGGTTCCCATGGGTACTAAAGTTGCAATTTCAAAGTTAAAGCCTGAAAGAATAAACCTCGGGTGAACCTCCATTTTAAAAAATGTTTCTAAAAAGCACAAGTCCAGTGCTCCATAGTCCTCAATCGTACATGCACCCACCCCCTACAAACCCTAGATAAGTAATAGAGATACGTACGTTACCACTACATTTTGACTCGATGAAAGCCTTTCAATTAATGGAAATGAGATAAGTACTCTACTTCACTTCACCTATCATATATAAACAGAGATCAATCCTCTCTCATACGCATATAGATATGAAACAGGTAATTTCTCTCTCCCGACACCTATGCACAAATAGGGGCCTTCAAGAGTCACATTGTGGTGTTTTTTTGGAGTTTTCTTTTTTTAACTTGCTCTTGTATCATTGATTGGATTGGTGTTAGATGTGAGATCATTATCATTTCATATCGATTATTTACTTTGTATTAGTTGTTAAAACTTTGATGTATTTATTTTTTTAACTAGTATCCTATATGCAAAACACAAAGAGAATGGTTGGATTGAATGAGTAGATGTTTTTCATATGTTTGAGTGCTGGTATCCTGTATGCATTGTCTCTGAGCATCCCATCATACATTAGTTCTTTCCTCTTTTGGTTCTTAGACACCTAACTAAAAGAAATGCCCTATGTTATCACGTATAGGTGCATATTCTTTACTATTCCCGTCGGATGTACTCGTGATTGGTCGGCCATTCAAACAAAACATTTTACAAGTTTTAGATTATACCAACTTAGCTTCTGACATATTGCAATTGTAGCATTATTTATGTCAGACCCACCATCTATCAAAACTTTTGTTATGCAATGATTTTTGAATGATACCATAATTAATGAGACCTTATGGTCCATTGTAAGATTGAGTTCGGGTTGAACATCTAGTGTCATTGTTTGTGGTTCAATCTTTTTCGAAAAGTGCTCAAATTGTTGCATGATTTTGAGGACCAATGCTAGTACTTGTCCCAAGGGCAATATGACTGGGGCATTTCCTAGAACATGATAGCGATTGCCTCTAAATCTTGTCGTGGTGAAGCTAAATCTGGTAAGGTCTATGTTTCCAATATTATGACTTTTTTCACTATAGGTGTGGTGTTAGTGATAGGGGTGGGAGCAACAAACAACCTGATGCATCCACCTCACAGCTTTATTTATCATTCGTTGTTGTTCTCTAAAGCCGGTCCAAATGTTATTGAAGCCAGATGTTTGTAATGTAGCAATTTAGGTTCTTCACTTGTAATGATGACCATGTTAGACATGGGATTTTGCCATTCTTTTTTTCGCTTATCATACTCTTGAGCATCCTCACAATGTCGTCATGTGTGGCCTACTTCTCTGCCAAAATGACACGTTGGTAGTAAAGTTTAGTAGACATGGTTTGGATTTCATTGGTTCCATCTCGAAGGGCCATAATTTGGCTGAAAACCTTTGGTTGGCAGATATCCAATATTATGTAAATGTGAAGGAACATATTACTTATCACTACTCCTGGTTCCTAGATTACCTCATTAACAACTAGTCTATTCAATGTTTTTGCATTATATGAGAAATTATATGTGGAATGGGATAGTATATTTGATTTAGAGCATAGTTCGTAGCAATATGCCTCAAATTTTCGCATTATATAGAAATTTTGTTTCAATACTTCATTTGGTTTGTTCTCTCCAATTTGCATCCAATCTTGATCTTCTACAAATCCTCCAATCTTATTTTCCAGTTGTAGTGCCATGTCTATAACTACATCTAAGGTCATTCCTCCAATACATCGGATAATCATGATTTGTCATAATTGAGAGTTTTAACCACTAATGAACCACTGTGTGATAACATTTGTTGGTAGGGCTGCATTTGCTATTGATAACTAACTTAAATGTGATCAAAAAATTATGGCATACTCTTGGACTCCTTGGTTTTGCTCCTATTTGTTATTATGTAGGAGTTCAAAAATGTGGTCTCGACTCTTCTATAACCAAAATATCTATAGAAAGCATTGCATATGGTCTATTGTTGAAAACGGTTTAGGTCGAATATGGTCATCCATTTGGTAACCTCATTAACAAGAGTAGACTAGAACACTTGTGCTTTATGCTCATCATTAGGCAAAAGATTTCCTAGATTTTCTAGTACTTCGTAATTGATTTGAAAGGCTCAGACATCTATGTTTGGGTCCTCTTTTGGGAATCCACCAAATTCGGCATAGGTCATACCCATAAGATAAAGGCTTCGCTTAGGTATTGTTGTGTATGTCATTGCTCTAGGGCTAAAACCTCCTACTATGTCCAAAACTTCATCAGAATCCAAACTTGTACGAGATAGGGGGTCCCAAGAGTTGTGCTCCCTTCCCGAGACAAACCATGACTTAATTGGCTATAGTTCATTTATTGGAATTATTTTTCTATTACTCCAAAAATTTGGGAAATATCTATCAATTTGTCCTTCTATCGATCTTCTCCACCCTTCACTAGTACTAGTACTTGCTTGTCTTGGGAGAGATCCTTCTCAGGTCTCAAAGATTTTTGCTACTGGTTCCTTTTGTATCTGCTTTTCTTATTTCTTAACCTATTCAATTACTAGTTTTGGATTCACTGAACTTTTACCAAGCACGGGATTTCTACTGGAATTCATAAAAAAAAACTATGTTTCGATATTGTTTGCAGACTAGAATTGGACGGGAAGTTCTTTCGATCTAGCAATTCTTGGATGGTTAGCAGCATAGAGGATGTAATGTTTTTTAGGAGAGGGATGTCATCCAAGACGTAGTGGGGACAACAGTGTAAGCCCATAGACCAGATGGAAGTTCGAGTGTCTCGTCGTGGCTGGATAGGTTGTTTGATAGGCCCAAACGGTAGAACCTTAGGTCCTTGGACTTGAGAAACATTCTTTATGTAACAAGCATATCAACATCTTGTTTGTGCTCTTGGCTTGGCCATTTGCACGTGGGTGATCGGCACAAGATTTTATATGAAGGATCTTATACTTAGAAGATCACACAAAATAGAATTGGCAAAATGTGTGCCTTGATCCTAGCTTATTTCTATGGGATAGCCAAATCGTGTATATATGTATTCGAAGAGGAACCGTGCCACTATGGATGCAGAACAGTCTTGAGTGGCATGTACCTCCACCCATTTGGTAGAGTAACTTGTAGCAATTAACAAATACTTCTCCCGTCCTAGCCATTCCATAAGATAGATAGGCTCGACAAAATCCATGCCCCAATGTTTGAATTGCTACCATACATAAGAAATTGTAAGAGGATTATGGTGCCCCCAAGAGGGGTGAGACCCACACCTTTCACATGCATCACATTTTTTGGCATAATCATTAGCCTCCTTGAAAAGTACAGGCCACCAAAGGCCACATTCGAGTATCTTCGAAGCCATGATATGTCCTAGAGGGTGATGGAAGCCGACTCTTTCATGGGATTCTTAAAAAACTACCCTTGTTTCCTAGGAGAATAGGCATTGGTGGAGCATTCCATCATGGTCTTGCTTATAAAGAATCCCATCATATTGCTTATAGCTTCTACACTTGATCAGTAATCATCATTCTCCAATAGTGTAATCTCTAAAGGGAAGATACTTATGGTCAAGAAATTTTGCACATCTTGATACCAATGGGAAGAATTGTTAATTGTAAGCAGCAAGGCATTTGGAAAATTGGTTAAAATTCAGCACACGGGTCTTGTTTGGGGAACCATGCGTGACAAATGGTCAGCCAAGATATGATGTCACTTCGATTGTATCCTTATCTCAAAATCAAATTCTTATAAGAGCAAAAGCCATTGCCATATGCATCCAGTAAGTTGAGGCTTGTTCAACAAGTATTACAAAGCCTCGTGATCAGTGATGACTATGAACCTCACACTCAGTAGGTAGTGTTGGAATTTCTATAATGCAAATACAATGGCCAAGGCCTCCATTTTTGTGGTTCTATAATTATGCTCAGTCGTGCATTATAGGTGAGTGGCATAATATATCAGGTGATCTATCTTTTCTCCATCTCTAGGTTGTGCTAAAAATGCATCAACTGCCTAAAGACTAGTGTCCACATGAATATAAAAAGGGGGGATTCTAGTTAGGCATCATTAAGATGGGCACGCATGCTAGTCATGACTTCAACTCTAAGAAAGCTTGCTTCTCATTGTTTGTCCACTAGAATGGGGTGTTCATGCCGTTGAGTGTGAACAAGGGCTTCACAATGTCAGTGCACATTGGAATGAACTAGTGGTGGTATCTTGTCTATCCAAGGAACCCTTGGAATTCCCTTCTACAAATGGGCCTTGACATTTTCAAGATTGTTGCAACCTTGTTAGGATCCTGGGCCATGCCCTGTATGGAGACTACATGCCCCAAAAAAGTATCCTACATCACTAGGAAATGTCATTTTAAGGTTTTAACTTAAGATTATTCTCTCTACATTTGTGGAAAACAAGAGAGACATGCGAAAAATGCTCATTGAAGCTCTCGATCAAGCTAGTCATATTGATCCCAAAGAATATGGATAAAACATTTATGAATATTCAAAGGGATTCCAAAAGTACATTACCAAAGATGATCCATATTGTTCGATTGAAAGTAGTTAGAGCATTCCTAAGTCCAAAATTTACCATTTGGTGTAGATGTGAGTTCCCTAGTGGGTTATGAATGCCATCTTTGGTCAATCTCTGTGGTGGATGGCAATCTAATTGTATCCGTTGTATCCATCCATAAAGTTGTATAAGATGTGTTTGCCTTCATCCTCCATTACCTATTCTAAGAATGGGGTGGGAAATCCATTAGGGATTGTTACTTATTGAGATCTTGAAAATCTACACACAGTCTAGTCTTGTTGGATTTCTTATTGGGGTCCATCAGCATAGACAAAAGCCAATCTTAATGTTTGATGGGGACGATGATTACTCCTGCTTCAATCTTGTCAATCTATGTTCTGACTGCCTCTGCATACTTTGGATCGAGTGGATAAATTCTTCCCTATGCCGGCTTGGCATATGGGACCAACCGGATTGTGTGTAGCCCCAATGTCATGGGATGTCTGCCAAATCTTTATAGTTCCATGCAAAAACATCCTTGAAACTTCATAAGAAAGAAGTTAGCTTGTGCATCAAGATTGGTTCTTGCCATAACTAGGATGTCGGGAGGAATGTTTGGCTTCTTTGAACTCACCTAAGTTCACCTCTTGCACCGATGGTATTGGCTTCATATCCATAATATCTTTGCCACTATGGTCCTTTTCCTCAATTTATGCTTTGGTGTAAGTACAAGTTTCTTTAATTTGTGCATCACAAGTTCTCTTCTATAGCCATCCTAGGGGTATTTTTTCAACGGGTAGTTGAGCCATCTCCTTGCCCTTGAGTGGCTACAATCCTTTGATATTATCGCCATGCTCCTCTTGCATTGGACTCTTCCTTCTACTTGGCTTATCGCGTGTGAGCTCTCGTATTCCTAAGCCTCCACATTGGATCCTTCCTCCTTGTTGGATGAGGGTTCACTATAGATCACAGTATAACATGGGGAAGACTCTGCACCCATCCACTCAACAAATCCTCCTCTTCAAATATGACATTCAATCCTTGAGAATCTGCCAATGAGATGGCAGTGCCTGTTTTTGCACGGTTAGTCCTTGTCTCCATCTGCAATTGCTTCAACATGTCTTCATCGTGCATCTATATGAATTTTCCTCCCCAATAATGGATCACCTTAGCATACCTAAGCTGCCTGTTGAGAGAGAAAGCCTTAGAACTTCAAAATCTAGGGTGAACTTGGATCCTTGCACTACCAAGACCATTCTTTCCACTATCTTGATAGGCTTCACCTTGCTCTAGTCTTCCATGATGATTGTGAACTATGCATCTTGTCATGGACACAAAGAAAACCATTTTAAACCTTAGATTCCATGTCAATTTCCTATATCTCACGTTTTGTTAAGATTTGGAGAAACTAATGCTACCATTGCGTCTGGAATGTGCAAAAACCTAAGATCGAATGTTTACTTGCTCGATTCTGATATTCAGAGGTCCCATTTTGGATTTATGACATCATGATGACATCATCAAGTCGTAACCACCATGGAGAACCACCTTTGAACACCTATAAAAGGAGGGACTCAACACATTCATTCTCAGTCTTGCCAATACCAATCTTGGTAGCTCAAGGAGTCGTGACCACCAAGTAAGTACTCTCCAAGTTCGAGTTCCAATTCTTGTCTTGTTCTTTGTTCCAGTCTTCTCTAGTCTAGTTCTTGGACATCCTGTCTTGTCCTCTTGTAATCTCGTAGTACGAGATCTTGTCTAGTTCTTTCTTTATCTAGTTCATCTCCCAGAAGGGAGTTTCTTGTAATCTAGATATCTTGTTCCATACTTACGATCTCGGGTTGTGGGATCTCATGTATCATCTCTAGTCTAGTTTTCCATACCTATCGGTCCCGGGTTGTGGGACTTCTTGTATTAGTTACGTATCCTTGTATTATTTCCCCTACGTGGGTGATCTTGTAATCAGAAGTACATTTCCGTAATCTTGTCTATTGTATTTAGAGAGCACAATCTAGTGATCCCCTGACATTTTGGCAAGACTGCCCACATCAAGACCGTGCCAAGCATGATGGAATCCATATCCATACTCTGAAATATCGAGTCTACTCTAGATAATATATATAAAAAACTTCAAGACTTTGAACGGAGGTTACAACAAGGTGATCACTCAGTTGGAGAATTTGCATCGGACTTCAAAATTGTATTTCAAGGATCCGCATATCAAGAATACTATCTACTTAATCGATTTCAAAGTGGGCTCAGAGATGAAATAAAGGTTTGTTTATCCTCTACATCTCAGTTGAAAACTTTAGATGAAGCTATCAATCAAGCGATTTAGTGTGAGAATCAGTTGCTAAAAGAAGTCCAAGTCCAAGAGTCACAAGTCTTGAATAATGAAGACACTATTCCTCAAGAATCTGAATCAAGAATCTTTGAAGCCCCAAAAGTCATTACAAATGATATGGAGTATATATATTATGAAGATAACAAGAAGGTAAAGGACAATGAAGAGTTCGTGTTCAATCAAGGAGGTGTGCTTACTCAAGGCTCTCCATCAAAGATCTTGGAAACACTACAACACACCACTAAAAGCTCAAAGGACCTATCTTGTCACAAAGCTAAGGAAGCTCAAGGGAGTCTGAGTCCTTCACCACCTTTCAAGATTAAGGATCATGAAGAATTCGAGGTTAATCATGTCTTAGATTCAAGAATCTCACAAGGACGATTGGAATGCTTTATTCATTGGAAAGCATATGACATTACTGATCATACTTGTGAACTTACAGAAAATATTTTGAGAGCAAAAATCAAGGTTCACGAATTCCATAAGAAGAATCCAATGAAACCCGAGCTATAGAACATGTCCGCTCCTCGTGGAACTCGTCGCTTGAGGGGGAGGTGATGTCATGGACACAAAGAAAACCATTTTAAACCTTAGATTCCATGTAAATTTCTTATATCTCACTTTTGGTTAAGATTTTGGAGAAACTATGCTACCATTGCGTCCGAAATGTGCCAAAACCCTAAGATCGCTTGTTTACTTGCTCGATTCTGATATTAAGAGGTCCCATTTTGGATTGACGACATCATCAAGTCGTAACCGCCATGGAGAACCGCCTTTGAACACCTATAAAAGGAGGGACTCACCACATTCATTCTCAGTCTTGCCAATACCAATCTTGGGAGCTCAAGGAGTCGTGACTGTCAAGTAAGTACTCTCCAAGTTCCAATTCCAATTCTTGTCTTGTTCTTTGTTCCAATCTTGTCTAGTCTAGTTCTTGGACATCCTGTCTTGTCCTCTTGCAATCTCATAGTACGAGATCTTGTCGAGTTCTTTCTTGTATCTAGTTTGTCTCCGAGAAGGGAGTTCTTGTAATCCAGATATCTTGTTCCATACTTACGATCCCGGGTTGTGGGATCTCCTGTATCATCTCTAGTCCAGTTTTCTATACCTATCGGTCCCGGGTTGTGGGACTTCTTGTATTAGTTATGTATCCTTGTATTGTTTCCCCTGTGTGGGTGATCTTGTAATCAGAAGTACATTTCCGTAATCTTGTCTATTGTAGTTAGAGAGTACAATCTAGTGCTCCCCTGACACATCTTTGGATGGTTAGATTCCTAATCTTTGCATTGTCACAATGGGCATGATTGATGCCTAATCCACAATCTATAATAACTCCCATAATCTCTTGACTGGCTGTTTTTATTGCTACTTTTAGGTTGAAATGATTGGATAGTAGGGCTTGCATAACTAAACACTGCCTGGATTGTTACTTATTGATGTTGGTGCACCCAAGGATGTCATGTGTTGAACATCTCACTTTGGAATGGGGCATCCATCTATGTCCTATTGGGCCATCAGGAAGGCATCATCTACACTTTGCTCCATGCCTTGCTCTTTGTCCTTCTCTTTGTACAAGTCATCGGCATGATTAGGATCCTCTGTTCATACTTGATGACATTTTTCTTCTATTGGAGTTTCTTGCTCTATACTAGATGCTTCATTGTGACTTTGCTCCTCCCACAAGCTAGTTTCTCTCGTCTTTGCTCGACCTTCCTCCCTTAGCACTCTCTAGGATCTAGTACGCACCCTTATCAGTAATGTTTCCCCAACATTAGTAGTGGTGAGTGTGTGCATCATGTGGGAATTGACTCTACTAAAACATGAAAGGAATTACTTACTTGGCTCTAGGAGGTCTACTTTGGATATTCTTTGGTATAATGATCTCGTATGTGTGGGTAGTTTGTACAAGGTGGCACATTTTCCTATAGAAGGCACCTAGTTTGGATATGTCTGTAGTCACCACATCTATAACACGTGACTGGTCCTTGGGGCTGGTTTCTCAATCCACCAATTTGATCCATAGGACTGTTCTACATGCTAGAGTTGGACTGATCCATAGGATTGTTCTTCCTGCCCACGGAATGCCACAAGATGAATTCTTCTATCGTCCTCTACTATAGACACAAACGTCCTATGAGGATCCACACAACTATCTTGCAAGCTAATGCCTTTCTCTCTCCCTATCTTTCTCTATGTTTCTATGTATTTTGCCAGTGATGATCTGCTTAAGCGATGCACAATGACTCTCCTTACTACACAGTCAATCAATGGATCGAGCACTCAATGGACCGATCTCTCAATGCACTTTTGATTCCTTGATCACTCAATTCTGTTATTGATGGCGTGTGACTGCTCATATAGCTCCTTATATAGAATGAAAGATTTTTGACTCATTGAACACCTTCAAGACACTATCTCCTTTGCGCCTCCATGCTATACCATCATTATTCATCGTGCTCTACAAGAACTGATCTTTTGCATGGGTAGGATGTGGGAATATCTATCAAGACCAGCGTGTCCAACCAAAAGGTGTTGTAGGTGGAAAAAGGATGCTTAGCGTCATGAAGGACATAATGCAGTTAAGGCGAGAGGTGTCGCCATACATAATGGGATGATGTGGGACCACCATGATTCAAAAAGGACTCTATTGAATGAGTTGCAAGAACTCTATTCAACATTTTTCTCACATTGGAACCAAGTTGACTTACTTAGAAGAATTCTATTCAAGATGTTTTTCACATCTTGATCAAACTTCTACTAACAACTTGGGGTGTAATTTGATTTAAGAGTAAAGAAATTGGATTTTTTTTTAATTTGACTTAAGAGGTTTGGTGGAAGTTCACTTACCCTTGCTTGAATTAATGTAAAGAACAACTGTACAAGTGAAGTTGGGCATAGTACCCATGGGACCCCTCATATCGCACAAAGCAAGGGTTATGTGATAGTAAGCAAGGCCTTACGACCGGGTTTAAACATGGCCTCTGACCCATACACTATCTAGTAGTAGAAAGGGTGGGTTGAACCTTCACCCCCGCCTCAAGAGGCAAGTGGCCCAACCGGTTGTGTTGTTGTGCATGGATAAGAAATTGGGATTGGATTCTCCTTGATGCAAACAATTAAATAGGATGGAAGGGGACATCCCCATATTTTCTTCTCTCCTTTTGCACCATTTTGAAATGTTATCAAAGAAGTATTATGGAAGATTCAGATTCATAGAAACGCAATAATTAAGCATGCATTAGGACATTTTAGGGAATCCCTCTAAAAAATCTAGAGGAGCACATAGCCAATAAATTTGACATGCATAATAAAGTTGTGTGGTGTCCCAAAATTAATCCATAGATAGATACTTGTCCTAATTGGACAAAAAAAATTAAAAGCTACAAAAATTCCCCACCTTTACACCACCTAATGATCTTTGTAATGAATGGCTAGAAGATGAAAAGAAAACGGATTCTTCATCTTAGATGAGAAATGTATATACATGTTTTTTAGTATTTTACATTCAATATGAAACGCTGAGCGGCATGGTCTGGTGGGTAACATTTTGAGCTGTCCGGGATGATGCCTGAAGTTCAATCCCTTAGCTCGATCTATCTATATGTGGAACCATAAGGTGAGGACTGCCCACCCACTATCGTGGAATGTAGAGTTGCCTCTACCTGAGTAGATTGGATATGTATCTTTGCAATTCATTGTAATAAAAAAAATTCCAATAAAAAAATGATGCCTCATGTAAGAGATTAATTTTTTTTTTCTAATGAGAAATCTCATAATCGATCTACTCTTTCATTTATGCTTCAAAGATTGAAACACCCTCTAGAAGATCTGGAAAGAGAGTTGTGCTTCCAACTTTGGTCGCCCTTCTAAAGAATGATTGATCAAAAAATTTCTATTCTTTTTAGGCAAAATAATTTTCAATTGTGAGAAGCCCTCACTTCTTAGACATCATAGAGTGTTTTTCCTTGAAAGCAATAATATTAAGAGCAAGTGGGCCCCGCCACAAAGGGGACGAAAAAGTTATCAACCTTTTTTGTAATGCTTTCTAGCAAGTTTTAAGCAAGCCCTCATTTGTGAGATTCGAGAGGTCTCATGTGTGCTACACCCGTTCACTTGTAGAGTTGTTCTCTCTATTAGTTAAAATTTGGGAGAGGAGACTACTGTAAAACTTCCTTTATTAAAAAAAAAACTGTCTCACTCTGCAAACTTCCCTAATCTCCACTTTTCGGAGTTGGTTTTGAACCCTCGATCTCAAGTTCTCAACGTACAAGGTCCAAAGTTGTCGTCAATTATCATCTTTGTTTACTTCTTGTAGAAATCCTCCTTGTATTGATATTGCCTACAGTAGCTGCCAGTGTCCACGTCCTGTAGGGTAGTTGGTTGAGCTTTGGCCTCTTGAGGCGGAGGTCCAGGGTTCAAGTCCTAGGCTGGACATGCTATGGCTTAGGCCAGTTAAAACTCAGTTGTAACCATGTCTCTTCAGTTGTAACCTTGTCTAACCCCTGCTTTGTGAAATACGGGGGTCCCGCGGGTGTTATGCCCATTCACTTGTACAGTTGCAATTTCAAAGTTAAAGTCCGGGGAGTAGGCTTCGGCTGAACCTCCATTTAAAAAAAAAAAAAAAAAAAAAAAGATTTTCCCTGTTGATGGCATGACGACACGCTGGGTAACGAAGCAGTCGATGGTACTGATGCTACGCCATGGACTTACAATTCACTTCTCTGCTTGACATGATTTCCGGTTAATAAAGCAGTCAAAGGCACTGGCGGTGCCGCATGCCTGACGACGTTGTAGGATATCCCATCTTCAATAGCAGCGTGAACGTATGATTTGATCCGCGCATAAATGGGAGATCGAGCTGGTAGAAGTCCTCGTTTCTCACTCGTACTGCACGTTCTTTCGACTTGGTGCAAAATGCATATTTGGCAACATTATCTTTACAGTCAGGTTCCTCCTTTCTGTTTCGCATGCGAAGGAATGAGATTGTAAATTTCTTAAGTAGATGGCAGACTATCATCTAGTTCACTTATGGGAACTAAACTCTATATATTGTATATAATTGCATGCTGTGATCTTGTTAGCATGCTGTGACCTTGTTAGCATGCAATTATATATATTTGCATGCTGTGATCTTGTTACTGCTAAACTTGCTTATTATATGCTTTAGCATTGATAATGGCAGCTTGTCAAGTGTCAGTAACAAGATTTGTTTCTTCAAAATGCATATGTATTATGCGTTTGCCATGTTGGCAATTTGCGTTTAGACATACTTCTTCTGGGAAATCGTTTAATGGCATCTCAAAAACAAATATGGGCATGGATGTAGGAAACAGCTTATCCCGTATGGCCGAAGATATGAAGATCAGCAAGCTGGAGCTTGCAGAAAAGATAATTCACGATAGTATCAAGGAAAGTGAGAGAAGTTTAGGGTCAAGTATTAATGGTGCCCCCATGGACCATTATGTGTGTGCAAATTGGAGTACGTCTGGTAAAGTCCCTTGCAGTCATGTAGGAGTCATCAAATGCACATCGTGTGGTCTTGTTAGCTACTGCAGCCAAGAATGTAAGATAGAGAATTCTGCCGATCACAGTCATCATTGTCGACTTGCTTCTGTTCATAGAAGTGAACCTTTACTAAGAGGGAATCTGAAAGCAGTTCCACCGCAAGAGAGAAAGCGTGCCCTGGTGAAGGTGGGTTCAGATTTTATCTGGGGAAATATCCCCGCGTATAATATTCTCCCTCGGAATGTCAAGGAAGGAGGCCTCCCACATGATTTATCATTATGCTTTTGTGCGAGTGGAGATTTAAGGAATGTTATTGAGACAGTTTGTCAGCTACCCGAGAAGTTTTTGGGTCAGGTAACTATATATATCAATGATTATAACCCCATAATTATGGCAAGGAATTTTTTGATGCTCAAGCTGTTGCAAACCTATGGCTTTGATGCTCTTGACCTGGTGATCACGTTGTGGTACTCAGCTGCAATGACTCTTCCACAGAGCATTGTTGTTGATGGTATGGTTATACATGCTATAAAACACATAGTGGGGTCCAGTGAAGATTCTGAAATAGTTGCTCATTTTCAGGGTCCTAGCAAGTCATCTTTGTACCTTAGTGATGGATTCAAGCTTGGCCCAGTCTTGGCAGAAATGTCTAGGAGTAAATTACCCATGCAAGCAGCTTTCAACTCTCGGATGGCGAAACTGAAATCTGGATTAAAGTCACATTACAAAATCGCTTGTCTCCACCCATCTCACCAGGTTGCATGGAAGGAATTTCATGAACGGGGTATATTTCTTCCATTTGGTGCATTCTGTGAAGATCATTCAATGCCAAATAAGTTTCTTTTTCATCCATCTGGCGCATGGTTGCCACATGCTGACGCAAACCCATTTAGTGGCTGGGACATCACCAGCGTAATGGCTACAGGATCTCATCAAAGCCTTCCTGATTCAGATCTGTTTGGCTCTTTGTTTTTTCATGTACGGGGCAAAATTGTCACATTTCTGAATAAGATATCAACATCTAGAATCAGTTTTAAACTCTCATGTAAGCAAGCATCTGAAATGGCAAAGGACTTGGCCCTAAACAAAGTCCAGTTTTTTTGCATAGATACTTCCAATTTGGCAGACCTGAATTATTGTGGATTATCTCAGGTTCTTCATGATTGGGGACCACTTCTTGATACAGCATCAGAATTTGAACCTACACTTATTACTTATTTTATGAACTGGCTTTACAATATGAAGTCCTCGATTCCTGATGAAGCAGTGACTTTGTCCAAGCTGACATGGTCTGATATAAACTCAGCTGTTTCATTCATGAATGAAAGGGGCTATCCTTGTGCACAGAGATTGAAGAACCTTCTTGCACTGGGAAATGAAAATGGGAATCTGTCTATCCTTGACTATTTTCATGATTTTAGTAGCACCTTTGATGATTATTTAGAATCTGTCCATGCAGGTATAGATGCTAAGAGGGTGGGTGTCTTTCGCAGAAAGAAACATTTGATTGTGCCTCCTCGCTTGTCTGTTGAAATCAGTGATTTTGATGGTATTCCGGGAAAGACAGCTAGCTATGATCAGTGTTATTATGATTGCATGATTGGTGATGCTACATTTACAGAAAGATTTGTGGAATGGGGTCCACAGTATCTATGAACAATATTTGCTCAGAGCTGTGCAATAGTATTTGAATCGATCATGCCCCTTGAGCCTTCAAGCCTAAAATGTGATGTGGCAGTTTCTAATGCCGAGTAAGATTGTCACCCGGCAACAAGCTCTAGTTAACAAAGTGGTTAGTTGTTCAGTGCAATTATAGAATGCTGTAAGAGGGGAAGCACTATGGAAAATTTGGCCTCAATGAAATCCAATGAACTTCGAACAAAAATGTAGGAGAACCCTCTTTGGGAAGTGCTCTTTGGCTGCTGTACGAAATAATTATTAGTTTCAGGAGCAAGCTTACCTACAGATGCCCACTAGCCTACGATATGCGAAGAAACTATGTGAAACTCAAATGGATGCTCTTTTTGGGGGATGAGAGGTTAATTAACCTCTTTTTTATCTTCCCTCTGTAAGTCTTGTAATACAACTTGAATGCGAGTTTTGTCAAAAGAGAAAAGACAAGAAACTGTCCTAATCAGTGCAAACAGAATAAAATTGTCATTCACATCTGTTTGCTCCCAGAGAGATAAAGTGCTTTTGTGCGTAGTTGACACTCTCTGCATATGCTTTGCATTGAAGAGCAGAAGTAAAATGCCTTTGTGCTTGACATTCTCTATGCATACACTGCATTATTTGTTTTTTGAGCTTTGAAAGATGTCTGGTTCTGGAGGAAGAAGGGCTACCGATCTCACTAACTTTGTGCTTTATTTTTTATGGGCAGATCCAACTAACTGTCCTTAACATTGAAAAATTTCGTAGCTGTGAACCGGACTTCCAAAGGGAATGACAGAATAGAACTCTTATTTGGTCTGCCTTACAGTAGCTGCAATTGGGTGCACAGGTTTCGATTTTTTTTTCCCCCATCCAAAAGGAAGTTTGACAACAGCCTACTCTCCCAATCTTTAATTAATAGAAAGAACAATTGTACATGTGAACGGGCCTAGCACCCATGGGACCCCTGAATCCCACAAAGCAGGGGCTGCTTAAAAACTTGCTACAATTAGAGAACATTACAAAGAGGGTTAATAACCCGTTCGTCCCCATCATGGGAGGCCACTTGATTTTAATCTTGTTTCTCTCGAGGAAAAATGTTCTATGATGTCAAAATAGCGGGGACTTCTTACAATTGGAAATTCTTTTGCCTAAAAGGAAAACACATTTGTCGATCGATCATTCTTTAGGGGGGCTGCCAAAGTTGGCAGCACATCTCTCTTTCCATATATTCGAGAGGGCCTCCCCTCTTATAGCATTCCACAATGCTGAAGAACAACGGATCACTTCACCTAGTAACGTTTGCTTCCATTTGATTTCTCCCAACAACAACAAGATTCTCCCAAGGGCTTGTGAGACCGACATTGACTTGTAGCACGAAAAGAAGAGGTGTCCCAAGTCTTCATTGCCATGAAGGCAACATTTACACCAAGGAGGGCCTCTACAAGTTTTCTTAGCTTCTACATTGGTCCAGATTCCTTGGTGGAGGATTTGCCACATAAGAACCACTTTTTTTATCTTGATGAGGGGATGCCAATGGATTGGAACTTAAAATCCCACCTCAAACACAACCAATTTAGACATCACCTCCTATTAAGCATGACACAAAAGGCCATACTCTTGTTGAATCTAAGAATTTTATCAAGATTGTTTCCATTGTGCCACCTTAGACCCTGAAGGCATGGGGAGTCATGCTCGATAAGGAGGTGAGTCTTCACGCACTCCCAAGCATTGAATCTACTTCGCAATAGGCATCATTCTTCATAGTCCACTCTCCAAGCCACATCAATGTCCTCAAATCTAATCCATTGGCATGTGACTTGATTCCAAAGGTGCTTCCACAGACAAAACCCTTTGTTCCAAAGCTTCCTAGCTTTTTGGAGGTTCCAAGACTCGACACCTCTGACACGCTTGATAGGGAACCATATCGATTCATTTTGTCTACCTTGTTCCAACTCTTCCATAGAGAGAAGACTTCGAATTTCTATTTAAGTGTAAGTTGTTTGTCCTAGAGTTAACACATGATTCTTCCTGGAGGTAGTATGTTTTTGCAGGTATTCCAAGAATGACGGCTAGCTTTGATTAGTTTTATCATGGTTAGTAACATTACATTTTCAGGAAGATTTCTACTATGGAACCCCGTAATGTGTAGAAGTCTGATCGCCTCCACAGGTACCATCTTGTTACTTATTTGATGCACTTTTTACGTGCATTCTGCATAAACAAGCATTCATCTTTGCTTTCACATATGTAATTGTAAGATGTCTTGTTTTGGAATAATTAATGCTATAGATCTTGCTTCGTTTTTTGTTCTCTCAGTTCTATTTGGCCAATTAATTCATAAAGAACATCCATGCTCATCCCTACTTCCTTTGTAGCATGATTATATGTTTTGCTCAAATGAATATCCAATAAACACACACTGTACCTTTCGCGTCTTCATTTGGTGAGATCCAAGGAAGTGCTAATCAAATAAAGAAGCATTGTGGATGAATTAATTTTCGAAAAGGAGTTGGTGGAAAATTATTTCGACATCATTATGGTAACTATAGTTGGGTGCACATGGTTTAGGTTTTTGGAGTGTAAGCTATCTTGCATAGAGTTCTATGCCTCCTGCTTTGGATTCTACGATTACAAGAGTTCATGGTAAACTCTTCTCGTGATTCAAGTTCAATTTATCAAGTTCAATTTATATGAAACTTCTGAGTGATAAATTCATGCTAGACTTCTGATTCTCAACATTGTGTAGCATGATGATAAAATATTTGATTATGAAAAAAATTAATGTAATTGTTGGTTTCTAAGCCTGCCATCAGCATAGAGACAAGGAGAAAAGAGATACATGATGAAGAGAAGATTGCATGTAGGAGAGAGAAAAAGAGCCAAGCTTCAAACATAGTCTATATATTTTGTAGTTGAAGCTACAAAATAACATCAAAGATGTACATGATCATAAATAGAAGCTATCCCAAAACTCCAAGACATCCAAAGTTCAAGATGATCTCCTCCAAAAATAGATAAGCCCAAAGTTGTCACTAACCTTGTTGATGATGAAGAAAAAGAAAATTCCATCTCTCCAAGTTCAAGGGACCATCTCCTCCAAGCTTAGCCCATGAAGAAGGCTCTCCATGTGATGATTGAGCTCTTCCCTCTTGTCGTTATATACACAAATATATCCAAGCAAAAACCATGCATAAAAATTGCACAACAAGGCCATAAAGCACTTTTTCATAATTTGCACCAAAAAATATGGGATAATGCTTTTTATTATACATTGGTTTGATTTTGATTATGCATCAAGGGATTGATCTAAATAATTGATTTAATCTTTCAAGATTTCATAGAATTATGACATGTTTCAATTTTTTTTTCAAGTTCAAAATAATGTTTTTCATATTGACTAATTTTTTTTCGAGTTCAAAATTATGTTTTTCATATTGACTTGAAAATTAGGGTTTGACTTTTAATCTACAAACAATTTTCAAATACCTATGTTATATATGGTTGGATAGCTCTCAAGGAGTACTATGACAATGTGTAATTGAAATTTTAGTCAAATTTTGATAATTTTGACTAATTTGAAGATCCCTTTCACCAAGCTTTGGCCATTATTATTTTGATTATTATAACTTGTAGGTGGGCTCCCTATTGGAAGTTGCCCCATTAGACATATTTTTGTGATAGTGATGAGAGTAAAATCTTTGATCTGTTTACTTTCGGAAGTTTGGTCATCGACCTAACAAAAAATACACACACCTTGGGGATCCCCCTAGTCCCCCACGATCGTAAGAGCTAACACAATAATTATGTTTTATTTTTATGGCATTTGGAAGCTTCCTTCATGCGGAAGTCTTTTCATAGTGTCATATGTTGCCTCAAGAGTTTTCTCTGAATTTCTTCTCGTTCATATTGCTCAAATGTGGCTGCATTTTTTATTACACGTCTTGCATATCATTGTGTTATAACATTTTCGATTGGTTTGCCTATTCTGTTTCTTTTAGAATAATTCTATGTGTGAGCTCTCCGTATTGAGCCCTATAGAAGAGTCCTATGACTTTTTTTTTTTTGTATTAGCAGTCGAAGTGTTGTTAGTATATTGCCCACTACTTTGGCATTTTGATTAAGGAATCAACCTTTCTTTTTCTTCATCCTTAGAAGTTTTCTCGTGTTACTTTGATTCACGGTCTTATAAATCTTTGGTCTTGTTGATGGTTTGAAACATTCTCTAACATCTGAATCCATTTGCTTCGGTTCACAGTACCTTTGAAAATGTTTTCCTTCTGTTAATCAAATAATCCAAGAAGACAAGTTTAGAATGTAATAGAGAAAAACATTATTTTTTATTTGAAGTTCAGTTGTCGGTCTATTCTTCCAATTATTATTGAAAGATTGAAATGAACAACACACACACACACATACATCGGATATCCCCCTTATCTCGTACCTTCCAAGCGTTGTATGTCAAATCGTACTCTGGGTTTGAACCCCGGAGCTCACCATCCATGGTTTCTTATTTTAACAACTATCCATGGGTCCTCGATGAGAGAAACAAAATTGTAGCAAGATTTTTTAAGGCATTGATTTTTTTTCATTGAAAATAATGGTATAAAGAATATTCTCAAATGCACTTATGTTTTGTTCCTTCTTTATTTTATCCCATGAATTATAGCTTTAGGATATAAGATAATTTATATGGGTGTAGCATTGACATGATGTTTCGATACCACAAAGAATATGGAATAAGAAGTTGATGGATTGAAGAACATATCTCATAGTGAATGTATGAAGGTATACGTGCTTTGGAAATGTGAAGTGTATACATAAATAACTGTAAAAAACATTAAACAATGAAAGAAGTTTTGTGGCCAGCCTACTACGTTCATATAGAACATTAAATAATCCTTGAGAGATAAAGGCAATAATATTTGGAACTCACATATAGAGAAGTGTCGACACATGGAATCTAATCAACCCATAAAGAAGCGCAAGTGAAAAAAATCTGTAAAAACATTCAAAAAACATTTTATAAACTTTTGAAAAGGTAATAATTGTAACATTGTGTAGGTACATATTAATTCTAATATACCTAATAAGATTCCTTTGTGGAATACTTAAAATATTTTGCATAAGCATGTGTTAGTAGCTTGTGCATGAACCTCAACACTATTTTATTTCCAGTGAAAGATAGTGGTGAGAGAATGTGATTTAAGAAAGCATTAAAGAGAGAGAGATAAATGCACTATAGCGAGATTTGAAATGTTTTTCACTAAAATATAGTGAGGTTTGAAAAAATTTTCACTAAAAACAAATGCAATAACAATGGTTAGAGAGCTTGAATGGTGATCTCGAAAACTCTACATGGGAGATTACAAGGTAGAAGTATGCTAGCTTAGGTCAATGTCTACGCTAGTGTAAAAGTAATCTATATATAGGTTGATGGAGAGGCATTCACTTCCATGCATGGATTAATATGGGCATTGGTACATGATGACCGTCACCCCTTAGTTTTTTACTATCCATACATGGACAATACATGGGATGCATCCATGTGTAAAATTCCAAATCGATACACCAACTTCATGATCAACAATATCATACAAAAAAGAGCCATATCGGGGCTTGGGATCAGAATTGAGCTAAGGTTTGCATTATGATCTCATTTGACTCTCAAAGTGGAGTTTGCACTTTGAAGCACCTCTAGCTTTAATTTGCATTTCATACCAAGCTAAGTCTTTCTAAGCCATCCACAAGTGATAAATGGCCTAATCCGACCTTCATCTAGGATCCATGTGATCATCAGAGTCAAGCAAGGTTTTTTCTCTACTTGTGCATTAGAAAAATATAAAAGATAAAGAATAAAGAAGAAAAATTGAAATAAAATCCAAATAAACTCACATACTTTTCCTACATCTTGTTGTGTACCCAGATATCATACTTATAGAAAGATATACTTTTTTTTCTAGTTT
Source organism: Ceratopteris richardii (assembly GCA_020310875.1). Lineage (NCBI taxonomy): Eukaryota > Viridiplantae > Streptophyta > Polypodiopsida > Polypodiales > Pteridaceae > Ceratopteris > Ceratopteris richardii. The sequence goes on from CM035430.1 coordinate 108,567,597, forward strand.
TCTCTTTTTTTTTTTTCTATATTTTTCTATATATTTTTTTCATATATTTTTTCAATATTGATAAGGAGGATTCCATGCTTTTCTCCCCCTCGTAGCCCTTTTCCACATGTTGAAAGAGCGTTTTTGGGTTCCTAGGTTAACAACAATCTCGTGCCTAGTGAATGCATGGCTTTGTAATTTAGCCTTGTTTATGCTTACTTTAGATATGAAATTACCTAAATTGTGCATAACTAAAGTATTAAGGAATTTATGTGAGTGGTTTTTTGTTATCGAGGATGCCATGGACAAACGAGATCTTCTGAACCTCATATTCCATGTGACTTCTGTATCTCATGATTTGTTTAGAATTTGGGGAAACTAATGCGTTCATTGCATCCAGAACGTGCCAAAACCCTAAGATGGATTATCTTCTTGCTTGATTCTGACATCTAGAGACCATGCTTCAAATTGATAACATCATCGATGACATCATCAATTCGTAACCACCCTTGAATTGCCCTTGGAAAACCTATATAAGGAGGGGTTAGCCACATTCATTCTCAATCTTGCCAATACCAGTCTTGGAAGCTCAAGGAGTCATGACCACCAAGTAAGTACTCTCTAAGTTTCAGTTCTAGTTCTTATCTTGTTCCTTGTTCTAGATCTGTCTAGTCTAGTTCTTGGACATTATCCTTATCCTCTTGTAATATCGTAGTACGAGATTCTATCTAGTTATTTCTTGTATCTAGATCATCTCGTTGAAGGGAGTTCTTGTAACCCAGAGATCTTGCTTCAAACCTATCAATTCTGGGTTGTAGGATGTCTTGTATCATCTCTAGTATAGTTATCCATACCTATCAGTCCCGGGTTGTGGGACACTTTGTGTCAGTTACGTATTCTTGTATCATTTTCCCTATGTGGGTGCTCTTGTAATCAGAAGTGTATTTCGGAAATCTTGTCTACTATAGTTAGAGAGCACAATCTAGTGCTCCCTTGACATTTTGGCAAGACTAGCGTCTATCCAAGACCAGGCATCATGGAGAACACTTATGAACAGATTGTAGCATCACTTTAGAGTCTCCAACAACAAGTTGAGGACCTAACTCATTGATAGACACAAGTCGAGATGGGACATCCGGTGCATGTGGGTGCACTCCTCCAAGAATTACAAGAACGAATCGGGAGCCTTCAAGGAAATCAAGGGAATATTCAAGTGAATCAACGGCCTAGTACATCCTTCATGAAGGAACCCAAGATTCGCATGCTAGAAATTTTGATGGGGATTGGACAAAGTTTCATGGATTTCTCCAGCAAGTTAAATTGTACATCCGTATGAAATTTGATAGATATCCTAATGAGGCATCCAAGGTCGGGTTTATTGGAGTTACCTTGCTCTGTGGCCAAGCTTATCATGGTTTGCTCCAATCTTGGAGAAGAACATGGCAGTACTTTAGGACTATGAGCTGTTTCTTCGAAAACTCACCGCCACATTTGGAGATGCAGACACAAGTCGAGTGATAGAAACAAAACTTCGGAAGTTACATCAAGGTAACTACACTGCCTCTACCAATGCATCAGAATTTAGGCAGTTGATATGTGATCTCACTTGGCATGACGATTATTTCATAAGACATTTGAGATGGGGTTTAATAGATGATGTGAAGGACCTTGTGCTCACAATGCTAGAGGTTAAGACATTGAATGAATACATCATGCAAGATATTCAATGTGATAAACAACTTTTTGAAAGGAAACAAGGAAAATAATTAGAAGGAAGATCTCGCCAATGGAAACGCTGCCAACCCATCCCTAAAGATGAGTCTATGCCTCGACCTATGCAAATAGATGTAACTAGGTTCCAACCTCTAACACCACAAGAGAAGCAAAGAAGGAGAGATAACAAGTTATGCCTCTATTGTGGAAACCCTGGACATATTGCAGTTAATTTTAGCTACACCCATAGAAACATGTCTTGCACCTGTCAAGTTAATCATGCCTAAGAAGACCCTTTACCTTACAACCCTAGTAGATTCAGGGGCCTCCTCATGTTTCATCCATGAAGGATTGGTTAAGAAACATGCAATTCTTGTACTTCAGAAGAACAAACTAGTAGTAGTTGAAGTAGTAGATGGATGACCTCTAGCATCTGGGAATATAACCATGGAAACCACACCATTAAGAGTATACCTTGGTGACCATGAATCCCATATATGTTTCAATGTAATATCAAACCCAATACATCTAGTTACCATTGGAATGCCCTGGTTAAAGAAGCATAATCCAGACATTAATTGGGAAAAGAATAAGATCACCCGTCGAGATATCCAAAAGAACCCGATATATATCGAAGCCAAAGCCTTCATACATGCAGTAAGGAAGGAACCGACATCTATGATCTATGCCATACCAATTGAAGAATCCAAGAAAGATGATCCAGTGCAACTACCCATTCAGTACAAAGGCTTTGAAGATGTTTTGAAAAGAAGAATGTTGATATCCTCCCAGAGCATAGACCTTATGGTTGTGCCATAGATCTTCAAGAGGAGAAAAATCGCCCTTTGGACCAATCTACAAACTATCCCCAGAGGAACTTACAGAACTACACAAGAACATTGATGAGAATATAGCAAAGGGGTTTATCAAATACTCAAAGTCTCTAGCAGAAGCTCCTACTTTATTTGTAAAGAAGAAGGATGGGACTCTCCGGATGTGTGTAGACTATTGTAGATTGAATAAAGTTACTATAAAGAACACATATCCTCTACCACTCATATCAGAGCTCTTGGAATGCCTTGGAAAAGCAAACTTTTTCACGAAGATTGATCTTTGAGGAGCTTTCAACCTTATCAGGATCAGAGAAGGAGACGAATGGAAGATAGCATTTCGAACAAGGTATGGCCATTTTGAATATGTAGGTATGCCATTCGGTATCACAAATGCTCGAGATATCTTCCAACATATGATGGATGATATCTTTCAAGAGTATTTAGATGATTTTGTTGTAATATACCTTGATGATATCTTGATATGCTTGAAAAATCTAGAGGATCATGAATGTCATGTAAAGATAGTCCTAGAGAAACTAAGAGAAAAAGGATTATATGTGAAATTAGAGAAGTGCTCTTTCCATCCAAAAGAAGTGGAATTTTTAGGCTACATTATATCAGATAAAGGAATTTTTATGGACCCTAAGAAGATAAAGACAATCCTTGATTGGCAACCACCTTCGAGTGTCCGATATATACAATGTTTTCTAGGGTTTGCTAATTTTTACAGGACATTCATGAGAGATTACTCCAAAATAGTGACACCCCTTCCAAGCTTACAGGAAATGCAAAATTCTCATGGAATGAAGATGCACAGAAAGCCTTTCAGACCCTAAAATCATCATTCACTAGTGCTCCAATTCTAGTCCATCTTGACTCTACCAAGCCTTTTTTCTTAGAGACAGATGCATCAGGCTTCGCCTTGGGGGAAATCCTATCTCAACATGGGGATGATGGACACCTACATCTCGTTGCATATCATTCAAAGAAATTCTCTCCTCCAAAGATTAACTATGAGATCCATGATAAAGATCTTCTTGCAATCGTAGATGCATTTGATACCTGGCTTCACCATATAGAAGGAGCACCTCATAAAGTTATTGTATACATAGATCATAAGAATTTAGAGTACTTTATGACTACCCGCATCCTCAATAAAAGAAAATCTCGATGGAGTAAATTTTTATCCAGGTTCAATTTTGTCATCACGTATCGTCTAGGATGCCAGCAATGTCAGTCAGATGCCTTGTCGAGAAGATCTTATCTTGCACCGAAGAAAGGTTAAGAGGATTTTGATAAACAAGAGAGTGTTTTACTCAAGCCTGAATATCTCCAGCTAGCAAGTATCTCCTAAAGCCATAAAAAGATTCAACCTTGATCCAATTGGTTTGTGAGACTTTACCACATTATGAATTGTTTTGTAACGTCAAGTAGAAAATTCAAGAAGGTAAACTTCATGAAGTAAACAAGTTCCAAGAAAATAATGGATAACTATTCTATAAGAATCTATTGTATATCGTTCTAGGAAAGCTAAGGATCCAAGTACTTGAGTAATGTCATGAAAAACTTGCAGCAGGACATTTTGGAGCGAATAAAATAATAGAACTCATATCTAGAGATTTTTGGTGGCCTCAAATATGGAAGGAAGTCAAAGAAAATATTCGAACATGTGACACTTGCGATAGATCTAAGGTACCATGACATAAACCTCATGGTCTCTTGCAACCTTTACCTATTCTAAAAAGGGCATAGTCTTCGTTATCTATGGACTTCATCACAGATCTACCAAGGTCAGATAAATATATGCCATTCTTATTATCGTGGATAGATTTACAAAGATGGCACACATCATTCCAACTACCAAGAAAATCATAGGTGTAGCCACTCAGAGACTTTTTCTCAAATACATATTTAGGCTTCGTGGACTACCTAATGACATTGTCAGTGATCAAGATCCATAATTCATATCGAGCTTCTAGAACAGTCTATGCAAGCTCCTTGGTGTTCAAGTTAAATTATCTATAACCAAGCATTCACATATTGTTGGACAAACAGAACGAGTGAATCAAGTCCTAGAATAGTATCTTCGTTGCACCATATACTATCATCAAAAGGATTGGTTCAAGCTTTTATCCTTTGCAAGTTTTGCCTATAATAATAGTCTTTATACATCTACCAAGCAGTCTCCCATCTTTGCAAATTATGGACAACATCCAAGGATAGATATACAACTCTCAAATTATGTCAAGAACCCAGCTACCAGAGATAAGGTCCACTACTTTATGGACATTCACAAAGAACTCAAGGAAGAAATCCATAAAGCTCAAGAGCAGTATAAGTATTATGCAGATTAGCATCATATTCAAAATCCATCCTATGAAATCCAAGGGATAAAGTTTGGTTACTCAAAAATAATTTGCAAACTTCAAGGACTTGTGCAAAGCTAGACCATCAAAGGTTTGGTCCATTTATCATCTTGGCCAAGATTAATCCAATCACCATCAAGCTCCAATTACCATGTACCATGAGAATACATCAAGTTTTCCATGTTTCCATATTGGAACCATATCAGACTTCACCTTTGAGAGAGAATTCTCACCACCTATCGAGATTGATGATCATGAAGAATTTGAAGTCAAGCATGTCCTAGATTCTAGAATATCTCGAGGAAGATTGGAGTACCTTGTTCATTGGAAAGGGTATGACATCAGTGATCATACTTGGGAACCTACAGAGAACCTTCAAAGAGTACCAATCAAGGTTTGAGAATTTCATAAGAAAAATCCAATGAACCTAAGACCAGAGATCATGACCACTCCTCGTGGAACTCAACGCTCGAGGGGGAGGTGATGTCATGGACAAAGGAGATCTTCTGAACCTCATATTCCATGTGACTTTTGTATCTCATGATTTTTTCAGAATTTGGGGAAACCAATGCTTCCATTGCATCCAAAACGTGCGAAAACCCTAAGATCGACTATCTTCTTGCTTGATTCTGACATCTAGAGACCATGTTATGAATTGATGACATCATTGATGATATCATCAATTCGTAACCACCCTTGGAAAACCTATATAAGGAGATCTTGGCCACATTCATTTTTAGTCTTTCCAATACCACTCTTGGGAGCTCAAGGAGTCATGACCACCAAGTAAGTACTTGTCATGGACAAGGAAACCATCTTGGACCTCAGCTTCCATGTGACTTCTATATCTCATGATTGGCTCAGATTTTGAGGAAACCAATGCTTCCATTGTGTCTGGAGTGTGCCAAAACCCTAAGATAGGATATCTACTTGACTCATTTGGATATCCAGAGCTCATGTTTCAAATTGATGATATCATCGATGATATCATCAATTCGTAACCGCCTTTCATGAACCACCCTTGAAAACCTATATAAAGAGGGGTTGGCCAAATTCATAATCAGTCTTGCCAATGCCAGTCTTGGGAGCTCAAGGGGTCGTGATCACCAAGTAAGTACTTTCAAGTTCAAGTTCAAGTTCTAGTCTTATATCTTGCTCTAGTCTTGTATAGTCTTGTATTGTCAACATATTTTCTTGTCCTGTTGTAATCTGATAGTACAAGATCTTGTCTATTTATTTCTTATATCTAGTCTATATCCCTGACGGGATTTCTTGTAATCGAGATATCTTGTTTTATACCTACAATCCTAGGTTTTGGAATCTTGTCTATCATGTCTAGTCGAGTTATCCATACCTATTGGTCCCGGGTTGTGGGACATCTTATATCAATACATATATTTGTGCATTATTTTCCCTATGTGGGTGTTCTTGTAATCAAACGTGTGTTTCCGAAATCTTCTCTATTGTAGTCAGAGAGCACAATCTAGTGCTCCTCTAACATTATACCCTGCAACTTGCTCTTTTGTTGATGTATACACAACTTCAATCTCTTTATCAAGTACCTTTTCTCTCAAGAAATGATACTGAATCTCTATGTGTTTAGTCTTGGCATGGAAAACAGGATTAGCTTCCAAATATAATGAACTCATGTTGTCTCCAAAAATAATTGAAGTACTTTGATCAGTTCCAAAACTTTTCAATAAGGTCTTCAACCATATCACTTCTTTTGCAGCCTCTACCATTCCTTTATACTCAACTTCTGTGGATGACAAAGCAACTGTATGTTGCTTCTTTGAGCACCAAGAAACTAACTTATCTCTAATATAATAGAGTTAACCATGAGTAGACCTTCTATCATCTAAATTACCTGCCCAATTTGCATCACTAAACACTTTGATTCTTGTGTCTGAAGTAAAACCATCATACAAACCTTCACTCAGAGTTCCCTTGATATATCTGAGTACCCTTTGAGCTACAATCCAATGAGTCTTCTTCGGACAATGCATAAATTATGATAAGACACCCACTCCAATGGTGTGGTTGAAGGCTTGCAATCTTCCATATTGAACTTGAACAAAAGATTCTTCAAGTATATCTCTTGTGTAACGTATACTCCATGTTGAGTATACATAATCTGCATTCCTAAGAAATAAGAAAAGTTTCCCAAATTACTTATCATAAACTTCATCTCTATTTGTTTGTTAAGCTCCTTGATTCCTTGAGCATCTGTACCTGTGACAATAATATCATCAACATAAATACACATGTATATATACCCATCTTCACTTGCCTTCACTAGCAAGCTACTATCTACCTTTGAAGCTTGATCATTCCACATTCATTCAAGAACTTATCAAGCCTGTAATTCCATGCCCTTGGGGCGTGCCTCAAACCATACAAAGCTCTCTTGAGGTTACCCACATAATCTGATCCAATTAAATCCATGAAACCCTCTCTTGCTCCATGTACACTTCATCTGCAATATATCCATTCAGAAATGCATTCTTCACATTTAATTGTGACAACTTCCATCCTTTACAAGCAACAATAGCAATTAGAGTTCTAATTGTAGATATCTTAGCAACTGGACTAAAGGTTTCATCATAATCCACCCCATACGTTTGTGCTTAACCTTTAACCACAAGCCTAGCTTTGTATCTAGATACTTCACCATTTGCAAACGTTTTTGTCTTATACACCCACTTACATCCAATTACCTTCTAGTTCTTTGGTCTTGGCACCAATTCCCATGTCTCATTCTCAAGTAGAGCATCATACTCTTATTGCATTTCCTTCTCCCAATTCTATTTACCTTTAGCTTCTTCATATGTGGTTGGGTCTTCTTCTGTTTTCACAATATAAGCATAATCTTTTATTGTTAAGAAAGATGTATCATAGCTATACCTGATAGGTTCTTTTCTTTCTCTCAAGGATCTTTTGACCTCTGCACTTCTTGAAGTCTCAGCCACATTTTATTCTGGATCAAATCTTGGCCTATCTTCATCATTACCCTACAATTTACTTTTACAATCAACATCATCAATATCTTCTTCATACATCTTTACTTTGGGCTTCCCTTTTGACCCTGTATACCATGTGCTTTGCTCATCAAATGTAACATCTTTTGTAACAAGAAATTACTTTGTAGATGGACTCCACAATCTGTAACCTATTTGTCTTACCAACTTATCCTCTTCAATATCTTCATCTATTGCTCCTAAGCTATCTCCAATATCCTTCATTCTTGCCACATAATCAAAAATTGATTGTGAGCTCATTTTCTTGAAGGTTGTGAACTCTGCCCATAATGAGGACTTCCTTGGCTTGGTTGTATTTTGGAAATGCTCTTCCAAAGCATTCCACACATCTGTTGTACTTTCTAATCCTCTAATATGAGGTAGAAGATAATCATTTACAACCATGTAAATGATGCTCCTAGCTTGAGCATCCTTCTTCATCCAGTTCTTCAAATCCACAAGATCTTCCCTAGTTGGTACACTAGGATCTTCAAACTCAGGCTTTTCTTCTTCCCCTGTGATAAATGCCATCAAATCTTTACTCATGAGGTGTGAATCCATCCTCATGGACGAAGCCGGATAGTTCTCCCTACCTAGCTTATCAATCTGCAAGCTTTCTGCCATCTTTGATCTTTGTCTTCTGCAAATATTAGGATGAATGAATATAATTTGTACCTTTAATGTAAAGCTTCAGTCTTTCAGATCCTTTCGAGCTCAATCTTCACACTTCTTTAGGTTATCTTCAAGAATTTAATCTTGTCCATCTTCAATTAGAAGAAACTTCAATGTCTCCAACAATCGGGACTTCCAATGCCCTTTTCTTCACTTTGTATTGCACCTTATGATCTAATACCACTGTTGGAGATCTCTAAATCTCCAAAGGATTGATCTATACTGATTTAAAAACAGCTCTATATCAGTTATAGTCCAAACTTTACACAAATGTTACCTTGATTTACCAAATCATTCACTATCACTTCTCTGAGTGAAAACTTTTCTTCTTCAAGAAGTCTGCTTCAAAGATTAACTTCATTACCTGCACATATCTTCAAATTTCTTCAATCCAATGAGACACATATCTCCGTACTACCTTCGCGCAATCATATCGACCATTAGATCTTCAAAAGAATTATTAAATCTCTGATTTGATCATTAAGATCAAAGGTATGTCAAAAACCGTCTTCCTGAACAAGCAACTTTGACATAGTCAACTTCTAAGGTTGATTTCTCACAGCACAAGTCCCGTTTTGCTAAATGCTTCTAGCCATAGTTTCCTTATCTTATAAATTATATTTTGAATGCTCATTCATAAAAAACTTTACAATGTGCACTGAGATCCAAGAAAAACATTAATACGGAAAAATGCACGATTCTAAGAGGTCTACCTGCAGACTTTACATATACATGTTCCTAGTGATCATACACACAATCTGAAAGGAATTAGACCATGACTTTGAACATATCTTGATTAGCTTCTAGATTAGATGTGTACAAAAGATTTCCTGATCCACATGATCAGGCTGAGAGAAATTAGAGAAAGACTTGATGCTAACACCTGAAGATGACTCTCTACACATCTATCTCATAGACACTTGGCTTCTAATGATTCTCTCACTTATTTCTTTACATCATTGACTTATATACATATGATTCTAGACTCATCCCGTGTCTATTACATTATTCCTTATCATTCTAATGATCATCTAAGCTCATAGTACAATAATTTTCATATGTAATGTACATATGTATACAAGCTACATCTCTGAGATCTCTTTACTTTCTTCACTAACTTCTTTGGCTTCATTTTGATTCTTGACTTGCTTCAAATTCTTCATAATCATCAATTTGAGATTGCTTTGTTCCAACAGCTAGTACTTCAAGACTTTGAGGGGTTTCTTCGAGAACTCACCACCACATTTGGGGATGCAGACATAAGTCAAGTAGCAGAAACAAAACTTCAGAAGTTATGTCAAGGTAACTATCGTGCCTCTAAATATGCATTTAAATTTAGGTAGTTGATATGTGACCTCACTTGGCATGAAGATTATTTCATAAGCCAATTTAAATGGGGTTTAGGAGATGATGTGAAGGATCTTTTGCTCATGATGCCAGAGGTTAAAGCATTGAATGAATATATCATGCAAGCTATTCAATGGGATAAACGAATTTTTGAAAGGAAACAAGAAAAAAAAGTAGAAGGAAGACCTTGCCAATGGAAACCCTTCCAGGCCACTCCTAAAGATGAGTCTATGTCTGAACCTATGCAAATAGATGTAACTAAGTTTGAACCTCTAACACCACAAGAGAAACAAAGAAGGAGAGCTAACAAGTTATGTCTCTATTGTGGAAACCTTGGACATATTGTAGTTAATTTTCCGAACAAGAGAACAAACTCAAGAGTTGTAGCCATCCTTGTAGAGCAGGGAAATGACAAAGTCCAGTTGTAAAAGAGACCGTGCAGTTAGACCATGATATAAGAAATAGTCTCCTAATTTGAGCTAGACCCATAGACACATGTCTTGCACCTGTCAAGTTAATCATGCCCAAGAAGACCCTTTCCCTTACAGCCCTAGTAGATTCAGGAGCCTCCTCATGTTCCATCGATGAAGGATTGGTTAAGAAACATGGAATTCCTGTACTTTGGAAGAACAAACTAGTAGTAGCTGAAGCAGTAGATGGACGATCTCTAACATCTGGGAATATAACCATGGAAACCACACCATTAAGAGTACACCTTGATGACCATGAATCCCACATATGTTTCAATGTGATATCGAGCCCAATACATCTAGTTATCATTGGAATGCCTTAGTTAAAGAAGCATAATCCAAACATTAATTGGAAAAAGAATAAAATCACCTGTTGAGATATCCAGAAGAACCCAACATATTTCGGAGCCAAAGCCTTCATACATGCGGTAAGGAAAGAACCGACATATATAATCTATGCCATACCAGCTCAAGAATCCAAGAAAGATGATCCAATATAGCTACCCTATGAGTACAAAGGCTTTGAAGACATTTTTGAAAAGAACAATGCAAATATCCTTCTAGAGCATAGACACTATGATTGTGCCATAGAACTTCAAGAGGGAACACAACTGCCCTTTGGACCAATCTACAGCCTATTCCAAGCGGAACTTATAGAACTATGCAAGAACATTGATGAGAATATAGCAAAGGGGTTTATCAAACACTCAAAGTATCCAGCAAGAGCTCCTATTTTATTTGTAAAGAAGAAGGATGGGACTCTTCGGATGTGTATAGACTATCGTGGATTGAATAAAGTCACTATAAAGAACAGATACCCTCTACCACTCATATCAAAGCTCTTGGAATGCCTTGGAAAAGCAGAATTATTCACAAAGATTGACCTTCGAGGAGCTTAAAAACTTGATAGGATCAGAGAGGGAGATGAATGGAAGACATCATTTCGAACAAGGTATGGCCATTTTGAATATGTAGTTATGCCATTCGGTCTCACAAATGCTCCAGCTATCTTCCAACATATGATGAATGATATCTTTCGAGAATATTTAGATGATTTTGTTGTAATATACCTTAATATATTCTCTAAAAATCTAGAGGGCCATGAATGTCATGTAAAGATAGTCCTAGATAAACTAAGACAAAAAGAATTATATGCAAAATAGGAGAAGTGCTCTTTCCATAAGACAGAAGTGGAATTTTTAGGATACATTGTATGAGATAAAGTAATTTTTATGGCCCCTACGAAGATGGAGATAATCCCTGATTGGCAACCACCTTCATGTATTCAAGATGTACAATGTTTTCTGGGGTTTGCGAATTTCTACAGGGTATTCATCAGAGATTACTCCAAGATAGTGACACCTCTTACCAAGCTTACGGGGAACCCCAAATTCTCATGGACCAAAGAAGGAGAAAAAGTCTTTAGACCTTAAAATCAACATTCACTACTACTCCAGTTCTAGTTTATCTTAATTCCAGTAAGCCCTTCTTCCTAGAGACAGATTCATCAGACTTTGCCCTAAGGGCCATTCTTTCCCAATATGGAGATGATGGACACCTATATCCAGTTGCATATCATTTAAGAAAATTTTCCCCTCGAGAAATTAATTATGAAATTCATGATAAAGAACTTCTTGCCATAGTGGATGCGTTTGATACCTAGCATCACCATCTAGAAGGAGCAGCTCATAAAGTTATCGTGTATACTGATCACAAGAATCTAGAGTATTTTATGACCATCCACATTCTCAATAGAAGCAATCTAGATGGAGTAACTTTCTATCCAGATTTAACTTTGTCATCACATATCATCCAGGACGTCAACAATGTTAGTCAAATGCCCTGTCTAGAAGATCTTACCTTGCACCAAACAAGGGTGAAGAGGCCTTTGATCAACAAGAGAGTGTATTACTCAAGCGTGAGCATCTCCAGTTAGCAACTATCTCTTCAAGCCATCATGAAGATTTAGCCTTGAATCATTTGATCCGTGAGAGTCTACCATAAGATGAATTATTTTGTAACGTTAAGCAAAAAGCACAAGAAGGAAAATTCCAAGAGGTAAATGAAGAAAAGAATGGATTACTACTCTATAAGAACCTATTGTATGTCCCTCAAGGAAAGCCCAGGATCCAAGTACTTTAACAACGTCATCACAACCTTACAACAGGACATTTTGGAGTGAATAAAACAATAGAACTCATATCAAGGGATTTTTGGTGGTCTCAAATGTGGAAGGAAGTCAAAGAATATATCCGAACTTGTGACACTTGCAATAGATCTAAGGTACCCCATCATAAACATCATGGCCTCTTGCAACTGTTACCTATTTCAGAAAGGCCCTGGGTTCATTGTCTATGGATTTCATCATAGATCTACCAAAGTCAGATAAGTATGATGCCATTCTTGTTATTGTGGATAGATTTACAAAGATGTCACACTTCATTTCAACTACCAAGGCAATCGCATGTGGAGCCACTGCTAGACTTTTTGTCAGATACATCTTTAGGCTTCATGGATTGCCTGATGATATTGTTATTGATCGAGGTCCACCATTCATATCCAGCTTCTGGAACAGTCTTTGCAAGCTCCTTAGTGTTCAAGTTAAACTATCTACATCAAATCAACCACAAACTGATGGACAAATAGAACGGGTGAATCAAGTCTTAAAGCAATATCTCCGTTGCACCAACAACTATCACCAAAATGATTGGTTTGAGTTGTTATCCTTTGTAAAGTTTGCTTATAACAATAGTGTTTATGCATCTACTAAGCAAAATCCCTTCTTTGCAAATTATGGACAACATCCAAGGATAGATATACAACTCTCAAATCATATCAAGAACCCAACTCCAGAGATAAGGCCTAATACCTCATGGAAATTCACAAAGAACTCAAGGAAGAGATCCATAAAGCTCAAGAACATTATAAGCACTATGCAGATCAACATCGTGTTCAAAATCCATCGTATCAAATTGGGGATAAAGTGTGGTTACTTCTTCAAGGCCTTGTGCAAAGTTAGATCATCAAGGATTTGGTCCATTCACCATCTTGGCCAAGATTAATCCAATCACCTTCAAGCTCTAGCTACCAAGTACCATGAGAATACATCCAGTTTTCCATGTATCCATGTTCGAACCATATCAGATTTCACCATTGAGGGGGGAGAGACCAAGTCCTTCACCACCTATCGAGATTGATGATCATGAAGAATTTGAGGTCGAGCATGTCCTAGATTCAAGAATCTCCTGAGGAATATTGGAGTATCTTGTTCATTGGAAAGGGTATGACATCAATGATCGCACTCTGGAACATGCAGAGAATCTTCACAGAGCACCAATCAAGGTTTGAGAATTTCATAAGAAAAAGCCAATGAAGTCGAGACCAGAGATCATGACCGCTCCTCGTGGAACTCGTCGCTTGAGGGAGAGATAATGTCATGGACAAGAAAACCATCCTAGACCTCGGATTCCATGTGACTTCTATATCTGATGCTTGGCTCAGGTTTTGGGAAAACCAATGCTTTCATTGCATTCGGAGCATGCCAAAACCCTAAGATCGACTATTTACTTGCCTCATTGGGATATCCAAAGCACATGTTTCAAATTGATGACATCATCGATGATATCATCAATTTGTAACCGCCTTTCATGAACTACCCTTGAAAACCTATATAAGGAGGGGTTGGCCATATTCATAATAAATATTTTCCAATGCCAGTCTTGGGAGCTCAAGGGGTCATGATCACCAAGTAAGTACTTTCAAGTTCAAGTTCAAGTTCTAGTCTTGTATCTTGCTCTAGTCTTGTCTAGTCTTGTATTATGGGTATCTTTTCTTGTCCTGTTGTAATCTTGTAGTATGAGACCTTCTCTAGTTATTTCTTATATCTAGTCTATATTTCTAAAGATTTCTTGTAATCGAGATATCTTGTTTCATACCTACGATCCTAGGTTTTGGAATCTTGTGTATCATCTCTAGTCCAGTTATCCATACCTATTGGTCCAGGGTTGTGGAATGTCTTGTATGAGTTCATATATTTGTGCATTATTTTTTGTACGTTGGTGTTCTTGTAATCAAAAGTGTGTTTCCGAAATCTTGTCTACTGTAGTTAGAGAGCACAATCTAGTGCTCCTCTGACAATATATTTTTGAAATCTTGTCTGCTATAGTCAGAGAGCACAATCTAGTGCTCCCTTGACAGTAGTCTCCAAGTTTGAGTTCTAGTTCTTGTCTTGTTCCTTGTTCTAGTCCTATCTAGTCTAGTTCTTGGACATCTAGCCTTGTCCTCTTGAAATCTTGTAGTACGAGATCTTGTCTAGTTATTTCTTATATCTAGATCGTCTCCTTGAAGGGAGTTCTTGTAACCCAGAGATCTTGCTTCAAGCCTATCAGTCCCAAGTTGTGGGACATCTTGTATCATCTCGGGCCGAGTTATCCATACCTATCAGTACCAAGTTCACCTTGTATCAGTTAGGTATTCTTGTATCATTTTCCCTGCATGGGTGTTCTTGTAATAAGAAGTGTATTTCCAAAATCTTGCCTACTGTAGTCAGAGAGCACAATCTAGTACTCCCTTGACAGAGGATTTTCTCCTGTTATTTTTGATATTTGTATGTATATGTATTTGAATTTGAATATTTTTTTCTAGTCCTTATTTTTGTCCATTTGTTTTTTGAAGTGCTTGCTCCCTGATGTTCTAATAGTTTTATGGTTGACCTTTGAATTGCGATTTTCTTCTATGTTTTGTTTTTATTTTGTATTTTAGTTTTCTAAATTTTTAACCTCTTTTCTATTTTTCTTATATTTTTGTTTTCCTTGGATTTTTTTTATATGTGTTTTGTGCTTACTGATTCATCTACATTTTCTTTTTTTGCATTGGTACTTCATATTCTTTGTAAAATTTCTTCATCTGGAAATTTGAATATTTCCATCTCCTTTTTTTGTATCTCTAGTCCCCATTCTTGCATGACATCACTCACAAACAAAGTTCTCATAGATTTCTCTTTCAGTTTTCATTTTAATAGTTTCTTTCAAAATCGAAAGACATTTGTTTTGACTCATCCAATTGTTTCCTAAAAATAGACTTTCAGGCATTAATCTGTTTGAGAATCATTCTTTGTAGTGGATTTTGCTTCAGCCCATTTTTCTAAATAGTCGATTTCCACTATGATGTATTCTGCATGAGAGCTTTTAGCTAGTGGATCTTTAGGTCTAGTGAAATCCAATCCCCATTTACTAAAGGTTGTAGTAGACATTAAGGGTTTTAAAGGCATGCCATCCTTTCTAATTGGATGTCTCATTCTCACACTTATTTACATATATCTTGGCATCTTGGAACAATGTTGGCCACGAGAATCTTGAGTAGAAGATTAAATTCATAGTCCTATCACTTGAGAAGTTTCCTCTTGCTACTTTTGAATGAGCTAATTCCAACATTTCCAAGTACTGTTTAGGAAAGATTCTAAGATATCCATCCATTCCTCTCTTGTAGGGCTGAGTATTTATATTCCTTACACATTTCTCTCAAATTCATTTTGTTTGAATTCATTCCTTCCAATATTTCCTGAGATTCTTGTTTCAGATAGTCCACTATGTGCTCACTCCACTTACTGGTTGAAACCACTTGTTTTGTGTACACTTGTCACATTGGGGTACATACTTATCCACATCTCTCTCTCTCTCTCTCTCTCTCTCTCTCTCTCTCTTAATTTGGCCAATGAGCTCCTATCTTTGCTAATTATTTAGAGTCATTATCTTTGAAGCATGTAAGCATGGATTTGATAGATATGCTTTCTCCAAATAATTTTGCTGCTCCTCTTCAAGTACACAATATTCCAATACTCCTGTTGAATTCAAATGACAAATGTGTCCTGATTGTAGAAGGAAATTTCCACTCTACAAGATCACATGTTTGGACACAATAACTCTTGCTCTTAGGTCCAAATGACAATATTGGTACTAAGGATTTTTCCCACTCTCGTATACTCTGTATTTTAATAATAAGCATCAAGTAGATTATCATCTATGCTCTAGGGTTTATCTCATGTCATTACTTTAGATAAATTATATGCTCTCATATGAGTTTTTCCTTGTCTAACCACCACCTCAAATCAAATTCCATAAGTAGTAAGAACCATCTTATTATTCTTCCAATCTGACAAGGATTTTTTACCAAATATAATAAATCTTGATGATCAATAAATAGTTTATACTTGTTAGCCAGTAAATGATGTGTGAACTGTTTTACTACATACACCATACCTAAACCCTCTCTTTTAGTTGTATTTTAGTGTTTCTCATCCGACTTTAACTATCTACTTGCATTGGTTGTAGGAAAATCTACTTTACTTCCTTCTATAGGCTATGACAATACACATCCTAAAGCAAAGTTGGAAGCATCCACATGCACATGAAATATCAAGTCCCATTGAGGAGTTTTTAGTATTGTTGTAGTAACAAGACAAGTCTTTAGGGTTTCAAAAGCTTTATCACATTCGTCAATCCATTCAAATTTAGCAATTGATGCATATAAAGGTTTTGCAATATCAACAAACTTGTATACACACTTCCTATAATATCCACAATGTCCTATGAATGTTTGCAGTTCCTTCACATTTGTTGGTTATGGAAAATTTACTATGGCCTTTACCTTATCTTCATTAGTAGAGATGCCATTTTAAGATACTATATGACTCAACATCCTTCCTCTTCTTCGAAAAAACACACATTTTTTTGGGTTAAGACAAAATTTGTAAGTCTACATTTTTTAAATATAGCTCTCAGGACTTATAAATGGTCTTCCCTTTTATTTGACAAGGTATATAGGTCATCCACATAAATTTCCATGATTTTTCTTAGAAATTCTTTAAACACATGACACATCATCCTTTGGAATGTGGCTTGTGCATTTTATTGTATCTTGAGAATCCATCTAAAAAACTATAGACCTCTTTTCCAACTACTCTTTCTAGTAGGTGATCTACTATTGGGAATGGATAGCTATCTCTAATAGTTGCATCATTGAATTTTTTTTTCAGGTTTATACAAACCTTAAGTTTTCTGTTTTTCTAAAAATAGCCAAAAAAATATTTATCTCTTCCTTAATCTTTGGAGAGTATTTATCATTGTATGGATAATGAATTTATTTACTTGGTTTAATTGGATGATCACAATTTTTTAGTTTCTTCTTGATTGTCTTAGGATTCTCCTCTTTTGTTTTCTCTTTGTGGTTTCAAGTTCAACAAAAATCTTTGCTCAATATCATATTTTTAAAGTCAGGTGGAACATCAAATTTATTTTCTTCCTCATCATGAGTTATCTTACTTTTATGTTTTTCTTCCTTTTCATCATTCATTTTATTTCCTCTTCCCGACATTTCATTTTGTTATGTTTCCTAGAAATTTTATCTTTCATGATATCAATTGCTCCCATATTTTCTAGATAAGAATTTTGTTGTTATATTTAGGTAGTGATGTGTGTGAACACTCTAGGACCGTCGGAGCACTTTTTTCCCTCTTTAGGAGGTTTTTTTCCCCTGGCTTGTATATACGCCTATTGCCCTAATGGGCTACTTATCTCTGTACATTCTCTAGTAATACATTCAGTATTGTGTGTTTGTGCTCCAAGCTTCTTCTTCTTCCTTGTGCTGTTCGCGTGCTTCCGCAGACATCTATCTCCAACAATTGGTATCAGAGCAGGTCGTCACTTCTTCTAGGGCGCCGTCGACACTCCTCCGTTTGTAGTCTCAGATTCGCACGAAATTCGCTGAGCATACTCAGGGTGTTTTCGAGATCAAAACTGCTTCGCTTTGTGGTGCCGAAATCGCAATCTGAGCTCGTTTCGGCCTCCGAACGCACTATCGCAATGCTTGTGCAGGCTATTTCGTCCTTTTGTGCCAAAGGTATATACCAGTTTCTGTTCGTCGGTTTAAACATCTCAAAGTCTACTACAGGTCTAGCAGAACTCGTCTGGGCAGTTCCGTTCAACTTTTTGAGATACAGTCAATTTTCTGCATCAAGGTATTTTAGTCACCGGCCATGGCTGAAAGCAGTGATGTATTCCGTATGTTGGCTGTTGAGGATAAGTTGGATGGTACCAACTACCCACTATGGGCGTATATGATGCGACATGTATTGGTTGCAAAAGGATTGTGGAACATTGTGCAGGGTGTTGAAAGACGTCCTGTTACACCTGTAACGACAGGTACTGCAAATACAGGTGCTGGAGCTGATGAAGATGGTGTCGAAGATGATATTCCGCAGATTCCTGTTCGTGCTGTTGTTTCTGTTGCACCTACTGCAGAGCAGATTCGCTGGGATGGAAGAGATGCCCAGGCACATGCATTGATAGCTTTGTCTGTCAAACGTGCTATTATTCCTCACATTCGCTCTTGCAGAACAGCAAAGGATGCTTGGGATACACTTACCACTTTGTACCAGGCTAGGAATGAGGCTCGTGTTGCTTACCTCCGAAAACAGTTGTGAGCACATGAATGAAGGTGATTCGATGGACAGTTTTCTCACAAAGATCAAAGACCTGAAGGAACAATTGATTTCTGCTGATGAGGTTATACCAGATAGCTCACTTGTGCAGACCGTTCTGAATGGTCTTCCTAATTCATATCAGAGTTTTGCCTCTACTCTTCGGTTGATGATGAAAGGCAATCCAAATGCCTTGTCATTTGAGGAGTTAGTCTCTGTTTTGTTGCAGGAAGATCAGTCCAGGCAGAATAGGTCCATTATGCGTGTTGCAGATCAAGCTTTCCTTGCTAGTCAGAAGGGCAAAGGAAAATGGAGCTCTTCTACTAGTAAGCAGAAATCTGCAAATGCTGCACAATCGAAGAACCAGGATAAAGATGAGAAGAAATCAGAAAAGCAGAAATTGTTTTGCAAGTACTATAAAGGAAATGATCATATCATAAAGAACTGTCCAAAACTGGCTGCTAAAGAGGCAAAGAAGAAAGAGGCTGAAATGGTTGTTGCAGAGGCCTCTACACCAAAAACAGAGTCTGCAAATCTTGTGCAGGAAGAAGAATGGGCGTTTACTACTGTCTGTAGTTTTGACCCATCTTCTCATGATCAGTGCATGTCTGCAGTAGACTCAGATGTTTGGTACTTTGATAGTGGGGTGACCAAACATATTACCATGCAGCGCAGTTTCTTCTCTTCACTCGAGCCTGCCCCTACAGGGAATACTGTCACATGCGCCAATAACTCCTCTTATCCTGTTATGGGAGTTGGTAAGATCATTCTGACTACTGCTGATGGTAGTTCTTTCACTTTGTCAGATGCTTTATTTTTGCCAGGGATCAAAAAGAACCTGTTATCAGTTTTTGCATTAGCCAAGATTGGCTTGGTTGTGAAATTCGTTGATGACAGGTGTACAGTCCATGATCTCTCAAATGGCGATGTGATTATTGCTTCTGGCATTTTATGTAGTGGGCTGTATAAGCTCATAGACTATGAAAGATCTGTGAATGATTCGGCATGTGCAGTTCATGATTCTCAGGCTATGTCAGATGCAAAGTTTTGGCATGCATGCTTTGGTCATCTGAATTTTGCTAGTTTGCTACGCCTGCAGAAATCTGAAATGGTGTCCTCTTTGCCCAAACTTGAGGCACCTGGAAAACATGTTTGTGAAGGCTGTATTTTGGGCAAAATGCAGCGTTCTTCCTTTCCAAAAGATGGTTCAGTTCGGGCTACGCAAAAATTGCAGCTTGTACATAGTGATTTATGTGGTCCTATGCAGACACCCTCTTTTGCAAATTACCTTTACTTTGTGACTTTCATTGATTTTTTTCCAGGCATGCATGGGTATATCCACTCAAAGCAAAGTCTGAAGTGTTCATGTGCTTCAAACAGTTTTTGGTTTTGGCTGAAAATCTGTGAGCATGTAAAATGGGCACCCTCCGTTCTGATCGAGGGGGGGAATATATGGCTTCAGATTTTAATGCATTTCTGGCTGAACGTGGGATAACACACCAGTGTACAGTGCCGTATACACCTCAACAGAATGGAGTTGCTGAACGAAAGAACAGGTCACTCATGGAGATGGCGAGGTGCATGGTCAAAAGTCAGGCTTTACCATATAGTTTCTGGCTTGAGGCTGTCATGTGTGCAGCATATGTACTGAACAGGTGTCCCACTAAAGCGTTGCAGTCTATCACTCCATATGAGGCTTGGCATGACCGCAAGCCATCTGTTGCTCATCTGCGTGTTTTTGGTTGTTTGGCATATGCACTAGTGCCTGAACAACATCATAGAAAATTGGATGATAAGGCAGTAAAATGTATTTTTGTTGGGTACAGTTTTGAAAGTAAAGGCTATCGTCTGTATCATCCACAGACTAAACGCATTCTGGTTAGCCGTGATGTTGTCTTTGTGGAAGATGCTATTCAACAATTGCTTTCATGTACTAAGGAGACATCTGTTAGCTCCAAAGACATGTATGATACTTTGATGCCTCTTTTTACAGGTGGACAGTCTAGTGTTGGTCCTAATGAGGCAACTTCTTAGCCTTTGCAGGTTTCATATGATGATGCAGATCATTCCATTTCTGATGCAAATTTACATGATGCACTTGTTGATGAGACAGTTGATATTGAGCAGGCAAAAACTATGCCAAAATGGCTGGTGCAGACTTTGCGTGACAGCAAATTAGATGCACCTTTGTCATATCGTACTCGTTCAGGCTCTCATAGTGCCTCCTTTGCATCAGATTGCTATGCTATGGCTGCATCTAGTCTCTGTGATGAGAATGAGCCTGTTTCTTTTGATGAAGCACAAAATTCAGAAAATTGGATGGCTTCTATGCAATCTGAATATGATGCTATAATGAAGAATGGTACATGGTCTTTATGTGACTTGCCTCCTGGCAAGAAGGCCATTGGCACTAAGTGGGTATACAAGTTGAAGCGTAAACCTGATGGTACAGTTGACAGGTATAAGGCTAGGCTTGTTGCAAAGGGTTATGCACACGAAAGAGGCATTGATTTTGATGAGACCTTTGCACCTACATGCCGTATGACTACTGTTCGGAGCATTTGTGCACTTGCAGCCCATCATGGTTGGAATGTACATCAGTTGGACATTAAAACAGCATTTCTGAATGGTGACTTGCATGAAGAAGTGTATGTTTTTCAGCCCCGTGGCTTTGTGCAGAAAGGGCATGAAAACCAGGTTTGCAGGTTAAAGAAGGCATTATATGGCTTAAAGCAAGCACCATGTGCTTGGTATGAGAAGATACATGCCTATCTGATTGCACATGGTTTTGAGAACAGTCCAACTGAAAGCACCTTATATGTTAAGCGTGCTAATGATGTGCTTCTGATCATTGTTGTCTATGTTGATGACATGCTGCTCACTGGTCCTATTGAGACACATGTTGCTGATTTTAAGGCTGATTTGCATGCCTCATTTGAGATGTCTGATTTGGGGATTTGCATCACTATTTGGGCATTCAGTTTATGCACGTTGATGGTGGAATGGCTTTGTGTCAAACGAAATATATTGACACATTATTGCAGCGTTTTGGCCTTGAAGACTGTAAGCCTATTGCCACTCCTATGGAGACAGGTTTACGATTGAGTCTTCATGATGCTGGAGATGCATTTGATGCTGTTCTCTATCAGCAGGCTGTTGGATGCTTGATTTACTTATGCATTACTTGGCCAGATATTCAGTTTGATGTCTCACAGATGAGCAGGTTTATGCATTGCCCAGGAGTCACGCATTGGAAAGCGGTTAAGCACATCTTTCGCTACTTGAGTGGTACTCGGCTACTTGGGTTGTTTTATCCCAAGGGGGGATCACTACCGCCAGATTTGCATGCTTTTTCTGACTCAGATTGGGCTGGTTGCTATGACACTCATGTGTCCACCAGTGGTTTTTGCTTCATGCTTGGTAGCTCATGTATATCTTGGTTGAGCAAGAAGCAGCCTACTGTGGCCACTTCCAGTTGTGAGGCTGAGTATAGGGCAACTTTCACAACGATTGTTGAGTGTGTGTGGCTCAGACGCCTTATGGCTGATTTGGGTGTTGGCCAGTCTTTTGCCACCACCATCTTCACTGACAGTCAGAGCGCATTGGCAGTTGCGAGAAACCCTGTGTTCCATGCTCGCAGTAAGCACATTGAGGTGCATTATCACTATGTCAGGGAGAGGTTCTCTGCTGGGGAGATCAGCTTGGCATATGTGCCCACGCAGGAGAACATTGCAGACCTTTTCATGAAGGCTCTGCCTAGGGAGAAGTTTGAAGCTTTCCGCAAAGCTTTGGGCTTACTTCCTTTTGTGGAGTGATTTCCACATAGCTTGGCACTTCCTTATACATGAGTGCCAGCTCCTTGTTCACCGCATCACTCCCAGGGGGGATTTGTTGATATATTTAGGTAGTGATGTGTGTGAACACTCTAGGACCGCCGGGGCACTTTTTTCCCTCTTTAGGAGGTTTTTTTCCCTCGGCTTGTATATACGCCTATTGCCCTAATGGGCTACTTATCTTTGTACATTCTCTAGTAATACATTCAGTATTGTGTGTTTGTGCTCCAAGCTTCTTCTTCTTCCTTGTGCTGGTCGCGTGCTTCCGCAGGCATCTATCTCCAACAAATTTTTGCCCATTATTTCCAACTTTTCTTCTTTTTTAGATGCATTCTCATTTGGATCTACGTTTATTATTCTTAATGCTATGTGAAAGTTATCATATCCTTCTTCGTTTTGAAAATTCATCCCCACATTTTCTTCATAAGCTATAATGAATGTTGCCAAAATATGACTTGATCCATATGGTTCAAAAAATTCATCATTAAATACTTGAGGTACATACCTTTCATCCTATACAACTCTCTAATTTATACAATTTTCCCTTATCAAAAGAAATATTTTTGAGAGTTTTTTTTTGATGGACCATATTTCCAAAGTTGTGCTTCATTTTCACTTTCTTCAGTTAAAACTTCTAGAGACTCACCTATAGAATCTTGATCATTGTGCACTTTATTCCATTCTCTTCGAGATATACCATGATATTTCCCTCTTCTTAGATTGACTTTGGTCATATTTCCTTGGTTTTGTAGGTAAAGCCAATCTTTTTCCCAATCTTGAACTACATGTAATTGTCTCATAAAAGTTATTCCCAAAATAATATCATATGAAAGCTAGATGAATTCCACAGTTGCAAATGTATGTTCCATTTTGATTGCAAATTTTTTTATTATTACCTTTTCCCATATACCCAAAGGTTTTTCTATAAGCCCATCTGCAAATTGCAATGTCATTTGAGTAGGGTTTGAGTTTCTTAGCCCCCCATTCTTGGCATATATTTCTTGTCATTATGGCTACTCCAACTCCACTATCTAGAATGGCATTTTCTTGTTTACCTTCATATTGAATTTAGAGTATTTTATTTCCTTCATATCCTTCACAATATGCTCCAATCTTATCTTTTGGTACATATTATATCCTTTTTTTGCACATATTCACTCACATGATACCTCTTAGACACTTATACATTACTTTTTGCAATGGGAGCCTTTAGATTCAACCTATATTCAGATTTTTGTATCATACGCACATTGCATATTGAATTTTGAATTTATTAATGTGTGTACTAGCATTAATCTATTGCATTTTTATAAGTGTCTTGTCATCTCTCAATATTGTAATCTTGATCAAGTTAAGGTGTGTAATGTGCTAAGGTCTACTATTGGAAAGATCTTGGATTTAATTGGTATTAGAGCATAGTTGGCATACATCCTTAACTCAAGATGAGTGACTATAGAGATGGATTGGAAAAAGAAGAATAACTTGATGGAATGTCTATTTATCCAATTTTATGATGGTGAATTTTCTAGTTTCCAAAGACTTGCGGAATATTATCCATGGCAAGTACACTAGCCCTAGACAAGTAGAAGAAGATGTGGCTTGCTCATCGAAGAGGAGTGCTACCCCGATTTCTACTCAATAGAATAAAGAGGAAGAAGAGGAGATTATATCTTCAACTAGAGACATACGGAGATAGATGCAGATTTAACCTACAAAAGAGCAGTATAGATGGGATTCAAGTGCACATGCACTCTCATTTATTGCTATGGGAGTCAAGAGGTATATCATTCCATAGATCATTTCATGCATAACCTCTCATTGGTCTTGGTTGGAATTAGAGAGTCTCTATGAGATCAAGAACCCTACTAAGAAAGCTCATGTTAGGAGGCAATTAATCAAAACAAGGATAAAGCTTGGTGTTGGAGTTTGAGCTCTACAAAAGCACACGAACAACATAAGGAAGAAGAAGAAGCTTGGAGCACAACACACAATACTAAATCTACTACCAAGTGAATGTGCAAAGATCACTAACCCATTAGGGTTATAGGTGTATATGCAAGACAATGGAAAAAAACCCTCTAAAGAGGGAGAAAATTACTCTGACAATCCTAACTATGTTCACACACATCACTACCAAAATATATCAATGAATCCCCATGAGAGTAATGCAATGAACAAAGATCTGGTACTAATGTATACGGAAGTGCCAAGCTATGTGGAAAGAGATCAATCCAAAAAAGGAATAAGCCCAAAGCTTTGCAAAAATCTTCAAACTTCTCCCAAGGAAGAGCCTTAGTGAAAAGATCTACAATGTTATCCTCGATAGGCACATATGCCAAATTGATCTCTCCAACAAAGAACCTCTCCTTCACATAATAATAATGCATCTCAATTTTATTTGTGCGAGCATGGAACATAGGGTTCCTTGCAAGTGTGAATGCGCTCTGACTATCCGTGATGATGGTGGTGACAAGAGACTAACCAACACCCAAATCAATCAAAAGGCATCTGAGCCACACACACTCAATAGTCACAATGATATACTTAGCTTGACAACTAGAAGTGGACACAGTAGGATGCTTCTTGCTCAACCACGATATGCATGAGCTACCAATCATGAAGCGAAAACCACTAGTGGACATAGGAGTGTCATAAAATCCAACCTAGTTAGAGTCAGAAAAAACATGTAAATCTGGTGGTAGTGATCCCCACTTGGGATAAAACAATCCAAGTAGCCGGGTACCACTCAAGTAGTGAAAGATGCGCTTAATTGAATACCATGCTTGACACCTAGCCAATGCATAAATGTGCTCAACTAAGAGATAGAAGATTGAATATCAAGCCAAGTTATGCATAAGTAAGTCAAGCATCCAATATCATGTTGATAGAGAACAACATCAAATGCATCTCTAGCATCATGAACACTCAACAACAAAACCTCTTTCCATAGGAGTGGCGATAGGTTTACAATCTTCAAGGCCAAAACACTGCAATAATGTATCAATATATTTAGTTTGACACAAAGCTATTCCCAATCTTTCCTAGTCTTATCTTTCCTAGTCTAATCATGGTACTATTAACGAATTGTGAGATCATGAACATTATCAATCTGTTTTTTATCTCCCAATCTTTCCTAGCCTACAACTCGACTGTAGTAGGTGCCATAGGATCCAATTGTCTTGCCTTGACATGTGATCTATCAATGATGCCACATAGATACTTGATTAATATGAAAATGAGCATCCCAAATCTCAAAGGCAAGTAGTTGTCCTTCTCAAGCTTCTCAATAGCATTGGAATTATTAGCCATGATAAACGTAGGTGTGTGTTACCTCTGTAGAATTTTAGCTTTACTCCTTTGCTGGTGAGCACTCCTCCAGATGCTCCCCCTCGATGTACCCTTTAAGTATTTCACCTTGTTGTCTTGCTTCAGTTCAAGTTTTCTTTCACTCTGCTTGATGTCCTCAAGCTACTCTCATGCCACTGATGGAAGATTTCTCCTCCAAATGCACAACAAGAAACTTGGACCTTACCCAATACCTTGTAAGTTGTTGCTCTCAGACTAGTACTCACTAAAACTAATATAACTCAGAGTTGCTTAACCAAATTGTCAAACCCTTTTAGCCACATAAACTAGACACTAAGAGATTTTGAATGAGCTATGAATCACTAGATGTGGACACCTCTAGACAAGTCAACTTAGACACACAAGAGATAGTAATTTTCCTTTCAGGTTTTGGGAGAGACCAATAGAGAAGCAAGCATCTATAAATTATAGTACAAGAGAAGAATTCGCCAAAATCCTTGCGGATATAAAATTTTTTCTTTATGATCTTTCTAAAACGCATAAAAGCACTAAAGATGGACCTTTCTATGGAGAGAGAATAAAATCCTAATAGGTTGTTATAGAAATTCAGTATAAACAGCATCTTGAGTTTGTACCATCCACAAAAACTTAGAATGAGCTTGGATGGTTCTTAAATAGCCATGAGAGCCTTCCATGACTCTTCATATGTCCTCCATGTCTCTTCACATGCCCTCCTTATCTCTTCAGCTACCTTGTGACTTTCTCTCTTCATTGGAGTGTCTTTTGGTGGTTCAATGCCTCCTTTTGGATAAGATTGTGCCTTCAAACATGTGGTTTGAATTTCTCAAGGTTAAAAAGCCTTCAAATGTAGTTATTTAGTGAAAAACATATGCTTATGCTTGCCCTAGAAAACACATAACTTTTAACACTCATAACTAGAAGTGGCCATAGTAGGCTGCTTCTTGCTCAACTAAGATATGCATGAGCTATCAAGCATGAAGCAAAAACCAATGGTGGACACACGAGTGTCATAGCAACCAACCAAGTCAAAGTCAGAAAAAGCATGTAAATTTGGTGGTAGTAGAAGTATACCCAAGGCATTGAATATGAGAGGTTTCTGCATCATGTATGCGTGCTTAAAAAGGTCCTTTATGGATTCAAGCAAGCCCCAAGGGGTTGGAACCCAAGACTTGTGGATTACTTGCTAAAATATGGATACAAGTAGATTCATGCTGACCCATCACTCTTTGTGAAGAAGGAAGGTAGCAAAATTTTTCTCATTTGTATATACATTGGCAATTTGATCATTATAGTGGATGATGAAGCCAATATCAGGAAATAAAGAGAAATATTGGATGTGAGTTTAAAATCTCTAGTTTAGGTATTTTAAGGTACTTCCTTGGGATTGAAGTCCTATACAAAGAAGGTATATACTTGATGCAAATGAAATACATCCTAGATCTATAATAGAAGTTTCGCTTGTGTGGTTGCAAGACTATTTCAAATACATTACAAGTTAATGTTAAATTAAGTGCTAATGAGGGATAAGTGTAGGATGTGATACCTACCAAAGAGTGTATCTAAACTAATCAATCGATGGTTAGCTAGATCATAGGGAAAGAAAAATATTCTATATAAGGATCACTTCACCTTTGTTTCATGAATTCCCTCTTAGTTTAGTAAAGTACTCAACTCTAAAAATAAGCACCCTTGGTTGCTTATCTAATTTTCTAATCATTTTTCTCCTCTTTATCTAGAGGTGTAGTTAGGCTTTCATATTCTATTTGTACTAGATTTTAGAGTGTTTTTTGTTATATAATTTTACTCATTTATGTTGAATTCAAGAACCATTTTGTCTCTCCTATAGTGTCCCAAAGTGTACCAAAGTCTCAAGTTTTTTTGCCAAATGAATTGTGAGAAATCGCTAAGTTTGTGAACCGATATCTTTGCAAATAGGTAGAGAGTGTGTTACAGACAAATAGCTTATGTTGAAGTGGATGGTTCTCATAGATCAAAAATTCTTTTTCTTTGACTCAAATCTTGTTGGATAGGCATCAAGATCTACTTTTCATCTATAAAACTTCATTTTGAGTCTCTATATAATTGTAGAGAAAAGTCTAGAACAATGAGCATATATCAATGTGTGCGGCCTAGTGAAGGGCAACCATCTTTTGTAGCTGCATTGGGGTGTTAGAATCTTCTCTCATCATATTAAGCATGAAATTTTGACGTTGATTAACCCACCATAACTGAATGGATCAATTACTCAATTGTAAAATCAGTTAATGCATAGGTATGCTCAACTCATGGAGGTAGATAAGACTATATGACGACATGATCTAGTAATTAGTTTTGTGAAGATATCAACTCATGATGTTTGAGCTAATATTGAGCGATGTCTAGAGGAGCAAAGGAAAAGATACAATTTTATTGATAAATGGAAAAAGAGGATATTAGAGGTTGTAGCATATATGAAATAAAGCAAAGAAATGCTCTATGAACAACTCTCTACTTCACAACTAAGAGATCCACAATTGGATGATCTAAAGGATCTTAATGTGATTGGACACATTGAGATCACATCCACATCAAGGAATCCTGTTGAGCTGCAACTGACGACACTTAGGAAGAAATCAAAGCCACACTATCAAGAGAAATATTATTGCTGTAAAACAAGGTCTATGATCTTAGTTTTCAAGAAAATATAGTTTAATTCATCCAAATCTGATGCAAACAACTTATCACTTATTATGTAGCAAGTCCATAGGCCACACTATCAAGAGAAATATTATTGCTGTAAAACAAGGTCTATGATCTTACTTTTCAAGAAAATATAGTTTAATTCATCCAAATCTGATGCAAACAACTCATCACTTATTATGTAGCAAGTCCCTCCACCTAATATTCAACAAAATCTTCAACTAAATCTCCAGAGAAACTGATAGGAGAAATACTAGAGGGAAATGGTGTGTTTGGTGCATCTCTAATGAGCACTTTTTGTATGCATGTGAAGCTTTGAAGGAGGATAAGGAGCAGCCCTTGGTGATCAATATAGATAAGAAGTTCTTTGATTATATTTCATGATTGCCTTTAACTACAATTAGGGAAAGGGGGAATGAAAAAACTTCATGAAAACTTGTCTAATCAGAACTTATGTTCCTCAACACTTCAATTAGAACCCTTGGACCATAGTGGACATGAAGGTGATTGCATGAGTATGAACCAAAGCTATTATAAACCCAAAATTCTAATGTTCAGAAAAAGAGGAAACACGAGGAGATGTAGGATAAAAGTGAGCCCAAGAGAAGAGTTTTGAGAAAACAAGCAAGGGAAGAAGCTAAAAAAAGTTCAATTTAAATAGGGAGAAAGTTCAAAATCCAAGAAAAAAAGAGAAATTAAAGAAGGAAAGAAACCTATGAAGAGTGACCAAGTTCAAGCCAAAGAATCAAAAGAAGACATACCTAAACTTCTGATTTACCAAGTGAAAAACAAGATGAAAAAAAAAAACTAAAAGCATCTTAAAGCTATAATGATTTTTGAACTTGAAAAGAAAGTCAATGCCAAGGAGATTCTACATGATATATTATTTAAGAGACAAGTCATGATTTCCTCAAAACATGTGTTTTCCAGTTCTAAACCTGAGTTCAACAACAAATTTATCAAAATTTTCCAAAGAAAAAGATTTCCACTTCCACAAGATATTGCGATGTATAAAACTACAAAGTTAGTACATGTGATGAATGATATTGTTACTTTTGATTACTCTAATGAAGAGATTGATGAGGCTTACTGTTACACTTATGTGTTCCTCGAGTAGCTTTGATGTTAACCTTTTCCCTATACATGGGCACTTCTTACTCTAGTGCTGGCTAGAGGTTCTTTTCCCATGTTACCACATACTTGATACTCTCATATGTGGTGGTACTTTGTACTTAGGGATTTTATTCAGCTCTTACTTTAGTTCAGTTGATCGATCAAGAGAGAGAGCTATTCCAGCCATCATCTTCTCCGTGTGTCTTGCTACGTTTGTGCTCCTTGTGTGTGCTTCTCGTGTGTCTCTCACACTTCTACACACACTCAACATTGGTATCAGAGTAGATTCAGCTTCTTCTCAAGTTTCGGATTTTTGTGTCGCGGCGTGCGTGCACTTTAACAGTGCAAATCGACTTCCGAGCATAGAAGTTTGAATTTCAGCAGCCCGAAAACATTTCCACCAGGTGCGCTACAGTTTTACCCCCATTTCGAAGCCATTCGTGGAGTCAGAATTGCCATCAGAGTGACAGTTCAACACTCATTTCAGTTTTCGTCGAAGTGAAGATTTTGTCACATTCTTGTTCCTTAGTGAAATGGCGGGCAGCAGTGACTTGTTTGGCATGCTTCAAGCTGAATATAAGCTTGATGGGACCAACTATCCGATGTGGTCTTACATGATGAAGCATGTTCTTGTTGCAAAACAACTTTGGAACATAGTGGTAGATGTAGATCGAAGACTGGTAGGTGCTTCTACTTCATAGTCTACTGTCACAGATGGAGCTTCTTCTTCGAGTACAGTGGTTTCTCCTTCTCCACCTACACAGGAGCAGCTTAGATGGGATGGAAAAGATGCTCAAGCTCATGCTTTGATTGCGCTTTCAGTGAAGCGTCATATAGTTCCACACATTCGGTCATGTTCTACATCGAGACAGGCATGGGACACTCTTGCTTCTTTGTATGCCATGCGTAATGAAGCACATGTTGCATAATTGAGGAAGCAACTTGAGGATGTATGTATGGCTGAAAATGAGTCAGTGGATGTGTATGTGAGACGTATCAAGGACTTGAAAGAGCAATTGGCAAACATAGATGAGATCATTCTGGATGCATCACTCATTTCTACATTGTTGAAAGGATTACCAGAATCTTTTCAAAGCTTTGCTACTACACTTCGTTTGGTTGCAAAAGGAAATCCTAATATGTATGCATTTGATGAGGTTGTGTCTCTTCTTTTGCAAGAAGAGCAATCTAGAGTGAACAGGAGTGGTTTGATTGAGGGAACACAAGCACTTGCTATCTCACAAAAGGGGAAAAGCAAGTATGGTTCAGCTTTGGGTTCATCAAAACCAAAGACTCAAGCTTCCTCTTCCACTCATTCCTCTAATGATGGTGATTTTCAAAAGAAGAAGAGATGCAAATATTGCCGAAAGGCTGGTCATACTATTGATGAGTGTAGAAAGCTTGCTAAATGCAATGAAAAGAAGAAGGAATCTGGCATGTCTATTGCTGAAAATTCAGCAAATGCAAAGAATGATGAAGCTAACATGGCTCAAGATTTTTGGGCATGTGTTGTTACATGTCATTATGATGCTTCTTTACATTCTAAATGTATGGTTGTGAGTGAGGCTGATTCGGATTGGTTCTTTGATAGTGGTGCTTCAAAGCACATAACATCATGCAAAAGATTTTTTTGCCTCTTTGAAAGATGCACCTAAAGGAGGACATGTGGTGTGTGCAAACAATGCCTCTTATCCTATCATTTGAGTAGGAGACATTGAGCTTACGACTGCAAATGGAGGTGTGATTATCTTGAAAAATGCATTATATGTGCCCGCTATCAAGAAGAACTTAATTTCAGTTCCGTTGATTGCCAAAGCTGGACTTCATGTACACTTTGTTGATGATAAGTGTATGGTTCATGATTTCAGCAATGGTGATGTTATTGTGATGTCCCGTACATTATGTAATGGTTTGTATCGCATGGATACATACAAGAGGGCTACCTCGAATGCCTTAGTTGCTCATACTTCTTCCATGGCTGAAATGGAGCTTTGACATGCTCGTTTTGGCCATTTAAACTTCAATAGTTTGCTCTACTTGCAAAAGAAGGACATGATTATTGGCTTGCCTACACTTGAGTCCATTGAAAAGCATGCATGTGAAGGTTGCATTCTTGGCAAAATGCATCGTGCTTCTTTTCCAAAAGATAGTCATACACACACTACGAGAAAATTGCAACTTGTTCATAGTGATGTATGTGGTCCGGTCAAGACTCCATCTTTTGGGAAGCATGTATATTTTTTTACCTTCATTGATGATGCTACTT
Organism: Ceratopteris richardii; assembly: GCA_020310875.1. Taxonomy (NCBI): domain Eukaryota; kingdom Viridiplantae; phylum Streptophyta; class Polypodiopsida; order Polypodiales; family Pteridaceae; genus Ceratopteris; species Ceratopteris richardii. Next base: position 108,599,688 of record CM035430.1, read on the forward strand.
GCCATACATGGGTGTATCCTATGAAAGCAAAGAATGAGGTATTTTCTTGCTTCAAAGCAGTTTTTGCTATGGCTGAAAATTTTTCTTCACAAAAGCTTTTGACTCTACGCATGGATCGTGGTGGTGAATACATGTCACATGAGTTTAATGCTTTTCTTCGTGAAAGAGGTATTTCACACCAATGTACGGTGCCATATACACCTCAAATAAAGGGTGTTGCCGAGCGTAAAAATAGAACTCTACTTGAAATGGCACGATGTATGGTTAAAGGAAAGCATCTTCCTCATAAGTTTTGGATGGAAGCGGTCATGTGTGCAAACTATGTGTTGAATCGCTGTCGGGAAGTTGCGGACATAAGGCTGGTGGATCAGTCAGCCACTAAATCCCTCGGCACACGCAGGGTGTATGAGACAACCGTAGGTGTTTTAGGTAGGTTTTTCTTTCACCTAAGGTAAAAGAAATTCTAAATTACTCTTAACTCTAGGAAATATGGATTAGGTAATTGTAACACTTTAAACGTCTAAGAACCGTAAGGCTGGGCTGCTCTATATCTATCAATAGCTTCTTGAGGTATAGGTAATATCAAAGTTTCCTTAGTTAATTTTTCTTTTATAATTTCGTCTTCTTGGATTTCTAAATGATTAGGTTGTGTACGCTTAATTAAGGGTGGTGGAAATGAATCTATGTTATCTTGGGGTTCATTGGATGCTATAAATCTATTAAGACAATAATCGTGAGATACTGATATTAACGATTCGTGTGTAATAATATCCTTAACTACTTCTACTTCAACTTCTACTTCTAAAGGTGCATTATTTTTAGATTGAATTGGATTTTCAGATGACATGGACAAGAAAGAGAATGCAAATTGAATTTGAATTAATGCTAATGACAATAATGGATGATTACAATGCTAGAAAGCAATGATATAATTTCTCTATAAGATTGCTAACAACTAGTGAATCCTAAACAAAAGCTTAATCAAGGATAAGTTCTATGGATTTACATCAGATTGTCGGATATTTGATTTGTTGAAATCTCCTCTTTTGTAACGATGCTCTTCGATACTTTTGCTTTCAGTGTCTGCAAGAAATCATTAGGAAAAACTGGAGCTCATCACACTCATTTAAATACATACACAAGTCATTTCTAAACCACTCTTTTTAGTTGTAACTTTTAATCTACAACCACACTTTAATCTCCTTACTTTCACCACACTTTCCAGTTTAACTTTTCTACTTTAATTACACTTAATTTCTACTTCTCTCTTTTCATCTTCACTAATTCTCTCCACTCTTTCTCTTAACCAACTTTTTTCACTTTAAGTGCATCTTCTATTGAGACCACTCCTTAAATCTCTTTAGTTACACAACTTATATAAGCCATTCTTTTTCCTAGCACTCATATAGTCCACTAGTTATTTATCCATTTCATTAATCATTTTAATCTAATTAGCCTACATTTCTTATTTAAATAAATCAATTAATTTAATCTTAGTTTAAGGGTTTAATTAATTAGAACCTTAGTATTTAAATACACATATTTAATTAAAATAATTTTTAATGACATAGTTTAATGTTTAATACATAAATATGTAATTTATATATTAATGTTTTTAAATAACATCTATTTTGACCCTTTAAAAATAGTAAAACCCTAGAAAAATCTACTTGGAACCCATCAAAAACCCATTGAAACCCTTTGGAAATTAATTGAAAACCTAGTTAAACCCTATCATTAACCAAGAAATAATGCTCCTAACTTAAATGCACATGATTAAACGTAAACCTAGGGTTTTAAACCATAATTCAATACTTCTATGGCCTAAACACACATTATTCGAGCAGTTTAGGGTAAACCATAATTTGATCTTTTGTTTTCTTCATCCATTTGATCCTACAAATACTTAACAAGAGTTTAGTTCCAAGAAAAAACATTGTAATAATGAGAAATTAGAATTAACCAATAATCATTTTTTATTTTTCCTGATCGTCAACGGAAAGGTTGAAAACTTTCCGACATTCGCCCCGACCAAACCTGCACATCGTCCTCGATGGGCCAAACCTGCTGATCATAGAAGGCAATATCAAATTCTTTTGAAAATTATTCATGACTCAAATGCAAATAGTCTATAAAAAAAATGCTTCTATCATTAGTACATCTTCTGGTAGCAAAGAAAACTTATAAAATTATGTAAGCTTGAATTTCAACCTTTTCGTTCAATGCATGAATTGGAAACAGGTTTTAGAAAGAAACTATAGAAGTCATTCAAATAGTGTTCGTACTAACTCTTCTATTAACTCTGTTCATAAGTAAAGCATATGTTATATAAGCCTTCTATCCTCATCTCATAGCCACTTGCCTTTAAGATACAAAAAACTAACTCCCCTCTAGCAGACATCCGCCTTATATAGCCCGCTTTTTAATTCAGAAGTAATTTCAAGACCACAACTGATTCATTGACATCGTTTGATTTTTCTTTCATTTTTATTTTTTTAATCATAATTTTTCTTTTTGTCTTTTTAATTTTATTTTCTTACATATAAAAGAAAATTTAAACATTATTTTGATTAAAACATTCATTCATCATTTTCTTCATCAGATAATAAATCATAAAATTCTTCATTTCTTTGTTTAAATATTTTAACTCTTTTACCTGCAATTAAATTTTTAAGCGGAGTTCCATCTAACTCTCTTAAGGCATACATCCCATTTTCATAGATTTTGACCACCACATAAGGTCCAAACCATCGCTTTTTTAATTTTTTACGAGCATCATACTGTGTATCGAATGTGCTATCATATATCAATACCCAATCATTAATTTTTATTGGCTTTGGCCTTAACCTATGTGATTTATCAAAATATTTTTTATTTTTAAGCCGAGAATTTTTTAATTTAGCTACAGCGTCTTCCAATCTCTCATTCCCTTGCTCTAGTTGCTGAATCCTTAAAGCTAATAAGTCTTCAGTAGATAAATTATCTTTCCAAGGAAGCGTAGTCCAAGTAAGAATTTATATAGTTACTGGAAAAATTGGCTTTTGGCAGTACATTAGTTCTGCCGACATAAACCCCATTGTTCTAGTGCAGGTCATTCTATCAGCCCACAAAGCAAATGGCAAAAATTTTGGCCAATTCGTAAGTTCTCCTTTGCAAGCTTTAGAAATCGCCTTTATGATAGGAGAATGCCCTCTTTCAATCTTTCCGTTAGCCTCAGGGTTATATGCAGTCGTAAGAGCTAAACGAATTCCATGCCTAGCAAAGAATTCCCTAGCCTCTTGCGCATCTAGTTCGCCCCTATCGGCTACTATTTTTTCAATATACCCAAATCTTGAAATCACATCTTCAAGAAGAAATTTGCATACATTGAAAGTAGTTTTTGATCTTAGAGCTCGGCCTTCCACATGATTAGTAAGATCTTCTCGAGCAAGAACTATGTATCTCATTCTATCGATACCTTTGGGCATGGTTACTAAGTCTACTACCCACTTATAGTATATGCATGGTGGATACGTAGGATGCAGTGGATCCCTATGCTTAACCGATGAATAAACTTGACATACATCGCAAGAATCCACATATTTCTTTACATTAACATAAATACCTGGCCACCAGTAACACTCTCTAATTTTTTCATAAGTGGCAACAAATCCTTTATGCCCGGCCCATAAAGTATCATGCATGCTCTTCATGACTTGCATCTGAAGATTCTTAGTACCTAGTACTCTTTGTGGCATTTTGATCTTCCCCCTTGCATGTCTCCAAATTAACCCATCTTTTAAGAAAAAGTTAAATGCTCTTTTTCTAATATTTCTAAATCTATTTGAAGACCATGAAGGTGATCTAACTAAAGTACTAAGATACTTTCCAATCTCTAGCCACTCTCCTTCGTATTCATCTGAATTAAATTTTTCATATACATAAACTTGGGAATCATAATTTATCGTATTAGTTTCTACTTTGGCTTCATCATTCTCATCATATCTAGCTCTTGAGAGCATATCAGCAACAGAGTTAGATTTTCTTGATATATGAATTAAAACTGGATTTATAAATTTAATATAAGAAATCCAGCGAAGCATTGCAATATCCGGTGAAGAACAATTTGTGATCATTCCAATTAGCGGTAAACAATCTGTCTCCACAATCACATTTGCTCCTATGAAATATTCTTTATCAGACTTAAGAGCTGTGACTAAACCCCAAAGTTCTCTTTTAATTTGAGGATAATTTCTTTGAGTATTATGTAAAATCTTAGTTCCAAATCTAATAGCATATCTTCTACCCTCTTCATCATCTTGACTTATGACCCAGCCAATTCCAATAGGACTAGTATCAACAGTCAAAATAATAGGCTTATTATTCGTATAATCTACTCGTTTCAGGATTGGAGCTTCTTGCAATAACTTCTTTAATCTTTGCATTGCTTGAGTATGCTTTTCTGTCCATAAAAATTTTCTTTTCTTTCTTAATAAATCATAAAGACAGTCAGCTACATGTGCAAAATGTGGTATCCATATGACATAGAAGATACAAGCTCCTAAGAATCGACGAACTTCACTCACATTTTGACATATCTCAGAAATCTTACTAATGGCATCAATTTTCTGAGGGTATGGCTTCCGTCCATAATAGCCACAAAGATGACCTACTATTAGGACCTCATTAACACCAAAAGTAGATTTTTCTATAGATAATGTTAAGCCAACTTGAATAAATCGCTCAAAGATTTTTTTGCAATCAAAGATATGAGCCTTTACAAATCTTCGACAACCATCTTCATCCAGAGTACTATCTTTCTCTTCTTCCAAGCAACCCTTAATGGGAATGTCATCTATAAAAGGCATAGTAATGTGAGGAATAAAATCATGCAAAACCAAATTCATTGCACTCATCATGTGTGCTACTGAATTGGTCGCACCTTGAGGCAACGTACACATCCTAACTAATCCCAAAGGTGTTTTCATGGTAGTAATGTCTCTACTCTCTAATGCCAATTGAAATTGATCATACCCAGAGTAGAGATCACCCATTGAATAAATCGAATTGCCTGAAAACGCTTCCGCAAATTCATCCACAATTGGACCTGTACCCACATTTCTAATGGTCACTTTATTAACTGGTTGAAGATCTTGGATAAACCGAAGTTTTCCACTCTTCTTGGGCACAGTAAACCAACGGTTTGAATAGGGAGCTGAAGAGGATTCTAAAATATGCATATGAATTTTTTTCTTTAAGTAATCTAATCAGCTCTGGAAGATGAGCTTTAGGTACAGGAATAGGGCTCAAAATCCAAGGAATATGGGGAATAGTGAAAATAATCATCGGTGAAACTATCTTAGGATCTCCACATCCTATCTCTGAAGGCTCAAGAGAAAATGCTCTTCCATGTTGCTCAATAATCTTTAGAAAATACTCTTTTTCTGCTGGAAGAAGGAAACCACTAGCATCTAATTTAATTTGATTTAAGGATTCTTTAGTAAATACATGGCCAATATTTGTCGGATTTCTGAGGATTGGCTCATGACTTACATTCTTTATAATATCATTACTGAATTTTGGTAGTGGTTGTGCTACGGGTTTAACCTTCTTACTAACAGTTTTGTATTTGGTCTCCACTAAGGCATCATACTCATGATTAATACTAGAGGCATATTCTTGAATTAATGCATACATATCAAGTGAAGAGATAAGAATATGGGAATTAGACTTACTTTGATAACAAAGTTCTAATTCTTCTAATGTTGAAAAGCAATGTGTAGTTTCAATAATATGTTCAATACTTTCATCCATTAATAGATCTCCTTTGTGTTTCAAATGTTTTTCGTATTTTTTTATAAGTTTTCTTGGAATTTGTTTAAAATGAAAAATATTTAAAGTAGCAGACGGAAAATAAACAGTCATTTTATCTAAATTCTGTACAAGATTTTGCGAGATTTCGAAGCAAAGTCCACTATCATCTCGCTCAACAGTGGCATTTATTCGAAATCCTGATCTAAGTGTCTTAAAGGTGTTTTTCGTAAAGACCTACGATTACGAGGATGGTTAATACAGAGCGTCATGAATTGAACCGATTTAAGGCCATCACGAGAACGAATTCTTGCAAAAGCACTTCCATCGTCCAATACTTTTGTCTCCATTCTTTGTTCACAAATGAACGGCTGCCCCAAAATAATTGGGTACAAGCAGTCATCATGAACGAAGAAATTATGTTCCTCTTTAACATCTCCAATTGTAATAGGAACATTAGCACAAGCTCCTAGTAAATAGCCAGAAGCATTGTTGGCTGCCTTCATTTTCCATCCATGGTCCCGATCAATAGGCCATTTTCCTTCGTTATAAATCTCCCTCGAGACTACATTAATTTCTGATCCTGAATTTATTAATGCTACTTGCGGTTTATTATTATTACCTATCTTAACCATAGTTTCAGTGGTACCTCGAGCCCAATGTTTTTGAATGTAATGGCTATTTGGGTCATCATTTCCTTTTTCTAAATGTCCAATCATAGGACCCAAATAATTTCTACGATCAGCAGATTCTCGATACTCTGATTCATTAATTTGTACAACACTCACTTTCGGTTCATCCTGTTCTTTCCTTTCCTCCATTTCTATATCTTCCGTTCTATACTCTATAGGTTCTCTTCTTCTTTTAATGATACTCATGAAATCTTCCTTCACATCTGTTCTTGAAAATGCTAACCATTCCTCTAAGGTCATGGTTACTTCTGCCTTCATGATTTTTTCATCCATAACTTTCCGAATATCTATTTGCTTCTCGATTTGCGAGATCAATCGGAAAGTCGGAGGTTTCTTTTTCGGTTTTTCTTCCTTACTACCTTCTTCTCGTATAGGTTGCGATTCATTAAAATTATCCTGACTTCTATCTTCACTTGTAGTTTTCTTTTCTAAATTTTCTCCTACTTTCTTTCCTTTACCCTTATTTTGAGGTTTCTTTTCTTGTTCCTATTGTTTTGGTTCATGATTAGACTCCATCCTAGGTGGTTCATTAATTGTCTCAGTAGGTTCGCCCTCTTTTCTAGCCCTAGTTGTTCGTTTAGACTGTCCCTCTTCATCCCGTTTTCTTTTCTCGTCTACATTAATTTCATGAGCATATACTGAGAACATATCTACTGGCTCATTCCAACATGTCTTTGATCTAATATCTGAGCTCGTAGCATATAAGTTCTCAACTGATAACTTTCCTCGACTAGCAGTATCATAAACTTGATTCCAGAAATCACAATTAGAATCATCACTATCCAGCCGACAAGCATAAGTATTTTGGCTTGTGGAGGCTTCAAAGAAGGTTTTCATACCCCCTTTTCCATAGTTTGATGCCAAAGGCCTTTTTGTTACAAAGTCACAGATCTTTTGATCTACTTCTGTGACCCAATTCCTATCCTTGGCCTCTTTGAATAAGTTGCATGTCCAGTGTGGATGCTCTAAATCATCACACCAGAGACATCTGCGTGCTTGGTTAAATGGTCTTCTAACTGGCATCTGATTCCTAGGATTTTGTTCTAATTCTTTTGGTTTCTCCTGATCTCTCCATTTAAGCTCTTGCATACTCTTTATAGTAGCTATTTCAGTCGCCAAAGTCTCCACATGTTTGACAAGTGATTCTACTGATGTTTTTAACACTGTAAGTTCAGAGTCATCCTTTTTAGGGTTATGAGAAGTGGGGTCATTATCTATCTTTCCTGGCATATCTCTTTCATATATTCTTGGATTTTGCATCTGATTTCGCTCCTGTCTTTGGGCTAACCTATGGACAGCTGCTCGAACGTTATCCCAATTTCCAAAGCCCACTCGCAGTCGCTCCATCCTCAAGCATTGGTTCTAGCTCACGTCTAAGAGATGGATCTAGCATGTTTAGAAACTTTCTTAATTTATCTGGTTCTAGAGCTGTTCGGTCTGCTTGAGGCATTTGGTTAAATTTGATATCAAACTCAGTTTAACCCCTGAGTAATATGTTGGTCTAATTTCGTTGTTCCTACCCATCGCATGAATGTGGCTCTATTATTCTTACTGTAATCTTCATGCAAAAATTCAGTAAGAAGCCGAGTCTTGAAATCCGCCCAAGTCATGTTTGGTTGCACTACTCTCAATTGGATTCTCTCTCTAGTGAAACCATGAGCAATTCGTATAAATGTATCTTTTTTATTGTCTTCAGGTAACCCATATTGTTCTGTCAATTGTTCATAATATTTAAGATAAGCTGTTACATTTATTCCAGTAAATTCCCCCCTATCCGTTTTAATTGCATCTATGATCTTCCAAATGCGCTGCTCTTCAAAGTGGTCAGCCATAGTAGATAAGTCTAACTTTACAGATAAATATGAAATATAAGTATATAACTCTCGTAATAGTACGTCTATTTCTTGATCTTGATACGACTCCGTGGTAAAAGAAACAGAAATATAGAAAATATTCCTACTCTTTTGCCAACAAAAATAAAGAAAATTTTCCTACTGCTTTGCAAAAGAAAATTTTCCTACTATTTTGTAAACAAAAAGAAAATTTCCCTATGATCTGGCAATAAAGAAACTTTTTCTACAATTTTGTAAATGGAAATACAGAATCCTTTCCTGCTACTTTAGAAATAAAAATAAAGAAAACCTTTCCTACTATTTTGCAATAGAAAAAATAAAGAAGAATTTCCTATTGCTTTGCAAACAAAACAAAATTTTTCCTACAATTTTGCAATAAAGAAACTTTCCCTATTACTTTGTAAATAGAAATAAAGCAAGCTTTCCTACTATTTTGCAATAAAAGTATAAAAACTATTCCTACTTTTTGGCAAACAGAAATAAAGAAAATATACCTGATCAACCTTTGATGAAGAGGCTCTTTATGAATGTGATCTGTGCAAAATTTTTGTAGTCTTTCACAAAAGTTGATGGATAAAGGTGACGTGATGAGGAACAATCAGCTTCAGCTACAAAGGATGTCGATACTTCTCCTTCAATCGCCAAATTGCCTATATATGCATATGCAAAACAGAACGTAAATATACCTTTATACCTACGGTGTCATGTCGAACCTTCACGTCGGGTTCACCAAATTGTCAGGAAGTTGCGGACATAAGGCTGGTGGATCAGTCAGCCACTAAATCCCTCGGCACACGCAGGGTGTATGAGACAACCGTAGGTGTTTTAGGTAGATTTTTCTTTCACCTAAGGTAAAAGAAATTCTAAATTACTCTTAACTCTAGGAAATATGGATTAGGTAATTGTAACACTTTAAACGTCTAAGAACCGTAAGGCTGGGCTGCTCTATATCTATCAATAGCTTCTTGAGGTATAGGTAATATCAAAGTTTCCTTAGTTAATTTTTCTTTTATAATTTCGTCTTCTTGGATTTCTAAATGATTAGGTTGTGTACGCTTAATTAAGGGTGGTGGAAATGAATCTATGTTATCTTGGGGTTCATTGGATTCAATTGAAAATAATGCTATAAATCTATTAAGACACTAATCGTGAGATATTGATATTAACGATTCGTGTGTAATAATATCCTTAACTACTTCTACTTCAACTTCTACTTCTAAAGGTGCGTTATTTTTAGATTGAATTGGATTTTCAGATGACATGGACAAGAAAGAGAATGCAAATTGAATTTGAATTAATGCTAATGACAATAATGGATGATTACAATGCTAGAAAGCAATGATATAATTTCTCTATAAGATTGCTAACAACTAGTGAATCCTAAACAAAAGCTTAATCAAGGATAAGTTCTATGGATTTATATCAGATTGTCGGATATTTGATTTGTTGAAATCTCCTCTTTTGTAACGATGCTCTTCGATACTTTTGCTTTCAGTGTCTGCAAGAAATCATTAGGAAAAACTGGAGCTCATCACACTCATTTAAATACATACACAAGTCATTTCTAAACCACTCTTTTTAGTTGTAACTTTTAATCTACAACCACACTTTAATCTCCTTACTTTCACCACACTTTCCAGTTTAACTTTTCTACTTTAATTACACTTAATTTCTACTCCTCTCTTTTCATCTTCACTAATTCTCTCCACTCTTTCTCTTAACCAACTTTTTCCACTTTAAGTGCATCTTCTATTGAGACCACTCCTTAAATCTCTTTAGTTACACAACTTATATAAGCCATTCTTTTTCCTAGCACTCATATAGTCCACGAGTTATTTATCCATTTCATTAATCATTTTAATCTAATTAGCCTACATTTCTTATTTAAATAAATCAATTAATTTAATCTTAGTTTAAGGGTTTAATTAATTAGAACCTTAGTATTTAAATACACATATTTAATTAAAATAATTTTTAATGACATAGTTTAATGTTTAATACATAAATATGTAATTTATATATTAATGTTTTTAAATAACATCTATTTTGACCCTTTAAAAATAGTAAAACCCTAGAAAAATCTACTTGGAACCCATCAAAAACCCATTGAAACCCTTTGGAAATTAATTGAAAACCTAGTTAAACCCTATCATTAACCAAGAAATAATGCTCCTAACTTAAATGCACATGATTAAACGTAAACCTAGGGTTTTAAACCATAATTCAATACTTCTATGGCCTAAACACACATTATTCAAGCAGTTTAGGGTAAACCATAATTTGATCTTTTGTTTTCTTCATCCATTTGATCCTGCAAATACTTAACAAGAGTTTAGTTCCAAGAAAAAACATTGTAATAATGAGAAATTAGAATTAACCAATAATCATTTTTTATTTTTCCTGATCGTCAACGGAAAGGTTGAAAACTTTCCGACATCGCTGCCCTACAAAAGCATTGAGAGTCATCACTCCTTATGAGGCTTGGAATGGTCATAAGCCTATGGTTAGTCATATGCGTGTGTTTGGTTGTTTGGCATATGCTCTTGTGCCATCACAACAACGTCACAAACTTGATGACAAGGCAAAGAAATGTATATTTGTTGGTTATAGTGCTGAAAGTAAGGGATATCGGTTGTACCATCCATTGATGAACACAATTATTGTGAGTCGAGATGTGGTATTTGCTGAAAATTCAGTTTTCCCTCTACTTGAATGCAAAAAACTGCCAACAGTTAGCTCACAAGAGGTGTACGATACACTCATGCCTTTGTTCCAAAATGGTGCGCTTGACTATGGCCATGTAGACCAGCCAACTGAGGTTCAAAGGGCTGAAAAATTCCAGCCAAATAGGGCTGAAAATGCAGAGAATTTCCAGCCAAATATGGCTGAAAAATTTTAGTAAAAAAATGTCCAAACTGTTGGAAATTTCCAGCCACATATGGCTAAACATTTGTGCCAAAATATGGCTGAAACTGAGCATGAAATTCAGCCCACGCATGATGTACATATTGAAGATGTCTTACATAATGAACATGTCTATCAAGAGTGCACAATCTATGCCAAAGTGGCTGAAACAAACTTTGCAGGACAACAAATTGAGTGCACCTTTACTTGGTAGAACAAGATCAAGCTCTCACCATGCATCAAGTAATTTTGTGGATTATTCTCTTATTGCTACAACATGTAATGAAGAGCCACTTTCTTTTGAAGATGCATGTGACGATCCACAATGGATGAGTGCTATGCAATCAGAAATGGATTCCATACATAGGAATGGTACTTGGGTTATGTGAATTGCCGAAAGGAAAGAATGTCATTGGTACAAAGTGGGTTTACAAGATTAAGAGAAAATCTGATGGTAGCATTGATCGCTACAAAGCTAGATTGGTTGCCAAAGGATATGCACAACAATATGGCATTGACTATGAGGAAACTTTTGCACCTACTTCACGCATGACTACCATTCGTAGCTTGGTTGCATTGGCTGCCCATCGAGGTTGGAAAGTGCATCAATTGGACATAAAAACAACCTTCTTGAATGGAGATTGGCAAGAAGAGGTCTATGTGAAGCAACCTCCTGGATTTGCTATAAAAGGGAAAGAGCATATGGTTTGTCGCTTGCATAAAGCCTTGTATGGTCTCAAGCAAGCTTCACGTGCATGGTATGACAAAATACATAAGCACTTGATTGCTCTTGGCTTCACATGTAGTCCGATTGAAAGCACACTCTATGTATGCAAAAATGGGGCTGATCTTATAGTGCTTGTTCTTTATGTCGATGACATACTCTTGACTAGGTCATGTGATGCAAAACTTGACATTCTTATGGCTGATTTGCAGCATACTTTTGATGTCACTTATCTTGGTCTTTTGAGCTACCATCTTGGCATCCAGTTTGTATCCGTTGAGGGGGGAATTGTTATGCATCAAGCAAAGTATGTTGAAAAACTATATCAACGTTTTGACTTTGAGGATTGTAAGCCAGTTTCCACACTAGTTGAGACAGGATTCAGGTTCTCCGTTGAGGATTCCAGTGATGCATTTGACACTTCTCTTTATCAGCAAGTTGTGGGATGTCTTATATATGCATGCAACACAAGGCCGGATATACAGTATGCCGTTTCCCAGACGATTCATGCATAGCCCTGGCACTAAGCATTGGCAAGCGGTGAAATGTGTGTTTAGATATCTTCGAGGCACTTTGAGCTTAGGTCTCTTTTATGGCAGAGATGTTCAGTCATGCTTGCATGCTTTTACAGATAGTGATTGGGCTGGTTGTTATGATACTCGTGTGTCCACTAGTGGTAATTGCTTTTTCCTTGGAGACTCATGCATATCTTGGTTGAGTAAGAAGCAACCTACAATGGCGACATCAAGTTGTGAAGCTGAGTACAGGGTAGTTTTCACAGCTACAGTGGAGTGTATATGGCTGAGACGCCTATTGATGGATCTTTGCATGGAGATTGATGCTGCTATGCATATTCTCACAGATAGTCAGAGTGCTTTGGCTATTGCATGAAACCCAGTGTTTCATGCACGGACCAAACATATTGAGGTGCATTATCACTATGTGAGAGAGCACCTTCATGCAGGAGATATTGATTTGGTATATGTGCCTACACAAGATAATGTGGCAGACATATTCACCAAAGCTCTTCCACGGGAAAATTTTGAAGCTTTTCGCAAAGCTTTAGGCTTGTTACCTTGTGGGGGCTGATCTGTCACTCCCTGTATGTGTTCACATCATTCGCTCCAGGGGGGTTTGTTACACTAATGTGTTCCTCGAGTAGCTTTGATGTGAACCTTTGCCCTATACATGGGCACTTTTTACTCTAGTGCTGGCTAGAGGTTTTTTCCCCATGTTACCACATACTTGATACTCTCATATGTGGTGGTACTTTGTACTTAGGGATTTTATTCAGCTCTTACTTCAGTTCAGTTGATCGATCAAGAGAGAAGGCTATTCCAGCCATCGTCTTCTCCGTGTGTCTTGCTGCGTTTGTGCTCCTTGTGTGTGCTTCTCATGTGTCTCTCACACTTCTACACACGCCCAACACCTACCAAGTTAGTATAATTTTTTTTCTTCGATTGATTATATCTGATGAGGAGATGAAAGAGCTAAGAGCCATTTTAGCAAGATCTTCTAGGCAAGAGAAACCCCAGAAATGAAAGTTAAAATGGGATAAGGTAAGGAATCATGTCTAGCTCTAGTCCTTATTGACTCGGGATGAGAGGTAATAGGGATATCAAAATTATTGTATGATAAGCGCATATGACCAATCGACAAGGATTATGGCTAGAGAATGATGACAATTGAGAATGGGTTAGAATTTTTTTTTTTGGGGCTTGCATAACTATTCTTGTGACAATTGGTGGAGTGTTTGAGGAATTCCACCTTTTCATCTAGGAAAATTGCTTCAACTCATGGAAGATGGTTTTGCATTTGCTCCAAGTGATGATTGTCTTCCCAAATCATGCAAGGAACCGAAATCAACTTAGCAAGAACCCCATTCATTTATTGGAGCATGTATGTGATGATTGCATGCCTCTTAGTAAATTTGGGGCATATTTTGGCCAAAATTTATGCTAGAATTGATTGTTTAGCAAGAATAGTGGATATTGCTTTGACGTCTTGCCAAATCTTGTATATGATTATGAGAGTTTTTCCATTGGTTTTGATGCATTTAAGTTACACTTTTACTTAGAAAATTTCATCCAAATAAATTTACAAAAAATAGAGAAAAAAATTTTAAGGATAAAGAATGTATTTCATTTGATGAAGATATTGAACACGTGATTGAAATCTCATCCAGCTTCAGAATGCTTGAACAGATATATATGCAAGATACATATGGCTTGAGAATTATTCTTTTAAAGTCGGATTGATGGATATGCTCTGATTGCTCAATCATGAGAGAACATTTGATATATGATGTTGACTTTCGCATAGGGTACAAGACTATGGATAAAAAGATTAATCCATAGCTCAATCATTGCCTAACAATAATGAGGAATTTAATCAAGTAGCAGAAGATCCTATTTTGCAAGATAAACAAAAATAGAGCATGAATTCATTGAAAAGAAAATTAAAGTCGGAAGCAATGATACATTGTCATTACCTCCTAAGAAGGGCAAGTTAGAGAAAATATCTAAAAAGCATGGAAAAGCGTTTTCACTTTTCCCACATGGTATCGGATGTGGGGATCCTAAGCCAGTATCATGGAGATTCCAACTCCACTCATTCAATCCAACATTCAAGTTAAAATGGCAAATATGTGTTCAGGGACCTTTCTACGCTCATGGTGAATCCATTTCATTGTCGATTAACATTATAATGCTTTCCTCAAAGATAGTATCTATCCTTCCAAGAAGTCTTCTTAGTTGAGAAAAGTGTGGGGAATCTTGAGCTCGACATGTTTAGATGATCATGACATGATATTAACAGACCAATTAGTAGTTTTCCTCGTTCTATCAAGGAACGAAGCACATAATCCTTCTTTTTGTTGTAAGTTCATTCGCATCCTACATTCTATTGCTACATAGTTCAAGGAATAATTTGTTTGAATATGCTAGGAATTATATCGAACAACAGGGCAGAGTTGTGATCTATTGAGAATGAAATTTACACGTCACATATGTGCGGGCATAATGGTTTGGAGTGACGATTTTATATGTGTGAACTTAGCATTTTCGGTTTCGACATGGTACTATCATCTGTTGTTTTTTTCACGAATGAACTTTCCAAGATGGTTATTCTCTGCCAAAGTTAGTGTGTCTCTAGAAAAGCAAAGGACAAGTTTTTATTTTTGTGGTGGCTTTCTGCATGGATCGATAGCAATTTGTGATGTGACTAAGGAGAGAAACAACATATTACGAGAGGAAGAAGGATGGATATGTAGGGTAGTAGGAGTTGCATGGGGAGAGGAACCCAAATGGAGGAAGCCCTTCAATATGTGTTGGGCGACGAGGAGGAAAATTGCGGTGTTTTATGAAAAAGAAAGAGACAGATCGTAAGAGGGGTCGACATATTTGTATGCGTGATTTTTTCCATAGTCTTTGGCATATTGCGCAGA
Source organism: Ceratopteris richardii (assembly GCA_020310875.1). NCBI lineage: Eukaryota > Viridiplantae > Streptophyta > Polypodiopsida > Polypodiales > Pteridaceae > Ceratopteris > Ceratopteris richardii. The sequence continues at coordinate 108,615,096 of CM035430.1, forward strand.
GCATTTGAATTATGTACAAGCTTGTATTCTTCTCTTCCTAATTCATCATAAGCTTTTGGTGTCATTAATTCTCTTGTTCTCACTCTCCATTCTCCTACAAACACTCAAGTCCCTTTTTGCACAAGAATATATATATACATATATATATATATATATATATATATATATATATATATATATATATATATATATATATGTGTGTGTGTGTGTGTGTGTGTGTGTGTGTAAGTGTATACATAAAAAGAAGTTGAGTTTGCTACATATTGTGGATATTGATGTTTGATTGAGCACATACAAGATCATCCAGATGATTTTGTGAGTATTACTAAATTTGATATACTTTATTTTATTTTTATTGATGTTTAATATGATTTATTTATTTATGTTTGTTATATGTAATACAAGGGTATTATGGAGAGGCAGATATGGATGAGATGGAGATACAAACACAAGAGGGATGATATCAATCATCATAGGGTACTCACCTCTCTACCCATGATGCCTCTTTAGATACATTAGATCATGCAGATGATCATGATGATGAGGATGACCATGATGATATGGATGATCATGATTATGGAGGGGATTTCGATGATTGACTTGTTACATTAGATGTATTATTTAAATTGGCACATATATATATATATATATATGTGTATATATATGTATATATATATATATATATATATATTCTCATACTAGTTATGATTTTAATTGTGTATATGGTGTGAGTTCATAATTTCAATAATTTTCCCCTCGTTGCGATGGTACCTTGGTCCTCACCTTATCACGACAACTAGGTCTGATCTTAGAGACAGTGTGGCAATTGACATCGTGATGGGGAAGAGTACCATCACGATAGTGTATGTCAAGGGTCACAGGGCTTGTTGAGGCAAAGTGGCAGCATCACGACAATGCAAGGAATGACACATGGTGACTAGCTATTTTCTTGGAGGATGAGTACACTCAATGGGTTTCAGAGCACAAACATGATTCAGAGCTTCCGACAGACTTGGGCTTGGGCATCATGCCTTTCTCACCAAATTCTCTATGCTCCAGCTCACGTTCTCAACAAGGCTCATCCTTTTCTTTGGAGGTGTCTAATTGAAGTGATTTTTCACGATGCATTGTGTGCATTGAGAGCATCATGACGACCTCAAGCAGTTGACACATCGCAATGGACTAAAGTGATGGGAACAATTCATTTATGGCATGGTGCTAGCTACTGAGGAGCAGGGTCTTTTTGGGAGTCAGGATGGTGCTACTTAAAGTGTTGTTAAACCTTTTAAGGTAAAGAATGAAAAATCAATAAAGGGGAGCTTCTTGAGTTGTTGAAGGTTGCCAAGGGTCTCCTTAGATGTTTCAGGCTTCTCCTTTGTGTCTTTGATTGGTTGCTCACTCATCGTGTCCAGGTGCTCTCTTCACCTCTCGTGCTGTTTCTTTCTTAGCTTGGTCAATTGTTTGGCCCAAGACCCCCCTAGAGTGCTTGCATGTTTGGTTTCATAAGGAGTGGTTGCAACATGGTTTCATTGTGTGAAAATGTCAATTCTTGCTAGCAAACCACATGATTTTAGTCTTTGAGAATGAGGAGATGACATTACAAGCATTACAAGTTGGCACTTGGCAGATTTGGAAATCTACCTTATGCTTCTTTAAGTGGTTCCCTGATTTTGTTCCAAATAAGACCAAACTACTTCGGGACCCACTCTAGGTAGAACTTCCTAACTTTCCCTTCTTCTTGTATGATTTCTTAAGAGATATTGTTTCACTCATTGATCAACCATTAGCTTCGAGAGAGGAAGTTGGGGACGACATTTATGAAGGTGTGAAACATTCATTCAATGCGAGATGTCACCCATAGATATGCATTGAAACAAATCTAAATAAGATTCTCCCTATAAAGATATAAAGATTTCCATAGACATCGGTGAAGGGGAAGCCTTGAAGCAGGATATCATATACAAGAATTTACCAAACACATGCTTTATGTTCAAGAAACCTTTGCACCAATAGCATGCATGACCACTGTTCGGATGATTCTTGCAGTAGCTGCACAAAAGACTTGGCCTATTTTTCAAATGGATATCAAATCTGCATTTTTAAATGGTCACCTCAAGGAGGAAGTACATGTATCTCAACGGCCATGTTTTGAGGTGCCCAATTCAAAAAATAAAGTTTGTAGGTTGAAGAAAGCTTTGTATAGCAAGCACCACAGGCTTGGTACCAATGGATATTTTTTTTTTTTAATATGGGTTTTGAAAGAGTACTTCTAATGCTAACCTATATATAATGAAAAGGGATAGCAAGCTATTTGTTTTCATTGTATATGTAGATGATTTGATCATTATAGGAGATCATCAAGAACTCATAAATCAAACTTGGATCAGCTTGGGAACTGATTTTGAAATGAAAGACTTAGTGCTACTCCACTTTTGTCTAGGAATTGAAGTATGGCAAATAAAGGATGGCATTTTCATCTCACAACAAAAAAAATGCCAAAGAAATTCTTAAGGCATTTGGAATGATGGACTGCAAACCAACTAGCACACCTATGGAGGTAAATCATAAGCTATCTATGGATGATAACAAGCCTGATGTAGATGCTAAGAAGTATAGAAAGCTCTTTGGGAGTCTCATTTTTTTGTGCAACACTAAACTAGACATCTGCTATGCTATTGGAGTGTTAAGCAAGTTTTCCAACAAACCTAAGGAGAGTCATTGGAATGCTAGAATGCGAACTCTAAGGTACATTGCAAGAACCTTGGATTTTGGTATTCATTATACCACAAGTGACACACTTCAAGGATATTGTGATTCAGATTGGGCTTGAGATTGTGATTCTAGAAAATGAGTTTTTGGATATTGTTTCTCACTTGGTTCAAGAATATTTTAATGGGTAAGTAGGAAACAACCAACTCTCGCACTCTCCTCCACTAAAGCAAAGTACAAAGCAGTCTTGTTAAGGAGAGTTCTTGTGGATCTAGGCTTTCCATCAAATATGGTGACTGTACTTAAGTGTGATAATCAAAGTTGTATGGCCATTGCAAAGAACCCAGTATTTCATACCAAGCATATAGAAGTTTAGTACCAGTATGTTTGTGAGCTAATTGAAGATGAAATTGTGGAGCAGGAATATTTCCCAACAAAATGGAAGAGAGTCGCTCAACATGCATCTTCAACAGATGGGCATAGGACCGAGACCTACTTTATTTATTATTCAGTAAACATTGTGGGGGGTGTTAGTATATGATCGAGACCTACTTGATTTATCATTCAGCAAACATGGGGGGGTGGGGTGTTAGTATATGATCAATGTCTACCCCTCATGATTGTATGTAATAATGCATATTTTGTAAGGCACCCATTATGAGCAGAAGCCAAAAGTGCATCACCCAATTGATGGGAATCTCAACTTGCATGTTGGATGAAGGTCAAATTGGACCATGTGAGGTTTCGTAAGGCAAGGGAGATACCAGGGTCCCAGGGGGCGAGCAGTCGCCCTAGTGGGGGCATGGGGCAGCGCCCGGCATGATGGTAAAGGGAATATTCCATGGAATATTCCTTGTCAAAATAAAAAAAATTTATATTTGTTAAGTCAATTGAACCGACCTAAGCCGTGTGTGGAAACTATGCAGGTGGTGGCCGCCCACGCTCTACCACCCATGTATGCACAATGCCGTCATCTTTGTACTTGTTGTTAGTAGAAAATCGTTGAGATTCTACTATATTTGTTATCTTCTCTACTACTGCTTCTATGTTATATTGTGTAACTTTTGTCTTACATCCCCCACCTTTTAGGAATCATAGAAAGTTTCTCCTCGAGAACAACAAGATTAAATCCAAGTGGGCCTCGCATGAGGGGGACAAGAGAGTTATCAAACTCCTTTATAAAACCCTCTAGCTATGTATGTTCTTCCCATGGTTTGTGGGATTCGCGGGGTCCCATGGATGCTAGACCCATTTCCCTATATAGTTGTTTTCTTTTTTTTTTTTGACTTAAATTCCGGGAGAGTAAGCTATTGCCTAACTTCCTTTTCTTAAAAATAAAATTCAATAATTTTAGAGTGTCTATGGTGTGAATTGTATGACTAAAATGTTCTAATGATTTTTACAATTTATATTTAATATGTGATTTATTACTTTAATTTATAATTCCTTCATATTGTATGTGTAAGGTTTTTGTAAGCTAGTCAAGGTGCAAGTTACCTATTTTGCATCAACTTATTCTTGTTGATGTTCCAAAGTAACTATGGGTTTTATTGCACTAACCACAAGCCTAAAATGTCTACTTTACATATCCAAAGAGCTTGGGTTGGTCCTATGCCCGTTTGCTGGACCAATTTCACCACTTGATAACTCAACTTTTCAAGCCTCTCCAAGCTTCTCCAACTTCTTTGAGTGATATCGAGCAACCTCAAGATGGGAGATGGCTTTCCATCAATGATTCAGAAGCTTGATAGACACGATTATGCTACTTGGAGAAATCATAATGGAGGCTTACTTTCAAGGAGGAAATCTATATGGTATTGTATCAGGATGAAGCAATGCCTATTCCAAGATCCAAAGGAGGACCTACTCAAGAGGGCACAGATAGGCTCACACTTTGGTGCACAAGGGATGCCCAAGCATGGTCATACATACTCAGCTTTATCTCTGATTTTCTATTACCACATATGAGAGGATGCATGACATCTCAAGAGACTTGGCATGCCCTAGAGAATTTCTTTTATGCTAGTAAAAAAGCAAGCAAGAACCATCTTTGTAATGAGCTCAACCAAATGAAAAAGAATCCAAAATAAACCATCACTGAGCTTGTTATAAAGGTCAAGGAGGTTGCTGATCAATTGGCATCCATTGGAAAGCTGATTGAAGAAGATGCCATCATGAGGCAAATTCTAAATGGGATTAGAGGTGATAAGCAATGGCAATATTTCACCACAGCCTATGATCTCATCATGGGTGTGCAAACTCCAAACTTGAACATCTTTCTTCGACAACTCTTCAATCAAGAGGTCAAAAATAGCATAAAGGTAGGTAACTCCTATCATGGTAATTTAACTAATGATCTATATGTAGATAAGAAGGACAAGAAGTTGAAAGGCAAGAAGAAGGAAGAAGATGAAGAGGAGACTTGCCAAGACAACTTTGGAGGCAAGAACAAGTGGAAAGGGAAGAAGAAAGGACCAAAGCATGACAAAAAAAAGGCTAGAATGTTCAACCTTGTGCCATTTGTGATAAGATCAACCACACCACTCAAAATTATTGATTCAATGGTAAGACCCAGAAAGGACGTGGAAGAGGTGGATATGACAGCAATAGAGGTAGAGGTCGACACAACTTCAACAGTAACAATAGAGGCCATAACCCACGGGACAACAACAAGTATTCTCAAGATAAACAACATGAAGACTCATTTCTCTTGATGAATCTAAGCCACAAGGAAGGTAAAGAAGATGCTTATTTATTCTACATAGATTCAGGATGTTCAAATCATGTTGTAGGCAACATAACTCTCTTATTTGACTTGGAAAGTCTAAAGCATAGACATGAAGTTCAAACAGGGGATGACACAAAGCATAGTATGGAGAAGATTGGTAATTTCAAAGATTCCAATGGTAGGACAAACATTCTCAGAAAGGTACTCTATGTTCTATAACAAAAAACCTAATAAGTGTAGGCCAAATAGTTGAGAAAGGTTTGCAAGTTAGGTTCACCCAACATGGAGCTTTTGTGGAAGATCCATGTCAAGGCTTCAAGAAGATAGGCAAAGATTGACCATATTAGATGGACTATTATGTACTTTGTCAAGAGTAAGAATGAAGTGTTTGATCGCTTCAAAACGTATCTAGCACATGTGGAGAAACACGCACATAAATCGCTCAAGAATTTGAGATCTAATGGAGGGGGGAATACTTCTCCAAAGAGTTTGATGAGTCCTTGCAGGATAAAGGTATCAAAAGGGAAGTGACTACTAGGTAGGCTCCTCAAGTAAATAGAATTGCAAAGAGAAGAAACAAGACATTGGTTGGATTAGCCAAAACAATGCTTGAAGAGAAGACGTTTCCATATTATCTATGGGTAGAGATTATTTCAATTATTGTGTACCTTGTGAATAGACTACCATCAAAATCACTTCAAGATATGACTCCTTATGAGCATGGTATGGAACAAAACCAAGTCTTGGACATTGCAAGCTGTTTGGTTGTTTAGCTTATGTTCATGTACCAGCACAAATAAGAGGTAAGCTAGATGAAAGGGCAAGAAAGGGAGTGTTTATTGGATATGACTCAGTTCACATGGGTTACAGGTTCTATAATCCTTCAACCAAGCAATTCACTACAAGTAGAGATGTTGTGTTTGAAGAACACACATCTTCATATGATGAAGACAAACAAAAGGTAACTCTACCATATGATCTTGATTCTGATTCTCATCAATTAGGAAGCAAGCATGATACACAAGTCCAGGATCCAATAAGTGATACAAATGATGACCAAGATTAAAAGGAAAAGTATTATAAGCTATGGAAGTCAAGAGGCAAAGTGAAGATTCAAGGGTGTGGAGAATGATCCAAGCAAGCACCTAGAAAAGAAGGGTGAAAAGACAACCAGAATGGTATGGATATGATTCCACATTTGTTACAAAACATTCAATCTACATGGCAAAGGACCCATTTTTAGAGTAAACCTGAACCTATGAAGAGGCAAAGGGAAACCCTACTTGGGGGAAGGCCATGAAGATAGAAATAGATGCATTGAAGGAGATGGACACTTGGGATTTGGTTCCAATGTCACACAATAAAAAGGTAATTGGTTGAGATGAGCATATAAAGTTAAAAGAAACTCAAACTGATTAGTTTAGAGATACAAGTCAAGATTAGTTCCCAAAGCACGCTCACAAATGCATGGTATAGACGACAAGGAAACATTCTCAACAATTGCAAAGATGACTACAATCAAAACATTGATAAATGTAGTTGCTATCCAACTTGATGTAAAAAATGCATTCTTAAATGGCTGGATAAGTGAAGAGGTATACATGTCACAACCACCAGGTTTCAAAAACCCTAATCATATATCTTATATTTCTAGACTTAAGAAAGCATTGCATGGATTGAAACAAGCTCCTAGACCTTGGAATTATAGGTTGGTTACATACCTTCAAGATCAAGGGTTTGAACCTAGCAATTCAGATCCTTCTCTATTCATCAAATGGAATCACAATGGGGTTATCTATCTATGTGTATATGTAGATGATATTATTGTGACATGTGATGATCTGAATGGCATTCAAAGGATCAAGAGATACATGGAAGAGGAGTTCACAATCAGTGAGTTAGGTGAGCTCACATATGTCCTCGGTATGCAAGTGATTTATATAGATGAAGGGATGTATCTAACTCAGAGAATATACATTCAAGACCTACTTGTCAAGTTTAGGATGGAGAACACAAAGCTTGCAGGTGCACCTTTGGAACTAAACCATAAACCAAGTGTTTATGAAGGTGAGCAGATTGATGATGCTAAAGAGTATCAAAGTTTGGTTGGTACCTTGATATAGCTACTCACACAAGAAGAGAGATATCATATAGCGTGGGAGTGCTTAGTCAATTCATGCACTCACCTAGAAGCCCACACATGGATGCTGCAAAGAGAGTACTTAAGTACCTCAAAGGGACATTTAATGAAGGTATCTACTATCCTTACTCTTGAAATATAGATATCAAAATCTATTCAGATGCAGATTGGGCAAGATCAAAGGATGATAGAAGAAGTACCTCTAGATACTTAGCATTTGTAGGTTCAAAATTGGTTTCATGGAGTTCCAAGAAGCAAACAGCAGTTTATTTATCTTCAACTGAAGCATACTATAGAGATCTAACTATTGAAACTCAAGAAGCAATATGGCTCAGGGAGTAGTGCTCAGATTTGGGACTTATAAGTTCCAAATCTCACTCACTTGGAGATAATTTAAGTTCCATGCATCTAGCTGCAAATCCAATTTTTCATGCAAGGACAAAGCACATAGAATTCCATTACCACTTTGTGAGAGAGAAGCTTATGGAAAAATAAATTGACATTTCATTTGTTCCTATTGAGAAGCAAATAGCAGACATGATCACAAAGGCACTTGATGGGATAAAGCTTTGTAGATTCAAAGCTATGGCAGGTAATCAACCTATCAGAGAGTGAAGACTCAAGCATACTTTATCTTGAGGGACCTGTTGAAAAACAAGCTTGCATTATGCTTGAGGAGGATCGGTTCTACACCAAATCCAGTATTTGGATGGTATGGTACCATCTACCATAGATATACCTTGAAGAATAGCATTCATATGCACATTATTTCTTTGTAATCATTGCTTGATCACTTATGATCATTTCTTGTAAGGTCCAAGGTATTAATGTTTGTAAAAGGAAAGAGTAAAAGGCCTAAAAGCCACAAGTTAGAAGTGGTTGGGATCGATTCTCAATCAATCAATGAAAACATAGATTTGATTTCAACTTTGTCTTTTCCTAGATTATAGGAAAATATCTTAACCAATATCCACTAACAAATGTGCCTAATTCGGAATTCAAATTCATGGAGAAAAGGCGTGCACATATACTCAAGAGTCTATATAAATACTCCACAACATTTGCACATTAAGAAGATTGATTATTTGAAACAATACATATACTCTTTGATCATTGCTTGGTTGCATTTCTATTCTCTACTCATTCTTCCTTAGACTTAGTCAACTTGCAGAGAGTGATGCTCTCTATACAAAGCTTCACATCTCGTGTTTAAGCAATCATTGGGAAGATACCTCTCTCTAGTTTATGTGTACAAATTTTAGATCATTTCGTTCATTAGTTTAGAGAAATTCTAGTTTTCAAGTCTCGGGGGCATTCTCTATAGCTCCCTGAAAAATCAGGATGACACTAATTCAGTGTTAAGGTGATTGCTTCCTCTATAGTTGTTACAAATTAGGACTTTTATGCATTATAGCAAGCCACCCCTATGTATGAAACTACCTTGAGAGGAATTTTTCCAATTTTTAATATGATGGCTCCTCTCAATGTTTGAAGTCACAACTTCCATCCATTTTTAGAAGTTTTTGTGAGCTAGTCAAGGTGCAAGTTATTTGTTTTGTATCAACTTGTTCTTGTTGATGTTCCAAAGTATCTATTGGGTTTTATTGCATTGAACTCAAGCCTAAAAAATTTACTTTACATATCCAAATAGCTAGGGTTGGTCCTATGCTGGTTTTCTGGACCAACTTCACCACTTGACAACTCAACTTTTCAAGCCTCTCCAAGCTTCTCCAACTTCTTTCAGTCGTATCCAAGCAACTTCAAGATGGGAGATGGCTTTCCATCAATTATTGAGAATCTTGATAGACACAATCATGCTACTTGGAAAATCAGAATGGAGGCTTATTTGCAAGGAAGAAATCTATATGGGACTGTATCAGGTGATGAAGCAATGCATATTCCAAGATCCAAAGGGGGACCTACTCAAGAGGAAACATATAGGCTCACACTTTGGTGTGCAAGAGATGCTCGAGAAAAGTCATACCTACTCAAATCTATCTCTAATTTTCTATTACCTCATATTAGAGGATGCAAGACATCTCAAGAGACTTGGGATGCCATGGACACTTTCTTTTGTGTTAGTACAAAAGCAAGGAAGAACCATCTTTGGAATGAATTCAACCAAATGAAGAAGAATCCAAAACAAACCACCACTGAGTTTATTACAAAGATGAAGGACGTTGTTGATCAATTGGCATCAATTGGATAGCTGATTGAATAAGAGGCCATCATGAGGCAAATTCTCAATGGGATTAGAGATGACAAGAATGGAAATCTTTCACCTTGGCCTATGATCTCATCATGGAAGTGCAAACTCTAGACTTCAAAATCTTTCTTGGACAACTTCTTAATCAAGAGGCCAAAAATAGCATAAAGGAAGGTAACTCCTATCATGGTAATTCAGCTAGTACTCTATATGAGATAAGAAGGACAAGAAGATGAAAGGCAAGAAGAAGGAAGAAGATGAAGAGAAGACTTCTCAAGCCTACTTTGCACACAAGGGCAAATGGAAAGGGAAGATGAAAGGACCAGAGCATGATAAAAACAAAGGCTAGAATGTTCAACCTTGTGCCATCTGTGATAAGACCAACCACACCACTCAAAGTTGCTGGTTCAATGGTAAGACCCACAAAGGAAGTGGAAGAGGTGGATATGGTAGCAATAGAGGTAGAGGTGGACACAACTTCAACAATAACAATAGAGGCCCTATCAGAAGGGACTACTGTGTACTTGAGCCAAGAAGACTCAAGGACTTGTGCCAATGAGACTATACCTCAATTGCCACACAAGTGCATATAGTGGGATCTTTAACACACATTTAAATGTCAATCCTAAGGAACGACTTACCAAGTGTATGAAGACTTGTGCACACGTGATGGATAATGAAGTGGTTTAGCTAGCATGCATGAGAAAAGACTACTACCTCTCACACTTTCTGAAATACTGAAAGTGTTGCCGCAAGCCTCTTTTCAGCAGTTTTAGTATTTTGAGGTTTTCTCCCAGCCCAGAACTCCGAATATAGGCAATAGGGTACTCGTTTCGAAGCTCTCGACGAGACGCATCCAACGGTGTGGTTTCACTCAATTCTGACCACTCTGCTTCAAGTTATGGCAAAAACAGTGACTGACGGGAATCACAAATGCCCGCGCCACAGCTTCTCCTAGCTTACGCACGCACTACAGCAGCTCAAAACCAAGGGGAAGGGGTAGACAACAGTCCTACACATGCATTTCAAGCATCACACACACATACAAGAGCAAAATGAAGATCAAAATCAGCAAGAAAGAGGCAAACTCGAAAATTCAGAAGAGCTCCCTGTTCACAATGGCAAGAGTCCTTTACAAAGAGTCACAAAGTGACTTATATACATGAGCCCTAAGTTTGGTCCTTTCACACAAGTGACCGGCACTTTATTCACTAAGAGACTAATTTCCTACTATTGTACATGGGTAATCTCTACTTTTCTGTGGGAATGCATCTAGAGGACTCCTCTAGTGCATTTACAAGGGAAAATATATTACAAGAATGAATATGATACAAAAATATGTAGTCCAAATCGGAAAAATTTTGGGGCCCGTCTTTTTCTCTGCTTTGTGCGCTCTTTGGCTCTGCAACACTTTCCCCTTCTTCATCTCTGTCGTCCCTTGACAGACTTTGCTTCCCGCACGCGTCCAATGGTCAGTGTTGCCTGATTCTTGATCTTACATTACGTTTTAGAGGCGCTCTGCTTTTCTCCGTACGCTCCCCTTGGTCAGTGTTGTCTGTAGTTAAACAGACATGCAGATTCGATGGCCTTCTTGATTCAAGCTCTACTACTCGAGAGCCTGTTGCACTTGTCTTGCCTGTTGACTTGGGTTGCCACGCACGCCATCAGTGACTAGGAATGTGTTGTTCTTAGTCACCCTCTTAAACTTTTCAGCCTCTACCCCTTTATAACTTTTGGTCCTCTGATTTGTCCTGGTTGCATACATCTGACCCTGTTGTATTGCTTTGAGGCTGTTTACTTCTTTTCACCGTGCATGACCTGGTTGTTTTCTCTTTTTGCCTGATGCGTGCCCCTGCGGGGCTCTGTGCAGAGATGGGTAATGCGCCCCTGCGGGGCTTCCTGCAGAGATATGTCTCTATTGCACCGTCTTAGACTTTGATTTTCTTCTTCTTTTCTTTTTGCTTGATTGCCCCTCTACACGTCCCTCCTCCTGAACTCTGTCGTCCTCGACAGGCTTTTTGTGGCGACGTGTGTATGTTTGTATGGCTTGTTGCTCTCTTTGATTTAGCAGATTCGCGTGACACAACATGAATTCCTTCCATTGCTGAGACTTTACTCCGTCTTCTGGCGCCTGTCGATGATCAGCAAAGAAACTTGTTTCATAGGCCACCAGCCTTGCATTCAAATTGGAAGTCATTTTAACAAAAATTTCTGAATCCATTTCGAAGAAGCCTGTAAAAAATGCTTCTTCAAAGGTCTGCATATACGGCGATGGCAAAAACATAAGGCGAGAATAATATGCCATAATGGTAAGTCGGCTGGGAATTGTAGATAAATCAAAAATCAAGGCCTCTGAGCCTTGCGTAATTCCAATGAAATTCAAAAAGGTATATTTAGCATGTTGGAACACCTTTATCACTGTTAATAACATGCTGAAAATTTTATTGGTCATTTTGACCGCTAAATCTGGCACTGAAGCGTATCTGGAAATCCAAAATTCCATTGTCTTCACCATATATTCTTCGGTTGGTAGGTAATTATGTGGCGGACTAGGTAATAAAGGGTAGTTAAGCCACTGATTATTGATATTGCCTTGGCGCTGTCCTTCCCAGTCCAAGATCGTCTACGGGGTACAAGACAAAAAGATGGATTGACTTGAAGTTCATATGGTGATGCTTCCCACTGTACCCGCAACGTTGGATGTTTCTCCAAAATCTTTCTTCGCCATATTGGATCCACCTTCTCGAATTCCTCTTGAGTGTATTTAAAAGTGTCACTCCTGAATTGAAGGTTGTGGTCCGGATCTTTATTCGTTGCAGACTTTATATAATATCTAGTTTGCTCTTTAAGTAGTCCGTATGGTACATTGAATGGCTTCAAAATTTGTTCCATTTGTTTATTATCTATCTGAGCTTCTTTCATGATCCTGATGATCTGATCTTCAAATTCCGCAGTAAGCTGGGACACCAGTAGTGCCCTTTCTGGTCTGCTCAGTTCTGCAATTTCTCGTGTGTTAGGTTAATGGAACCTCCTTTTCCGCCCTTATTGGTGAATGATACGAGGGGGGAGAGAGAGGATGTACCTCTTCCTCCACAGTAGCCGTGGTCTCTGGTGGAACTACTGGTGTCCCCTGTGGTGCTCGCTGCTCTAATTGCTCCTGAAGCTGTTTGATTAAATCATCTTTTTGCTTGTTTTCCTCTTCGGCCTTAGCAATGGTTGCCTGGTGTTTCATTAGTTCCTGAGCCACAATATTCATGTGCTCTGTGTCTTCCTTACATTGTCGCAGGTAGTTATTCTCTGCTTTTTTCCATTTCGTTCTGAGTGCAGCTGTGTCCTCCATATATCTCTTTTCCCATTCGGCAATTGTCTCTTGCTCCTTCTTGAGCTGATCTGCATACATAATCACTTTCTCTTCTAATCCCTTGATGTCTGTTTCCGGTTGTGCTTGTACTTCGACTGGTTGATCATTTAAAAGAGCGGACATAAGCTCTTTGTTTCGTTGTCTTAATGCTTCTGCTTCGTCCATGTACACTTTAATTTGGGATTCGAGAATTTTACTTCTGGATGTCATGCGTGCCTTTTCAGCTTCATTTGCTTGTAGTTTCTTGGTGATATCTTGTAGTTGTGCTTTTAATTGCTCGTTTTCTGTTTCTAGCATGCTATATTTGCTTCTAATTGCTTTCAGTTCAGTTTCTTTTTGTACTACCTGTGCTTTTTCTGTTTCTATCTCTGTAGAGAGATTCTCACCCCATTTTTGAAGTTCGATTTTGTCTCGCATGGCTCGGTCATAATCTTCATCCGCATCAGCCATAAGTTGTTGTGTGTCTAGTGCAGTTCTGATCATGTCCTGCACCACGGGCTTGAGCTGAGCTATATCCACATTTAGCCATGTCCTTGGTATGTCTGGGGTTTCTCCTGTTTGTACATCTTTGCCTTTGTCGCTATGGATCGTGTCATTGTGTGGTTGCCTGCTTTGGAGATGTACTTGCGGTTCTGCGTCATCTTCCACCACATCAAGAACCTTCGTGGCACTCCCTTGAAATGTGACATCCATGGGGGACGGTTCGGCCACAACCCTTATAGGTGTAAAGGGTTCTTCGTCTTCTTTTTGTGTTTCCTGACATTCCTGCTTTGGTGTCTTCAGGCGTAATTTTCTGGGAGGTGTGGCCTCCTTGATCCTTCCATGTTTGCTTCCTTGCTCCTGGTACCTTGATCTTCTGGTGTCACGTGATCGTCATGTTGGATGTCTTTGTGCTCCTCGTTATAGTCTACCTCATTTAATTCCTCCCATTGGCCGTCATCCTTGGATTCCCTTTGAATATCTACATCCAATAATGATGTATTGGGCTCCTCTTGGCCGTCGGATCCAGAACTAGAGTTATCTAGCCCAATTTCCCGATATCTATGTACTTTGGTGAGTTTGCCTTTTGGTTCCCTAGCTTGTTCGGACTGTTGATACTGATGACCCTGGACCGGTAAATTGACTTGTCCTTCTGTATATCTATGGGTCTCGTCCAGAGCCTCTGTCAAGTCTTTGGCCGTTATTTCCTTCCTTCCTTCAATAGTACTTTTGGGCAGTGCATGGATCCTCTTAGTAGTTGGTGTGTCTTCATCATTTAGCTTTATTTCCCGTAACCTTTTAGTACCTCTCATTCTAGGTTGAGAGCTCGTTTCTGCCACTTCCACAGTATTTGCTCCTTTCTTTTTCTTAGGGACCGTCGCCATTTTGGCATACTGGGCAATGACGGTCGATGATGGCATTTCTTGTAATTATTCCCTCATTCCTAAGGCATGGTAAATCAGGATGGTTAGTGTCACACTGCCATTTAGGAACTTCTTATTCTTCCATTGCTTCTTCGCTTCGAACAATCTTTCTTGAACATAAGGAGTCAAATTAATTTGATTTCCAATTTGTTTGATGGCATGGGACAGTAGTTGCACAATGATCTTTTGTGGAGCTGTGTATCGATGCATGTTTGGGAAGCAAAAGTGTTGGTGGATCAATCTGACCTCGTCTTCTATGTCCACCTGGTTGATGTCGACGAAGGTTCGGGTCTTTGCACCTTTACTTTCTTCTTTCACTAAGGTGATCCCATCCTTTTCCCATCCAAAAGCTTCCTTGATTAATTCATGAGTGAATTGAATAATCACCCATTCTCCTGCCTTATCCATTACTCTAGCTTCCGGTACGAGAGGATCGTGTAGTGCTGGTTGTAGCGTATTCATTACTTGAGTGCATCTTTGAAAATCAGGCTTATAGATTGGCAGTTCAAAGTACTTATGTATGCCTGCTTTCTTCATGGTCTCTTCCACTGAAGGAAGTGTATGTTGCACGTGAAAATCCTGGGACATTATTGGAAACATATGATCTGTGTCCATCATTTTGATTGTTGCGAGGAACAAGTAGTCCCCTGCAGGCTGGTCGTCTCTGAACCAGTGTCCCTTGGCCTTTGTGATACTTTGGGGAGGAAAATCCATCACTTCCTCGGGTACTCTTGCTTCA
This sequence comes from Ceratopteris richardii, assembly GCA_020310875.1. Lineage (NCBI taxonomy): Eukaryota > Viridiplantae > Streptophyta > Polypodiopsida > Polypodiales > Pteridaceae > Ceratopteris > Ceratopteris richardii. The sequence goes on from CM035430.1 coordinate 108,630,382, forward strand.
GAATCTTCAGAAGCCATCTGCACTCAATTTAGAGTATGAATTAGCGGCCTTATACTATTAGAAATCCTCCTTTATTTGTTTGTCATAAGCGCGAGATTGCTCCGAGTGAACGGTGTCGTCCCTTTCCCGTGTGTGTGAGAAAGGTAATACCTGGATTTTTCTCATTTTTATATATTTATATATTTTCATCTGAAAAGGAAAACAAAAACGTTAGTTCATAGCCGAAGCGGTTATCAAATTTTTTGGAGTATTTTCTTAGTGTATGTACAAAATGCTCTACTATTCCCCATTAGGAAAATGTGCATGACTATCCTGAAATAGAAGAAGGATGTGCCGAATGCTTGGCCTTGTAAGGTGGCCCTATCATGCATACTTGAGGTGCATTAGAAACTTGATGCGTGCACTGGAAAGCTTTATCTCTTCGATCCTTTGTTCCTCCTGGTTGCTTTGGTTTCCAGATCCATTTTGTGAACACTAAGGGAGTTTGGGTTGGCTTCTTGATCCGTGCAGCGCCTTGTGTTCTATTTGCTTCCTCCATTGTTCGAGTGAAATTGGCATTGGTCTCCCAGTTTCTCGGTTGACTCCTGCGTGTTGTTGCCTTTTTCCTTGTCTGATGTCGTACCTCCTCTTTTGTCTTTAACTCCTGTTTAGCGGGTTGTGTGAACTTTTTGGGAATCCATATCTGGAGTCGCGATCTTTGAGCTTGGAGCAAGGTCTTAGGGATCCATACCTGCACTGATTCTTTTCGTCTGTAGTTCCTTGCAGCAGGTTTGGTGATGCCTGTTTCCTTCTTAAGAGTGGGTGCGGACGTTTCTTGACTCTGTATTTGATCCTTGCGCACCCACTTATAGTTGGGTGGGTCTTGATTCGAGTATCTGCTTGTTGGTTTCCAATAGTGCGATGTTTGGATGTTTTGAGTCTGCTTAGGAGAGCACGTCTCCTCACTGGTTGGCTTTTCCACAATTGCATTGGATAACTTCGACTCTATTGTGGACGTCGCTAGGATGGAAGTTTCAGCTTCTATGCATTTGCTTTCTGAGTGGTGAGCATAGTTGATACTTTCTTCTGTTGTTTTCTGAACCTCCTCTGACCTTGGCTTTAATATTGTTTGGTTACATGGTTTCTCTTCAAGTAAGCTGAAAATCTCCTTATGCCCTATCGTAGCCGAAATATAACCTTGAGCTAGATGGATACACGCCTCTGTCTCAATGATCCAGTCGTGTCCTAGAATGAAGTCTTCTATCAAATCTTCATCCTCACACACTAGGACTCTTTGTTCCATGGAGGAATTTCCTAGGTGGAGGGATACATTCGTGGTTCCAATACATTCTATGGTGTGACCTCCAATTCCTATTAATTGGGCTTTTGTGGGATTCAATTCTAATTGCAGCTCGTCTGCTATTCTCTTTCGCATGCAGCTAAGGCCTGCTCCTGAGTCTATCAATGTGTCTATCAATTTGTACTCTGTCTTGCCAATCCCTAGGTTTAGATAAGGTTGCATTTTACACATACCCGTTGTATCTCAATTTTTGACCTGATAGTTTGCCATAGGGATGGGCTCTTCTCCTTGGAGATAGCGTTCATCTCTTTGCCTGATCCACTCTCTCCGTTTCCTAATGCGTTCTAGTGCTTCCTGTCGAGCTTCCTCTCTGATTCGCTCTTCTTCCTTTTTCCTATTTTGAGCACCTACCAATCGTGCTAGCATTTGATTAGTCAAGGGCTCCATGAATCGTCTTACTCTGCATCCACTGATGTAATTGGGAAGAATGTCTCCGTCTAGTGTAGCGAGATTAACTGCACCACTAGTAGAGATTCGATTTATGATCAAGGGTCCATATCCGCGTTTTTGTAGCTTCTTTGCATGTTGTTTTAGGGTGTATACTAGGACTAAGTCCCCTTCTTTAAGTCCCTTGTCTTTTATATGTGCATCATAATATGCCTTCTGTCTCCGTTTAGCAGCATAAATGCCTGCTACAGCTTGCAATCTAGTCTCGTGTAACTTCTCAATTTGATCTAGTTGTTGGGACAATTCATGACCGTTCCACTCATATTGCTGGGCCACTTTCAATGTAGGTACTAAGAAGTCAATTGGCAAAATTGCATTTTGCCCATACACTAAATTGAAAGGTGTGGTTCCAATGGCCGTTTTATATGCAACTCGGAATGCCCAAATTGCATGATGCAATTGTTTGTCCCAATCAGATCTTCCATTATCGACAAGCTTAGTCAGCACCGTGCATAGCACTTTGTTAGAGCTCTCAGCCTGTCCATTGGCTTGGGGATGGTATGGTGCTGATTTTTTATGAATCACTAAGAACTCGTTCATTAATGACTCAATCACCTCATTGAGGAAGTGCGTTCCTCGATCGCTAACAATCTCAATAGGTAAGCCAAAGCGGGTGAAGATCTGCTCAAAGAGAAATTTTGCAGTAGTTTGAGCATCATTCTTCCTAGTGGCTTTTGCTTCTACCCATTTAGTTAAGTAGTCCGTGGCTACTATGATGTACTCCGCATGTGATCCTTTGGCAGGTGGATTGATAGGTCCAATGAAGTCTATTCCCCATTTTGTGAAGGCTCTCGCACATATCATTGGTCTTAGTGGCATGTCATCTCTCCGAATTGGGTATTTAGTTCTCTGACAAGTCTCACAACTTCGTACGTACGTTTCAGCATCCATATGTAGAGTTGGCCACCACAAGCCCGCAAAGAGAATCATTTTAACAGTTCTTTCAGCCGAAAAATGACCTCCTGCAGCACCTGCATGTGCCATTTCTAATATGGGCAGATATTCTCCTTCATGCACACATAATCTTAGTTGGTCATCCTTCCCTCGTTTGAACAATTGTTTTCCTATGAGAATGTAGTCCTTGCTCATTTCCTCTAAGGATCGCTTTCTTGCCAAGCTAGTTCGTAACTCATGTTCTTGAGTTTTTAAGAATTTCACTAATGTTGTACTCCAATTGGGCGCTATGGTCGAGAAAGGTAGAGACATATGGTCTTCGGGAACCGTCTCTCGGCATTCTGCACAATTACCTACGTGGTCGTGAACACTCTTTGGCATGTCAGGCCAATATACTCCTAATCTCTTCAGTTCTCGAATAGTTCCATGAATCCCTTTGTGTGTTCTCCATTTATTCACGTGTGCTTGCTCAATCAGTTGCGTTTGTTCCTCCTCATCAACACATCTGAGTAACACACCGTTGGGTTCCTTGTAGTACACACTACCTGATACTATGTGTAAATTCCTCGATTGAAGAATTTCCTTTTTGTTATTCCTATTGATTGAGTGTTGAGGTCCATGAGTGAGTATAGGGATCAATTTCTCAGCCCACTTTGGGCAAACTTCTAGATTGAACAAATAAGCATCTGGTAGATCATCGGGTACTCCACTCGGTGGCTCTCCATGTGTTAGCCTCGAAAGATGGTCTGCTCTCACATGTGTGTTTCCCTTTTTGACTATTACTTCAAAGTCAAACTCCATTAGTAGTAGAAACCATCTTACCAACCTTCCCGTGTTACAAGGTTTATTGACTAAGTACAACAAAGCTTGATGGTCTATGAAGAATTTGAACTTGTTGGCTAAAAGATAATGTCTGAATTTCTTCACGGCGTATACCATTCCTAAGCCCTCTCGTTCCGTAGTGGTATAATTTCTTTCGGCTTGATTCAGTTGCCTACTTGCATAAGCAATTGGATGATCAATCTTGCCTTCATCAGCCGGCTGGGCTAAGATGCATCCAATGGCGTAGTTAGAAGCATCAACATGAATATGAAAAGGTTTGCTCCAATTAGGTGATTTCAGAATTGGGGCAATACTAAGTCTCTTCTTCAACTCTGTGAAAGCCTTTTCGCACTCTTCTGTCCAAGTAAATTGAGTCAAGAGACCATACAAGGGTTTTTCTATTATGGCATACATGTGAATGAACCTACGGTAGTATCCACAATGCCCCATAAAAGCTTGCACTTCCTTTGCGTTCTTAGGTCTTGGTAAGTCTAAGATGACTTTAATCTTGTCCTCATCCGTTGATATTCCATTTCTCGAAACTATGTGTCCTAGAATTTTCCCTTGCCTTACCATGAAGACACATTTCTCAGGATTTAAGCAGACTCGATACTGTCTACATTTGTTGAATATCTTCCTCAGCTCGGGAATGTGATCGGGTCTTTGATTGGAGTACGTGCAAAGGTCATCTACATATACTTCCATGCTTTTTTTCAGAAATTCCTTGAAAACATGACACATCAATCTCTAGAAGGTGGCTGGTGCGTTGGTGAGTCCAAAGGGCATCACTCTGAATGCATATACTCCCCATTCAGTGGCGAATGCTGTCTTGTGTTGATCCTCAGTCGCGATAGCTACTTGATTGTATCCGGAGAATCCATCTAAGAAACTATAGACCTCCTTACCTGCTACTCTCTCTAACAAATGGTCCGTGATAGGTAGTGGATAGCTGTCACGTATAGTGGCTGCATTCACCTTCTTCAAATTTATGCACACTCTCAATTTTCCATTTTTCTTAGGTACTACTACTAGTGGCGATACCCACTCGGTATGTTTTATCTCATATATGAATCCTGCCGCTAGTAGTTTGTCTATTTCCTCCTTGATCTTTGCTGCGTAGACTTCATTATATGTATAAGGACGTTGTTTGGAGGGTTTTGCATCTGCTGTCATTGGTATTCGATGGGAACAAATGGTGGGTTCTACCCCTTTAAGATCCTTATAGGTCCATGCGAATACATCTCGGTACTCCCTAATAAGGCATATGAGTTCCTCTTCCTCTTCTTCAGATACATCTTTACCAATATATGTGCATCTTTCTTCTCCTTCCTCAATAGTCACTACAATTTTTTTCGTTTGTTCCTTGTTGTCGTACGCTTCTCCGTCTCGTGCCTCTCGTCGAGGCATTTGAATAGCTACTTTTCTTTCCTCTACTTTGTATTTTTTAAAGTGTTCAGGAACTTCAAAAAGATCTGGGTCCGGCCCTGCTTTACTCTTGTTCTCCTCCTGTCTGTGTATTGCAGTAGCGGTTTCAATTGCAAAGATCTTTGTTGGTTCCTGCTCCTTCTGGTTCTGAACAGCATTTACACAGTTTTCTTCGTAATCAAATTCTGGTTCCATTTCTATGCTTTCATATTCCTCCTTCCATTCTTTTTCCAGGATCTCCCCTTCTTCCACTTCTTGAAGAACAACCATATAGAGATTTACATCGTAGCCCTCCTCATCTATGCATTCATTCATTGTCAAAACTTCCTCGTTTACACACACATCTAGAGTCGCCAAGATTTCCATCCATCCATGTGGCTCAAAGATTTCATCAGAGAAAATTTGAGGTATGTAAGTGGGATCCTCTACGGGTCTATGGTTAGGATGTCCTATCGGCCATGGTTGCCGTTTGCTCTCTTCTCTCTTGGATTCCTTACACATCCACAACTGAGCATCTTCATGCATCCAGGATTGATCACTTGATCCAGCACTGTGAATGGATAAGTCATCTTCTTCTCGGTGTACTGGATTCCATTGTAGTGGAGGGACATCTCGATAAGCAAATGTGTGCAAATTTGTTTTGGTGGTGTTTCCTTGATGTTGCAGGTACAACGAATCTCTTCCCCAATCCTGTACTACCCGCATTTGTCTCATGAAGGGTCGTCCTAATATCATCTCATAGTTGTTTGCTTTCTCGAATTTACAAATGGCTAGAGTGTGTTCGAATTCTACACCGCAAGTGGTTAGTTTGATCCTTTCTAATATTCCTAAGGGTTTTTCTACATGACCGTCGGCTAATTGGAGTTTCATGCGTGTGGGTCGTAAGGCAGGTTTTCCCCATTTTTCCCAGATTTCCTTAGTGGCAATCCCTACCCCCGCTCCCGTATCTAGAATAGCCTTGGTCATATACCCATTGTGTGTGACTGGTAGACAAGTATTACCCTCATCTCCTTCACTAAACTCTCCCACTTTGTCAACAGGAACTTGTATTGTGGAATTATTTTCCTTCTCCTTTTCTGTCGGTTTTCCAATCTCTGGCTGTGATTCTAATTGGTTTGCCATTTGCTTCCATAATTGTGGTTTAAGTCGAAGCAATTCTTCCACCGTCAATCGGCATTGTACTTTTGTTTTCTTTAACTCTGTTAAATTGTGTGAACTCTCTTCTACTTTTTCTTTTTCCTTTCCATGCACTGTGGGTGCTCGTATTATCACTGACTCCCTTTCGTATTCTCCCAGGTAATTGGGCAACGTTGAGATGCTTATGGTTTCCTCTCTTCCTCTGTCAAGTCTTGACACCTCTTCGTACACTTCCTCCAAGTTGGGGTGGAGTTGACAATCTTCCCCATCTATTTCTTCAAAAGGAGGTGTATGATCTCCATTCTTCTTCCATTGTTCCTCTCGAATTATGTTCCATAAGTCTTTTGGCCAATCTGCTTCGAGATCTGGGATTATTGACATCGATTCCTCCCGGGTTGTTGTTTGGCCACTTTGGTCATCTTCTTTCCTAGGCTCTTTGTTATTGGGCTTTAAGCATTCTTCATACAGACTAGGTGCAATCCTGGTCTCTGGTAGCGTTGGGATAGACTTTTCTAGGGTTGCTTGTGCTACTTCTATGAGTTTTCTGCATATGGCTAGTCTTTCCTTTTCTAATTCCCCTTTAGGGTAGATTTTTCCATATTGTTCAACGCTTGGGCCCATCTTGATTCTAGCTTGGTAGGCTTTCAACCACATGTCTAAGTCGTCTGGCTTTGGGTCTGCTAGAATTGATCCAGGCTTCTCCCTATCTGAGCTAGGTTCGGTTAGCTCAGGGGTCTCCTTAGACTTCTCTTGTTCTTTGTGTTTATTTGGTTTTTCGATTTGCTTTTCACTGTTTGTACTCTTGTTCTTTGCCCATTTATCCTTGAGTTTCTCTCGTCTTTCCTTCCATTTCTGAGCTTTCGTGTTGCGGGAATTTTCACATGGGTCCTCAGAATCTTCCACTATCTGAGTTGAAGGGCTTATTTTCTTGTTGTTTTTTTGTTCCTCTTCCGATTGCTGTTCTTTTTGTTGTTTTGTTTGGGTTCTGGTAATGGCCTTTAGTGGCACCGTGTATTCCTTATCACTTGCGGGTCCTTCAATGACCTCTATCACATTAATAGGTGCAGTGTCTTGGGATTTGGTTGGGTTTTTAGGGCAATCTCTAAAAAGATGTTCCTTTCCACACTCACTGCAGTACCCTTCCCAAACTCTGGGTGGTGGTGGATTATAAGGTCGAGGGCATTCCCTAATGAAGTGATCCCCTCCGCATCTATAGCATGGTCCTCTCTGCACCAAGGGTCTCACTGGAGGTCTCATGGGTTGCTGTGCTTTAGGAGCTGTATACATTAATGTGGTGGTTTCTGCTCCATATGTCTGATCATAGCCCTCATAACCATAATAAGCCGTTTCATATGTTGGCTCATAGTCCATCATGTTGGCTTCATATTGATAGTACTCCCCTTGTGGAGGTTCATATCCTGGGTTGGTTGGTTCCACATTGGTCATTCTAGATGCTGGTACTATGGCTCTCTCTAAGTTTTCTTCTAGTTGAGCATACTTCACTGGTACGACTTGTTGAGGTTGTGATAGCTGGGGTCCGAGTACTGGCTGTGGTGGTGGGTATGGTGCTTGCTCATATTGTCTTGGTGTCCCTGCTTGTGTTGGATAAGGATTGTATCTAGGCATCTCCCTACCCGGCTCTCTCGGTTGATATCCATAAGGTCGGTATTGAGGTGGTTGGATAGGCCGTACTTGCCTATTGAAGGGACAGTTTTCAGTGGTGTGATTAGTGTATTTTTGCTCAATGAGGCAGTATGATGAGGTCCCTTGTTGTTGCTGTCTGTAGTAAGGGTACGTAAGTTGTGCACCGGCCCCTCCTCTGACGCATAAGTGTGTGGGGTGATCTCCTCCACATAAATTACATCTTCGTAGCACTGGCAATCTTTGTGCTAGGTTTTGGTAAGCTCTCTGTCCCTGGACTCCTAGTTTCTTTGCTAATAATTCTGCTAATTCTTCCATGTTACTGGAGTTGGACGTGATAGTACTCTCTGTTTTAGTGTGGTCGGATGTACCTTTGAGATCCTCTGCCAGATTGTCTTCCAAATCAATGCACTCTTGGAGACACTCACTCAGTGTTTGTAATCTCTTCACATACACTAGTGTTCTTAGGGTTCCGTTAGTAAGTCCATCTAGAAATAGTGAAATCATCTTTTGTTGAGTGGGTCTCTCAGCGGCTGGGCATCTATCCACGTATTGATTGAATCTTCGAGCCGCCGTCTTCACGGTTTCATTAGGGTTTTGTTTAAAGCTATGGATTAAAGATGCAGAATTGTGTTTAATCCCTCTCTTTGTGAATTCTCCAATAAATTCTTGAAAGAATTGTTCCATGTTTCCAAATTGATTCGGATCTAAGGGTTGGAACCAAGTAAGAGCAACCTATCACAGAGTGAAGACACAAGCATACTTTAGCTTGAGGGGGCCTATTGGAACAACAAGCTTGCATTATTCTTGAGGAGGATATGTTCTTCATCAAATCCATTATTTGGATGGTATGGCACCATCTACCATATATATGCCTTGAAGAATAGCACTTATGTGCACATTATTTCTTTGTAATCGTTGGTTGATCACTTATGATTATTTCTTGTAAGGTTCAAGGTATCTACCTTTCTAAAAGCACAGAGGAAAATGCAAGCCATGAGTTAGACGTGGTTGGGATTGATTCTCAATCAATCAATGAAAAAGTAGATTTGATTTCAACTTTCTCTGTTCCTAGATTGTAGGAAAGGATTCCAATCAATCTAAACTAAAAAACGTGCCTAATATTGAATTCAGATTTATGGAGA
>CM035430.1:108641731-108706731 GCA_020310875.1 Ceratopteris richardii
ATTCCTACTCTCTCAATAGTATAGGGAGTGTGTAGGGACTATTGTGATTGTCTGATTCTTTGACTCTTACTCTCACAATAGTCACTGAGATTCTCATGAGAATACTTAGTGTAGGTCACAAGGTATATAGAAACTATTATGATTGTCTGATTCTTTGACTCTTACTCTCACAATAGTCACTTAGATTCCGATGAGAACACTTAGTGTAGGTCACAAGGTGTATAACAAGTATTGTGATTGTTTGATTCTTTAACTCTTACTATCAAAATAGTCACTTAGATTCTGATGAGAATACTTAGTGTAGGTCACAAGGTGTATAGAAACTATTGTGATTGTCTGATTCTTTGACTCTTACTATCACAATAGTTATATACAGTTATGCGACAAAATTCATACAAAGTATAGAGAATGTATATGAAATATTATACATTCTGAATATATACATTCGCTATAATATGTATGAGTTTTCATATACATTCGCTATACTATGTATATGAAAACTCATACATAGTATAGCAAATGTATATGAAATATTACAAATGTCTGATTCTTTGACTACTACATTCTTAATAGTTACATAGATTCACTTCAAGATTATAGTTACACTTTCTATTTAATTATAAATCTACTTATTTAACTATGCATATGTCTATCATTTGTGTACACATACTATTGATTTATTTATCCATACACTTACTGATAGTCTATTTTTCATTTTTGCATAGATGGCAGGTAAAATAAACAAGCAGGAGCGAAAAGTTTTAGAAGAATTCCTCTGCTCATAGATGTATCAAATGAGAGCAGATGAAATCACTATAGCCATGGACACTTCTAGTTACAAAGATTTCATTGTGCAATTATCGAGAATAGCATTTATTAACATTGAAAACAAATTTGGCAATGTGTCTGGTGGAGCACAAGTCTTAGATGAGCAAATGTCAAAAGAGCTTACATGTATCTTTGGACAAATCATCAAAGTAGCAGAGTCATTGGTGGTGGATATCACCAGTATGCGCGGATTCATTGATAAAATTAAATTTATCGATTTACAGTATCAGACTATGAAGAGAGGAAAGCGATTAAAATTAGACACGATTGAACACCTTGTGAGAGCACAGGTAGATCCAAATAAAAGAGATGCATATGTGAATATGGGAGATCAAACATCAAACAATCTTTGTTTGCTCCCATATTTCTCTATTCTTTTTGAAGATGCACCTCTCGTGGGGGAAGGACAATATTATGGAATGATCCATAAAGTCAAGATATCCCACCCGAGATTCAACAATGAAGTGTTTGTGGCTGAGCTATTCAAATTACATAGTGCTGATATACAAACATGAGAAAATGAAGCCACAGTGTTATCTATTACGCATAGTGGAAGTATTAGTCCACTTGGTTTGGCTAGACACCATAGCAAAAGTCCGTGCCTCATTTTCAAATTTTGGAATGGTGGTACATTGGACATGTGGCTAGAAAGAATGAAGAAGGAATACCTAAATGTACCATGAAGCATAGGTGTGAAGGACACGGAAGGAGATATAACAACCATGAAAACAAATATTTGGAAGCTGATCAATGGCCTATTACAAACAATATCATTTTTACACACTTGCAATATATCCCATAACGATCTCCATCCAGGCAACATCTTGTTGCATTTTGAAGATCAATAGGCTTACATCAGATTATGTGATATTGGAAGAGCGACATATTTACCAACCAAAAAAAAGTTTTTCGAAGCTACCTAATCTAGAAATATCTACTAGAAAAGAGTGGATTCGAAAGTACTGGTGGATTGCACCCGAATGCATATCCACTAGTCCTCCACCTTTTAATAAGCGTAAGCAGATATTTACAGTTTCGACACTCCTGTTACAACTCCTGAAATATATAGATTTCAATAGTTATCCCCTTGATAAGAATGGGATTTACAAGTTTAAAGATATCCATGACAGATGGATTACGACCATATTGAAAACGATATGTATTCATTTGAACTATCTAGATTAAATGAAGTGTTTACATTTGAGTAAAGTGAATTATGTGGAGTAAATGAAGTGCTATCATTTGGGTTTTGTGGATTCATTTAGCAAATGTGAATTAAATCTTGTGGATTCATTTGAATTATGTGGAATAAATGAAGTGTTTGCATTAGAGTTAAGTGGATGAAATGAAGTGTAATCATTTGTATTAAGTGGAGTAAATGTTGTGGTACCATTTGAGTTAAGTGGATGAAATGAAGTGTAATCATTTATGTTAAGTGGAGTGTTAAGGGTTCCAAGGTTCAGCACAACATCGAATTAAAGAACAAACCAGAATTACTTATTTTCCATTGGCACTGATCTTCAAACAGAGATTCCACCGAAATCGCATTCGGAAGTTCACCGGAAATTCACCAAAATGTTTCCTTCCGGTAACTTCTACCGATTCAGATTTCACACAGTCACATTTCAAAGTACATTTTTCGAAGATTTACAGCTTCTTGCACACTCACAGACACACGAATCTCAATGCGCTTTTGTGCAAAACAGTTAAATCTCTCTACAGACTTAGCAGAATAGAAGGTCGCAAACAAGAACTCTTGTCTTGCATATTTTTTGGTTTCTTTCTTTAATCATCTTAACACCACGAAGACAGATTTGGAAATATGTAGGACTTCATAGATAGAATTTTTTATTACATGATAAGGTTACATCTTTCGCAGACTGCATAAAGATTTCTACAGAACTTGTCCATCGTCCTTAGGATTCCGGTTATGAGAAACATCATCCTTTTCAGTTGTCGCTCTCTCTCTTCTCGTAACTTCCTCTCTTTTCAGTTGTCCTCAACTTCTTTCTTGTAACTCCTTCCCTTCTCTTGCGACATGTCCCTTTTAATCTCAACATAGCCGTCTTTTTCTTTTTATTTTTATTTTATTTTTCCAGATTTCCCTACCTTCAACACCTGGCACAGCCCGGTGGGTAATTTTGTCAAAAATTAGACTCGAATTTAACAATCCCTTGATCATATAAAATTATCTCCCGCGACTGTTTGGAAATATGCACTTCTTCCACTTTAATCTTCCAATTTTGCAAACTATCGACATCCTCCTCTGCACCATCCTGCTTTCCTTGAAAATTCGCTTCAAATATGTCCACCTTTTATTCTAGTTTCCTTTGCAACAACTGTTCCCGCAATTTTTTAATCATCTGTGTCTTCTCTTCAATCTGCTTCTCTTGTTTTGAAATTATACATACTAAATCTTTTTCATGCTTTGAAACAAAGCATGTCTGCACTTGTTCATACTAAAATTTAAACATACCAAGCCAACGACTTTGGAAAACATTCCAAATGTCCTGAACATACTTATGCAGTTGCTGCTTCAATACTCCTATATCCAACCTTGTCATTAATGTAGCATCTAATTCCACATCTTCATCTTTTAATATCTGCTTTTCGAATTCCTGCAAAACTTGTAATCTCGAATGAAGAACTATCTGTTCCTTCTGCAAAGTAGCATTTAATACTGAAAAATCCATCATCTCTTTTTGAATTTGCGCTTGCACAGACTTTTGCCATTCTTCAAATTCATGCACAGACTTCTTTGTACTAGACAATTCTATCACATATTGCATCTTATCATTCTGCAATTCCTCCAACTACGTACCTTCTTATCCAATGCTTCCTGAAGTGTTTTAGTCTTCTCCTGCAAAGACTCATAACCTTCTTAATAGTTACATAGATTCACTTCAAGATTATAGTTACACTTTCTATTTAATTATAAATCTACTTATTTAACTATGCATATGTCTATCATTTGTGTACACATACTATTGATTTATTTATCCATACACTTACTGATAGTCTATTTTTCATTTTTGCATAGATGGCAGGTAAAATAAACAAGCAAGAGCGAAAAGTTTTAGAAGAATTCCTCTGCTCATAGATGTATCAAATGAGATCAGATGAAATCATTATAGCCATGGACACTTCTAGTTACAAAGATTTCATTGTGCAATTATCGAGAATAGCATTTATTAACATTGAAAACAAATTTGGCAATGTGTCTGGTGGAGCACAAGTCTTAGATGAGCAAATATCAAAAGAGCTTACATGTATCTTTGGACAAATCATCAAAGTAGCAGAGTCATTGGTGGTGGATATCACCAGTATGCGCAGATTCATTGATAAAATTAAATTTATCGATTTACAGTATCAGACTATGAAGAGAGGAAAACGATTAAAATTAGACACGATTGAACACCTTGTGAGAGCACAGGTAGATCCAAATAAAAGAGATGCATATGTGAATATGGGAGATCAAACATCAAACAATCTTTGTTTGCTCCCATATTCCTCTATTCTTTTTGAAGATGCACCTCTCGTGGGGGAAGGACAATATTATGGAATGATCCATAAAGTCAAGATATCCCACCCGAGATTCAACAATGAAGTGTTTGTGGTTGAGCTATTCAAATTACATAGTGCTAATATACAAACATGAGAAAATGAAGCCACAGTGTTATCTATTACGCATAGTGGAAGTATTAGTCCACTTGGTTTGGCTAGACACCATAGCAAAAGTCCGTGCCTCATTTTCAAATTTTGGAATGGTGGTACATTGGACATGTGGCTAGAAAGAATGAAGAAGGAATACCTAAATGTACCATGAAGCATAGGTGTGAAGGACACAGAAGGAGATATAACAACCATGAAAACAAATATTTGGAAGCTGATCAATGGCCTATTACAAACAATATCATTTTTACACACTTGCAATATATCCCATAACGATCTCCATCCAGGCAACATCTTGTTGCATTTTGAAGATCAATAGGCTTACATCAGATTATGTGATTTTGGAAGAGCGACATATTTACCAACCAAAAAAAAGTTTTTCGAAGCTACCTAATCTAGAAATATCTACTAGAAAAGAGTGGATTCGAAAGTACTGGTGGATTGCACCCGAATGCATATCCACTAGTCCTCCACCTTTTAATAAGCGTCAGCAGATATTTACAGTTTCGACACTCCTGTTACAACTCCTGAAATATATAGATTTCAATAGTTATCCCCTTGATAAGAATGGGATTTACAAGTTCAGGTATGTTTTAGAATTAGCTTCTAACAAAGATGTATCAAAAGGAGTAGATGCACATGAACTGCTTAGAGTATTCTCGCATCCAACTCGATATGGTTTAAAGATATCCATGACAGATGGATTACGAACATATTGAAAATGATATGTATTCATTTGAACTATCTAGATTAAATGAAGTGTTTACATTTGAGTTAAGTGAATTATGTGGAGTAAATGAAGTGCTATCATTTGGGTTTTGTGGATTCATTTAACAAATGTGAATTAAATCTTGTGGATTCATTTGAATTATGTGGAATAAATGAAGTGTTTGCATTAGAGTTAAGTGGATGAAATGAAGTGTAATCATTTGTATTAAGTGGAGTAAATGTTGTGGTACCATTTGAGTTAAGTGGATGAAATGAAGTGTAATCATTTATGTTAAGTGGAGTGTTGAGGGTTCCAAGGTTCAGCACAACATCGAATTAAAGAACAAACCAGAATTACTTATTTTCCATTGGCACTGATCGTCAAACAGAGATTCCACCGAAATCGCATTCAGAAGTTCACCGGAAGGTCACTTGGCTATAAAAGAGGCAAGGGAGGACACTTAAGAATAGAGGAAGAAGGCGTGGAAGCCCCCTTGTAGCTACTTCATTTGTTTTGAGTCATTTCGTTCAGTTTACTCTCATAGAGTATGTCAAGCCGCACACCCATTTTTGGGTAGTCTACTTGTAAGAGTCATATCTCTCAATATATGTATCCGATTTTAGTTTTTAAACATTTGTTGGAAAGCTTATCTTGAGTAATTCCTCTGTAAAGAATAGTTTTATGGAATTCTTGATGCTCTTGGAGTTATTCAGGTTTTAGTGAAGTCTAGTTTTCAGTCGAACTGAGTGGACAGGTAGTCTATTTTGAATCAAAGAGTTGCCAACTCAAATTTACTCTAAATTGAGTGTTTGATAGCTCATTTGAAATCTCTAGGTGTCTATTTTGAGTGACCAAAGTTTCAAGTTCATTGGATTTTTTACTTGGTACCAGTTTTCATTTGCATGTTCAGCTGTTGGCAAGAGTCTTGATCCTCAGAAGGTCTACACTTTCCGCTGCGATTAGGAGAGGAATTCTCCAACAATTGGTATAAGAGCATTGGAGTTTAAAGATTCAAAGCATTGGAACTAAACTGAAGCAAAGGAGAAGCTACAAATCAAGGGGGAGCTTCGCGAAGTCAAGAAAGAGCGCCACAATATACTTGAGGTAAACTTCAATCTTGGAAGTTTTCAATGGCTGATTTGGGACAACAAATTGAGAAGCTAGACAAAGATAATTATCAATCTTGGAGGTATAGAATGATAAATTACCTTAAAGGTAAAGGTTTATAGAGTCTAGTTAGTGGAGACGATCCACAACCGGTGGACCTTGAAGATCTCAACATTACTCCGGCACAAAGGAGACAATTTGCTGATTGGGAAGAGAGGAATCGAAGGGTGATGTTCCTCATCTCACAAGTTATTTCTAACACTATGATTGGGCATGTGCAAAGCTTAGAAATAGCCAAGGAAGTGTGGGAAGCATTGGAGAAGGTGTATGCTACCTCAGTAAGGTCTCGGAGGATGCAACTCAAGAACGAGCTTAACAACATGAAGAAAAGCTCAAACCAAAGCATTAGTGAGTATACATTGAGAATTAAGGAGCTTCGAGATCAGCTAGCATCAGTTGGATGCAAGATAGAAGAGGAAGACATCATCCAAACAGCCCTCAATGGCTTGAGAAGTGAAGAAAAGTGAAAGCCCCTCATCACAAACATCCTTTATAGAGATCCTCTACCAACATTCGACGAGATTATACCAAATCTTGTGGCTGAAGAGGTTGCTCAACAAGGAGAAGGGAACAAAGGTAAGGACAGCCATAGTCAAATGTTATATGCAAGAAGAGGTAGAGGAAGGAACTCAAGAGGAGGCTTGAGAGGAAGAGGAAGAAGCTACAACAACACAAATTTCAGCCAACACAACTCGGAGGACAACAAGGATAACTCAAATGACAACACACATGGAAGAGGTCGAGGAAGAAATAGAGGAAGAGGTCAAGGTTCATACAATCCTCATAAAGGTATAACATGTTATCATTGTGGTAAACTAGGACATTATGCAAATGATTGTTGGCAAAAGAATGGAAGGCTGAATGGAGGCAACCAAAGGAGCCAAAATAACTATGCAAGTACATCAAGTGAAGGAGACAAGCAAATCATGCTTGCCATGAAGCATGACTACAACAACTCGAGAAGTGATGACCAAAAATGGTTCATAGATTCAGGTTGCAGCAACCATATGACATGCCAAGGAGATTTATTCACAAAGCTACAAGCTCCAAGTGGAAAAGGATGTGTGGAGACCGGCGATGAAACTCAACACGCAATTGAGCATGTTGGAGATATCAAGCTTGGAGATAGAAAGGTATTGGCTGATGTTCTTCATGTTCCTACTATTGCAAAGAATTTGATTTCAGTAGGACAAATGGTAGAGAAAGGATATCATGTTATCTTCAATGAAAAAGGTTGTTTTATAAAGAATCCAAAAGAAGGATTCAAGGTCATTGCCCAAGGAAGGAAAGAAGGAAGGATGTTCACTTTGGACATTCAACAACCACATGGAAAGGTGATGTATATTCAGTTTGGAAACAAGAGGATTGTTGAAATTGATTTGTGGCACAAAAGGTTTGGACATATCAACATTCCCAAGCTCAAGGACATGAGCAACCATGAAGTGGTAAGAGGTCTTCCAAGATTCAATGATGCTGGACTACATGAGATTTGTGAAGCATGTCAACTAGGAAAGCAAACTCGACAACCATTCAAGAAGAGCAACTATGTGGCAAGAAATGTCCTCGACTTGATACACACGGATGTATGGGGACCATCACAACAACCATCAGTGGCTGGTAATAGAGATTTTGTCACTTTTATCGATGATCATTCAAGAAAAGTATGGATGTTTTGCATAAAACAAAAATCAGATGTGTTCTCCATGTTCAAGAGATTTAAAGCACGGGTAGAAAAGGAAACAGGATGCTACATAAACACCTTGAGGTCCGATGGAGGAGGAGAATATTTCTCCAAAGAATTTTCATATTTTCTTTATGAAAATGGCATCAAGAGACAATTTACATGTAGGTACACGCCTCAACAAAATGGAATAGCTGAAAGGAAAAATTGACATATCACAGAAGTTGCAAGATGCATGCTCAACGAGATGAAGATGCCACTAAACTATTGGGTTGAAGCAACTAGTACGGCCGTTTATTTGATGAACAAGTGCACAACGGCTGGAGTGCATAATCTAACTCCCGAGGAGGTTTATTCCGGTAAGAAACCTGACCTTACACATCTCAAAGTTTTTGGATGTGTGTGTTATGTTCACATCCCTCAAGAACTAAGGACAAAGATGGAGAGAAAGTCCGAAAAATGTATTTTTATTGGATATTCATCGGAGCAAAAGGGATATAGGTGCTACAATCCGGTGACAAAGGAGCTACGAGTCTCACGAGATGTGGTATATGATGAGCTAAGACCATGGTTTGGAGACAAAGGGAAAGAAAAGATTCTTGAAGAAGATTGCGAAGATGATGGAGGTGCTGTCCAAGAAGAATTTCAGCAAACAAGCACTCAAATGTCAGGTCCAGAAGCTTCTACATCACTTGGAGAAAGCTCAACATGGAAGGGGAGGCTAAGGAGTCATTCCTCATCACCAACATCAGCTTATGAAAGATCCAAAGCTGAAAATGCTGCCCAAAATAGTGATTCAAATGCAAGTGAAGAAGAGTATGAAGAGGTGATCACACCAAAGGTAAAGTTGAACCGGTTGAAGAAGCAATGTTCAAAAGGAAATGAAAGGAGGTCTTCAAGAGCAAGGTATCCAATTGAAAGGCTGAGCTATGATAGTTTTATTGCAAAGCATTTTGCATATATGACACAGGTGGTCAAAGACAAAGAACCGGATGCATATGAAGAAGCATGTACACAAAAAGAATGGAAAGAAGCTATGCAAGAAGAGATGAAAGCTCTCAAGGACAATCACACATGGGAGCTAGTTCCAAAGGCTGAAGGTATGAAGATTGTTCCAAATAAATGGGTGTTTAAAATAAAGAGAAATGATGATGGTTCTCTAGCAAGGCATAAAGCTAGATTAGTAGCAAAAGGATTCAAGCAAACTCACGGCATCGACTATGAAGAGACTTTTAGCCCGGTTGCAAAGATGGGAACAATTAGAGCCTTGATTGGAGTGAGTGCAGCAAGGAGATGGCCATTGTACCAACTTGACATAAAAAATGCTTTTCTCAATGGTGAACTTCAAGAAGAGGTATACATGAATCAACCGATTGGATTTGAAGATAGAAAGCATCCAGATTTTGTTTGTAGATTGAAGAAAGCCTTGTACGGGCTAAAGGAAGCACCACGTGCTTGGAATCAAAGATTGGTCGAGTACCTCACAAGGTGTGGGTATAGCCCAAGTAATGCAGATCCCTCTCTCTACATGAAGAAAGAAGAAGCCAAGCAGGTATATATTTGCATATACGTTGATGATCTCATCATAACAGGAAGTAATGTTACAGGAATACAAGAGATCAAAAGGAAACTCGGTAAGGAGTTTAAAATTTCAGATCTTGGTGAGCTGAAATACTTTTTAGGCATTGAGATAGTCTACGGGAAAGATGGCATTTACTTGATGCAAAGAAAGTACTTGTTGGATGTTCTTTTCAGATTTGGAATGAGTGAATGCAAACCACTCACTCAACCTATGGACACAAATGTGAAGCTATGCTCAAATGATGGAGAGAAGTTACATGATGTAACTACATACAGGAGTATTATAGGTTCATTGATCTATGCTACAATCACAAGACCAAATTTTTGTTATATTGTTGGAGTTCTTTCTCAATATATGCAAGCTCCAACAAGTGAACATTTAAATTCAGCCAAACGAGTGCTAAGATATGTGAAGCACACTGTCAATCATGCATTGTTTTATAGATATGATGAAGAGTTGCAGGTAAAAGGCTTCAGTGATGCTGACTGGGCTGGTTTGAAGGAAGATAGAAGATCCACTTCAGGTTATGTGTTCATGATAGGAAGCAAACCTATCACATGGAGCTCAAAGAAGCAACCTATTGTTGCACTATCATCTACAGAAGCTGAATATAGAGGTTTAGCCTTTGCAACTTGTGAAGCTATGTGGATTAAGAAGCTCTTGGCTGATCTTGATGTGCAGGTGGAGACCATTCCAATTTATGGTGACAACATGTCAAGCATTCACTTGACAAACAATCCAATGTTTCATGCACGAAGCAAGCACATAGAAGTGCATTATCATTATGTTCGAGAAAAATTTTTGAGCAAAGATGTGGATATAAAGTTCATTGGAACTAATGACCAGGTTGCAGACATGCTTACAAAGTCCCTAGATGCTTCTAAGCTCAAGAGGTTCAAGGACGACTTCAACTTGCAGGATATGGCTGAAGGTGCAAGCTCACATGTGAGCTTGAGGGGGAGTGTTAAAAATAAAGAAGTAAACTCGTATATATTTTTGCAAAAAGGATTTTCTTCAAGTAGAAGAAAAATACAAAAATGAAAAATAGAAGCATTTACTTCAACAAGTAGTGGAGGCCAAAAGAGAATCATTCAAAAGAGAATCAAATCCAAAAAGCTGAACTGTAAGAGGAGTGGCTGTCCAAAGTAGTGGAGAAATGATGGAAAAGAGCTCTCAAACTCATCATGAGAGTTTTTGGTCACTTGGCTATAAAAGAGGCAAGGGAGGACACTTAAGAATAGAGGAAGAAGGCGTGGAAGCCCCCTTGTAGCTACTTCATTTGTTTTGAGTCATTTCGTTCAGTTTACTCTCATAGAGTATGTCAAGCCGCACACCCATTTTTGGGTAGTCTACTTGTAAGAGTCATATCTCTTAATATATGTATCCGATTTTAGTGTTTAAACATTCGTTGGAAAGCTTATCTTGAGTACTTCCTCTCTCCAGAACAGTTTTATGAAATCCTTTATGCTCTATGAGTTATTTAGGTTTTAGTGAAGTCCAGTTTTCAACCTAACTGAGTGGACAGGTAGTCTGTTTTGAATCAAAGAGTTTCCAACTCAAATCTACTCCAAATTGAGTGTTTCATAGCTCATTTGAAAGCTCTAGGTGTCTAGTTTGAGTGACCAAAGTTTCAAGTTCATTGGATTTTTTAGTTGGTACCAGTTTTCATTTGAATGTTCAGCTGTTGGCAAGAGTCTTGATCCTAAGAAGGTCTACACTTTCCGCTGCGATTAGGAGAGGAATTCTCCAACAAATGAGCCCAACTTACTTTTCCACCTGCCTCTGCATAAGCCAAAGGTGTAAAATTCTCCATGGACATAGAATCATATTTAATGATAAAACATAATCTTTCCAAATACCATTTTAGCTGCTCCCTTCGAACATAGCTTGCGTTCTTCATCATATAGTACTGCCGTCTTCCTTCTCTGGGTCCAAAGTCTTTCTTCAAAGCCTCCTCCGAACATTTTGGAATGACTACATCATCGTATATAGGCAATTGAAATAATTCTGCAACTAATTTCGGTGAAAATTTTACCTGAAGTGCTAACTGGCCCTTCGTTTTCCGCATGATTTCCAGCTGGCTCTTTGTATAATAATTGCATCTCCAGTGCTCCCATGGCAACATAGCAAACTGAAATAACCCAATCCTTCTGAGCCAATTCTCATTCAGAGCAGACTGTGTATCCACTTCTACTTTAAAGTCTGTGAATGACCCCATAAGCATTTCCACAACCCTAGTCGTTGCAGATGGTGTTGATATTTCATCTTCATCCTCCTGTAACGAACTATCACTCTCCTCCGTTGGTTCGCACTACCACTTTTCTCTTTCGCAGACACCCTCTCATGACTCCTGATTCAGGCACTAATACAGAAAACGCAGGAAAAAGTATTATCCTGGAAGCCATTAAGTAGAACTGAAAATATTCGTTCCACCAGTGCAAATGCTTGAACTGCCACTTTCTGCAATGATGAACGTAGTTATGCACGTAACACTTCATGCGACTCAATAATATTGTAGTATGGATTATCATAAAAATCATCAACAATCGATTGCCCCACATATCAATAACCCACTTAAGAAATCTTCTACGCGTGCCAGAAGAATCATGGAACAGAACACTCATTCGTACTTCAAGAATATGAAATTGATATTTAAATTCCTCAATACTACATTTTATAATGCAAAAACTTCCAACCATGCAATTCCGACAAATTGTACTGTGCAAGATAATCATTGGTCGAATACTAGCTTTCTTTTCATATTCCCCTCGATGCCTCTGCTTCTTACAGATCTGCTGACTCGTAATACGAAGTAAACTTATTTCCAACATCTCATTACTTGCAGACCTGGAATATTCCTTAGTATGTACACCCTGATTCAGCAACGCTTCATTATCCATCATTGGCCCTGGGCTAACCCGTAGCTCACTATTGAACTTCAACCGTAAACCAATTCTCCATTGTAATCGTAAAAATTTACTTAATGTAGTTTTAGACCAACACGAGGTCAAAAAACACTGTACCACAGCTAAAAATGTAGAGAAATAAACTCTTTTACTACGATGATCACAAACATTGCTGAAGTGTTGTTCTGGATCATGAACGACTTGCACCACATTAGCAGATAACCAGTCCAAATGTGGCGGCTTCCCTTGAAATAATTTCAGCCTAAATCCATTTATTGGCTTGTCCATCCATGTGCCAAACACATCTGCCACTCGAAAAGTGCCTTGACCCGAATCTTGCACAATCTGGTATGGGCCCCTGTATCTCAATGTAAGCTTTCCTGGATGGGCTCCTAGCTTAGAATTATACACCATCACCCAATCACCTTCTTTAAATAGCTTAAACTTCACATTCTGATTTACCCAAGCTTGCCGCCGCCGTTGAATCACTTTCGTAATATATGCACTTATCAAGCGATCCTCCTCAATCTGTAAAAGGTATTTACTCTTGTGTTTAACCGATAACTCAGGCAACATCTTCTCTCCCGTAATCCGCAAACTAGGAACTACAAACTCCATAGGTACTACTGCCTCCAATCCATATACCAATCGGAAAGGTGTCATACCTATTGTCACTTTAAATGTTGTTCTATATGACCACAAAGCTGAGTCAAGAAACAAATCCCAAATTTTCTGATTTTCATGCACTAACTTTTTAAGAATACGCATTAAAGTTTTATTCGTGCTTTCTGCCTGCCCATTCGCTTGAGGATGATAGGCTGTAGTCTTTTTATGCAAGATTAAATGAATCCTTGTTAACTCTGAAATCACCTCATTCAGGAAATGAGTACCTCTGTCACTCACTAACTCAATCGGACACCCAAACCTAGTCATAGTATTACGATAAAGAAATTTGGCCACACTTACTGCCTTATTATCTTTCAATGCCACTGCTTCCACCCATTTCGTACAATAATCGGTTGCCACCAATATATATCTATTACCTCGCTGAGTGATAGGTTTAATAGACCCCACAAAATCCATGCCCCATTTTTGGAAAGGATCCAGTGGTAATACCGGATGATCAGTCATCCGATCAGAGTTATTAGGTTGGCCTAACCTTTGGCAAATCACACATCCTTTGGCATACTCATGCGCATCTTTTAACACCGTCAGCCACCACAACCCAGCTTGTAATACCTTCTTTCCTGTAATATCGCCTGACAAATTACCTCCTGCTGAACCGGAATGTGCTTCCTGTAAAACAGTTGATTGTTCATAGTTTGGTACACACCTCCTGATAACCTGATCCACACCCTTCTTGTATAATGCCCCTGCTATCACCAAATACGGCCTACTTTTAAGAGAAAACTTCATCCTCTGATCAGGTGTAAAATACTGTGGTAATGCACCCTCCGTCAGGAAAATTAATAACTGCTCATACCACGAATCTGCCTCCACCACTTGCGCCGTAAACAGCTCAGCATCCGGAAATACATCAAGTGCACCGGTGGGTGTTTCTCTTGATTCCAATCGACTAAAATAATCTGCTATCGCATGCTCTTTCCCCAGAGTATGCACAATCACAAAATCAAATTCCTGTAACAAAAGCATCCACCTGGCTAATCGACCTGTTAATAAGGGCTTCTTGATTAAATAAACCAAAGCCTGATGATCCACATGAAAAACCATTTTATTGCCCAACAAATAATATCGAAACTTGTTAAGGGCATATACCATCGCCAAAGCTTCGCTTTCTGTCACCGGATAATTTCTTTCAGCTGCAGCCAATACCCTACTGGCATAATAGACAGGTCTATACCATCCTTTGACGTTCTGCTACATCAAAACTGCTCCTACGGCCACATCCGATGCATCCACAAATATGTGAAAAGGCACTGACCAATCGGGTGGTTGCAAAATGGGTGCTACCGACACCATCTTTTTTAATAACTGAAATGCTTTCTCTTGAGCATCAGCCCACATAAACAGAACATCCTTCTTGGTCAAATGCATCGGCGGTAAGGAAACGTTTGCTAAATACCTTAAGTAACGGGAATGCCACTTGTGACCCACAAACTGCATTACTTCTTTAACGTTAGTCGGTGCTTTAGCTGTACTTATAGCTTCAATTTTCTTAATATCAATAGCCATTCCTGCTTGTGATATAACATGGCCCAATAAAATACCACTTCTGACCACAATCACACTTTTAAATGGATTCAATACCATCCTAAACTGCCGACATCTTTCAAAACATGCTTTCAGGTGTAGTAAGTGCTTAATCATTTCACCGAAGACCAAAAAATCGTCGACAAATACTTGCATAAAGTCCTGTAGATAAGGTTCAAACACTTTCTGCGCCACATAATTGAACGATGGTGGTCCATTCTTCAAGCCAAAACTCATGACAGTAAACACATAAGCGCCAAATTCTGTAATAAATGCTGTTTTATGCTGATCCTCCTCAGCCACACTGATCTGATTATAACCGGAAAATCCATCCAAAAAACTATACATTTCATGGCCTGTGACTGCATCCAATACTGCATCACAAAACGGCATAGGAAACAGGTCTGTAACCGTTGCCGCATTTAACTTTCTATAATCAACACAAATTCTGAGCTTCCCATTCTTTTTGGTGACCACTATGATAGGAGATAGCCAAGTGACCTGATTCACCGGTTTGATAAATCCGATTGCCATTAATTTATCAATTCCTTTCTTCACCTGTTTAGCAAAGTTAGGATTCATTCTATATCTTTGTTGCGCCACCGGTACTGCATCCGCCTTCAAATTAATCCTATGCTGATGCAACTGCGGATCTATGCCTTTTACTTGAGTATAATCCCAAGCAAACACATCTACATACTCTTTAAGCAGGCAAATAAGATCCTCCTTAAACTTTCCTTCCAATGTTTTACCAATCCGCACTATCTTGGGTTCCGTTTTGGTTCCTAAATTAACCTCTTGAAGCTCCTCCTCCTTGACCCGCATAGAACGTGCATACTTCTGATCATACATCCTTTCCGCCCGCATAAATATCTCTCCCTCCTGGTGTTGTGCCGGAATGTCCATACGTTGATCAAATATCTTTTGTAATTGGGCACCTGCCACCTGTTCACCAAGAATTGGCCCTGCTACCTTTGACCCACCACCATGATCCTTACTTAATACTCCTGCAACATCGACTTCTAATACCGGCACCACCGTTGGGTTTGCTTGCAAAAACTTTTCCTCTTCATCATCTTCAATCTCATCCGCCAAATTAATAGTCTGAGCCATAAGTGGTTTTTCCTGTACCGACATATTTTTTCGTCCACGCATAGGAATCGTCACTTGCTTTTTTCCCTTGGTAATCATTACTACATTCAAGCCCCAATCCTGCTTGACTTTGGCAAGCCGAAACCAAGGTCTCCCTAACAACATTTCATATGGATACGCGGACTCAGACATTCGGATGACCACAAAATTAACCATAAATGTCATGCCGGAAATAATAATTTGTTGTTGCTTCAAAATGCCAACTGGCTATACTCGTGTTTGATATGTCATCTTTACCTGAAAAGGTGCTGGAGCCAATACCCCTCTTCCCATTTCAATAAAAATATGCTCAGGTAATATGTTTACTCCTGATCCTCCATCAAGCAACACTTCTGCAAATCGCCGCTGGTTGTACTGCACCTGAATTACTGGTACTACAAAATCCACATCTATTGGATCAATATTGTTGGCCGAGATGGAAGGGATTGATCTAACTTCGGGCTCTGCATGATACCCAAGTAGCTTTTTCAACAATTTCTCTCGAAACACAGGTACCAAAGATAACAGTTGATCCAAGGACAACTGTAACGGTGAGCTAATGATTTCATCAAACCAATCATTTGCCAAGCCTTGCTGACTTGGCACCTTATCCCGCTCCATAATGGGAGGTATCAATTTCACACCCTGTTGTTGCTCAGTTTGACCTCCACACCTCGCCTGATTAGAAGACTCATCTCGAACCTGCTTCAAAACCTTGTCTCGGATTTGTTTTTGTTCCTGCCAATCAATAGGGCCTTTCATCCTTGATCTTGTCACTGCCAACACTTCAACCTCTTTACCTTTGCCACATTGTTTACAATCACACTGCCATTGGTTAGTCTTCTCAACGTGCATTCGATCAGAGGTACCGGGCTCTATCCGCTTTCTCTGGTTATTCTATCAGCATGGCATTCGCCTGAGCCGCCTGCTGCCCCTGTTGTTGATGTTGTCCCTGTTGATTATGCTGATTATACCGAATGACGGGTATACCTCTTTCTTCACGATGCTTTACCCACAAAGGGCAATTCGATCCTATCCAATGATCAAGAGCTGAACAATACCCACAAGGCATTACCCTTGGTGGTCGACCTTGGTGATTGCCTTGTTGGTTATTCCCTTGCTGATTCCCTTGATCTCTCCATGGGGGTCTTACTTGTTGCTGCCTCGGAAAATTACCTCGCCCTTGGATAGGAATAGCCTGATTGGCCGCTACGTCATTTAGATTTCGATTGTCTTGTCGAGAACTTTGCCCTCTTTGCTTGGGGTTATACCAACACTGAGTTGTATGTCCCTCTTTGACACAGATATCACAAAATCGTTTCTCGTTTGGAGCTAGTATAGAATATCCATGTCTCTTTAACTTATTAATCCATTCCTCCTCTTTACTGTGCTTAGCTTTATGCTTAAGATGCTTTGTCCTCACTATTTCATCATCATAGTCAGCAGTGTTAGAATCACTTGAACTCTTGCCCGACTCCGTTGTTGAATTCGATTCAACCTCTGAACCAGAATCAGATTGCTTCTTTTTGGCTCGTCCAAACCTTCTTTCAACACGCGCCGCTGCTAATACTAATACATCAAAGCCATTTGCAATGTCCACACTAGCCACTGCATGTCTTATTGTGCTCCTTAATCCTTTCAAAAAAAATCCTGCCAACATCTCATCAATAGGGCGTTCATTACCTTGCAACCATTCCATTAAAGTCCGAAACTTTTGTGCATAGTCTTCCACTAGCATGGTTTTTTGTCTAATGGCCCTCAACTTCCTTAATATATCTGAAGGCGTCTTTTCTTGTCTAAATCGTTGCAAGAATGCTATTTTTGAATCATCATATGTAGCAAAATGGGCAATGCCATATTGACTGAACCAGCTCATAGCTCGTCCTTCCAACGTGGCTGCAAACTATTGAAGTTTAATATCATCACCGTACATAGCTGGATATCCATTCGTTGTCCATTTTATTTTGAATTGAGCCACATGGCAATCAGCATCCTCCTTAGAGGTTCCATTGAAATGAGCGGCTTTGACTTTAGGGTTAGGAGGTGGTTGAGCCATTGGCTGTGGTTGAGGTGTGCGCCTAGTTCTTTGACCAGTCGCTCCTGCAAGTGGATCAAACCGGAATCGTCTTCTTGCCCCTACAGTTGCTTCTGTGAGGAATAATGCTCCAAGTATGCCGCCCACTAACCTTGCCTCTGCTGCATCTGTTTCCCCCTGTTCCTCGTCAGTGCCCAGAGCTTCCTACTCCTCGGCCTCGTACCACTCGTAAAAATCTGAAGATGTCTCCATGTTCGCTGCTCTTGCCTGTGCCCTCGTAAAATATACTTTACCAAAATGGTTGCGCCTACCCCTCATGCATTTCTTGAGGCTTCCTCAGCCGTATAGTAGGATCGCCAATTGTGTTGAGGGTTCCAAGGTTCAACACAACATCGAAGTAAAGAACAAACCAGAATTACTTATTTTCCATTGGCACTAAAAAAATCCAAGGTTCAACACAACATCGAATTAAAGAACAACATCCAAGGTTCAACACAACATCCAAGATTCCACCGAAATCGCATTCGGAAGTTCACCGAAAATTCACTGAAATGTTTCCTTCCGGTACCTTCTACCAATTCAGATTTCACACAGTCACATTTCAAAGTACATTTTTTGAAGATTTACAGCTTTTTGCACACTCACAGACACACGAATCTCAATGTGCTTCTGTGCAAAACAGTTAAATCTCTCTACAGACTTAGCAGAATAGAAGGTCGCAAACAAGAACTCTTGTCTTGCATATTTTTTGGTTTCTTTCTTTAATCATCTTAACACCACGAAGACAGATTTGGAAATATGTAGGACTTCATAGACAGAATTTTTTATTACATGATAAGGTTACATCTTTCGCAGACTGCATAAAGATTTCTACAGAACTTGTCCGTCGTCCTCAGGATTCCGGTTATGAGAAACATCATCCTTTTCAGTTGTCGCTCTCTCTCTTCTCGTAACTTCCTCTCTTTTCGGTTGTCCCGAACTTCTTTCTTGTAACTCCTTCCCTTCTCTTGCGACGTGTCCCTTTTAATCTCAACATAGCCATCTTTTTCTTTTTATTTTTATTTTATTTTTCCAGATTTCCCTGCCTTCAACATGGAGTAAATGTTGTGGTATCATTTGAGTTAAGTGGATGAAATAAAGTGTAGTCATTTATAATATATGGATTAAATAATATGGATTTATTTGAATTATGTGGAGTAAATGAAGTGCTATCATTTGAGGGATGTGGATTAAATGTTGTGGATTCATTTAACATATGTGAATTAAATCTTGTGGATTCATTTGAATTATGTGGAATAAACGAAGTGTTTGCATTTGAGTTAAGTGGATGAAATGAAGTGTAATCATTTGTATTAAGTGGAGAAAATGTTGTGGTATCATCTGAATTATGTGGATTAATGTTGTGGATTCATTTAACATGTGTGAATTAAATATTATGGATTCATTTGAATTCTCTTGAGATAAAATTAGTGTTTTTATTTTGTAGAAGTAAAACATGGCAAGAATGCTAGATGTGAATGATGATCTTGATCATACTGAATCTCAAAGGATTTTATCTAAGCAAAATGCTCAATTTGCACAGTCAGGATTAGCATTTTTATTCCATCAAGGTTTAGAGCGAGAGAGATTAGAAGGATAAGCATTATCAATGAAAGAAGTAAAAAAGCTATTTCCAAATTATTTTGTTCGTGATGTTCTCTTTCGAGTTACAGGAAGGGCAAAAGAAACAGTTATGACATAAAGGGTTAGCAGACATGCTACTTCAATGCTTTTTGCAAGTTGAGAGATCATTACCAAATAATAATCCAATAGCATTATATTTCATTCAAAAGGTTTTTGTACAAGATATTCTTCATTGACGTGTAGATTGGGATGATCATCCGAAGAATGCAGGTCTTTACTTTTTGAATAGCTTCTGACATAATCCAATAAACTTTTCCAATCACAAACTTATCAGTATCAACCATTCGTAAAAGTTCCAAAAAAGGTTTAGTGATACCAACAATTTTTTCAAGAATACGCCAAAAATTTTGTGACTATATTAGACACGTACATTTGGATGATGCAACTTGATAAGAAGAATACTTCTCTAGCCATGCCTCCCATCTTCGATCAGTAATCATTTCTACAAGAGCTATCTTAACTTCTAGTAATCCACTGAGCACAATGTAAGCAGTTGCAAATCATGTGGCACAAAAAATCTGAAGTGCCTTATTAGGAGATTTTGATCGGAAGAGCGAATATGAAAATTGATGCTCTCTAATAAATTTGACCACATGATTTGCATCTAATAAGCTTTGTTTAATGAAAGATAACCTACCTATATCTTTCAATAATAAATTTAATGTATGAGCTGCACATGGAACCCAAGTACTGCCTTCATACTTGTTTTGAATTGTAATTCCAACACTTTGAAAATTAGAGGCATTATTTGTCACTATCGCAGTCACATTCTTCGGACCACCCACACGATATATCATGTTCATATATCTTTACAAGAAAAGCCAAAATTTTCTCTTTAAAAGAAGTATCAATAACTTCTAAAAACATGTTTCCTTTTGGACATATAACCATGACGCTAATCAATGGTTTCTTTTGACAACTTGTCCAGCCATCCAATGCTATTATGCATCCATACATGGGTACATAATCAAGTAGTGTTTACTTTAAAATAGCTTCAGTATTTTTTTCACTTTATCTACACACTCTGTTCGCATTTTGTTATAATCTAGCATGGTGAAACCTTTTCGTGCAGTTGACATCAAAGCATCTTTGAAAATGGGATTACGAATAACATTGAAAGGAATCCCACATGCTAAGAATGCTTGAGTCCATTTAAGATGAAGCTCCAGACAATCTTGCTTTTCAAAAGGAACATGTATAGTATTTTGTGATTTATTATGGACAAAGCATGGTGACAAAGTATTAGATCCACCATTTTTACTACATTCACCAACTCCACTCTTTTTTAATGTAGTTGGAGAAAATGGAGTACATGTATCTTGGCTATTCTCAAAAATAGTTTGGGAGACTTGAGTAGAAATATCCTGATGACCCTCTACTATCATCGTCACATCTACTCGTTCTTGCTCTACACTTGGGCTACTTTAAAAGTGCTATGAACTACTCATGCTTTTGAATCTTTTTGATGTGATACCATGAGATTTACATTTATTTGCATAACTTGCAAAATGTACCCATATATCACTATCTAGATTAGAGCATCCTGCCACATTATTACATGTACTAAAGAGATGCTCTTTTATTCGAGTTGCATTTCCTACATAACGATGCCCACAACATTTGCATTGTATTTGGCATTCATACTTTGTTCATCTAAATTTTGCTAGTTGCTACGCCTCACGAAATCTGAAATGGTGTCCTCTTTGCCCAAAATTGAGGCTCCTAGTAAACATGTCTGTGAAGGCTATATTTTGGACAAAATCCAACATTCTTGCTTCCCAAAAGATGGTTCAAT
Organism: Ceratopteris richardii; assembly: GCA_020310875.1. Lineage (NCBI taxonomy): Eukaryota > Viridiplantae > Streptophyta > Polypodiopsida > Polypodiales > Pteridaceae > Ceratopteris > Ceratopteris richardii. Next base: position 108,663,132 of record CM035430.1, read on the forward strand.
ACAAGCTACTCAAAAATTGTAGCTTGTTCATAATGATGTTTGTGGTCCTATTCAAATACCTTCTTTTGGGAACTACCTTTACTTCATGACTCTTATTGATGATTTTTCTAGGCATGGATTGGTATATCCATTGAAAGAAAAGTCTGAGGTGTTTATGTGCTTCAAACAATTTTTGGTTTTGGATGAAAATATGTCAGCATGTTAAATGGGCACCCTCCATTTTGATGGAGGGGGGAATATATGTCTTCTAATTTTAATGCATTTCTGGCTAAACGTGGGATAAAACATCATTGTACAATGTCATACACACCTGAACATAATGAAGTTGCTACAAGGAAGGACATGTCACTCATGGAGATGACGAGGTGTATGGTCAAGAGTCAAGCTTTACGACATAGTTTTTGGCCTGAGGTTGTTATGTGCACAACTATGTACTTAATAGGTGTCCCACTAAAGCATGGCATTCTATCACTCCCATGTGAGGCTTGGCATGGTCGCAAGCCATATGTTGCTCGAGTGTGTTTCTTTGGTTGTGTGGCACATGCATTAGTGCATGAACAACGTAGGAAATTAGATGATAAAGCACTTAAATGTTTTTTTTTTGGGTACAATTCTCAAAGAAAAGGATATCGTTTGTATCATCCATAGAATGGACACATTTTGTTTAGTGGTGATGTTGTTTTTGGCAAAGATGCTATTCAGCCATTACTTTCATGTTTTAAGGAGACATCAGTTAGCTCCAAAGATGTGTATCACTTTGTTGACTCTTTTTACAAGTGGATAGTCTAATGATGGTCCAAATGGGGCAATTTCTCAACCTTTATAGGTTTCATGTGATGATGTAGATCATTCCATCTTTGATGTAGATTTACATGATGCACTTCTTGATGAGCAAACTGATATAGAGGAGGCAAAAACTATGCCTAAATGCTTGGTGCAAAATTTGCGAGATAACAAATCAAATGCACCTAAAAATTTGCGAGATAACAAATCAAATGCACCTCTGTCATATCGTACTCTTTCAAGCTATCATAGTGCTTCTTTCGCATCAGATTGCAATGCTATGACTACCTCTAGTCTTTATGATGAGAATGAGCCTGTTTTGTTTTATGAAGCCCAAAAATTACACTCATGTGTCCTTCAGTGGTTTTTGCTTCATGCTTGGTAGCTCATGCATATCTTGTTTGAGCAAGAAGCAGCCTACTGTGGCCACTTCTAGTTAAGAGGTGGAGTATAGGGAAACTTTCATAGTGAGTGTGGAGTGTGTGTGGCTCAGGTGCCTTATGGCTGATATGGGTGTTGGTCAGTGTTCTGCCACCACCATCTTCACTGAGCACATTGAGGTGCGCTATCATTATGTCAGGGAGAGGTTGTCTACTAGAGAGATCAGTTTGACACATGTGCCCACACAGGAGAACATTGAAGACCTTTTCACAAAAGATCTGTCTAGGGAGAAGTTTGAAGCTTTCAGCAAAGCTTTGGGCTATTGATTCCACATAGCTTGAAACTTCCTTATACATGAGTGCCAACTCCTTGTTCACTACATCACTCCTATGGCTGATTTGTTGATATATTTTGGTAGTGATGTGTGTGAACACACTAGGACCATTGGGGCACTTTTTTCTCTCTTCAGGAGGGATTTTCCCCTGACTTGTATATATGCCTATAACCCTAACATGTTACTTATCTTTGGACATTCCTTAGTAATACATTCAATATTGTGTGTTGTGCCCCAGGCTTCTTCTTCTTCCTTGTGTTGTTCATGTGCTTCTGCAAATCTCAGGTTCCAACATTACTAAATCATAGAAAACTAATGTCCATCATGTAGGAATTCTAGGAGATTTAGGAATTGATAGAGCTGATAAACATTTGGAAGATGGTAGGCATCCAAGAATCCCTAAAATTAACAATAATTCACACTGAATACAAAAAATGTGTATGGAATTCATATATGATGTTCCAAAGGGGAAAAATCAAGGGCAAAGCCTACAAAAGAAATTGTGCATATTTTAGTGAAAATTTTCAAGGACATCATTATAAACTAACTTGAAACTCCAAGGCTTACGACTAAGGCGGCGACTAAGGCGGCGACCAAGGCATAGACCTTGGCATACCTTGTCATCCGAGTCACCGTTGGCGCCGTTGGCTGCGCGCGAGGGAGGACCTCAACGATCAAGGAATATAGAGGTTCTCGGTACTTCCCGGGAGGTCACCCATCCCAGTACTGTTCCCCCCAGAGCTCGCTTAACCGTGGCAATCTCTTGCCACTAAGCTACACTCTTGTGGTGTTTGAAGAAGGGGAAAGACTAAGGTTGACATTACCTTGAACAAGTTTTGGTCCCTCAAAGCTTCATTTTTGCTTTTAAAGCCTATTTCTGAAGCAATTTTGGGGTGTTTTTGGAGCCATTTCGGAGTACTTTCGCACGTAGTTCTCTTCACACAGGTCCAAGAACATCAAGAAGAGTGTCCCTTGTACTTCTCAGACAATAAATATTAACCTTTGGGGCTGTATTTTCAGCCACACTCGTAAAACTACAGGTTTCTCGAGGGGTTTTCAGTTTTGGTGGGAGCAGTCGCTGCAAATTTATGCAGGTTTTTAAAGCCTAAAACATCAGAGTTGACAGACACTTGCAGGTGTTATTGGCTAGTTTTTGGGCTGTGTATTCAGCCTTTCAGTGTCATTTTACTGCATATATTGAGCACATACACACCATGTACGCTTCTGTGGATACCGCTTATGTACGTCCATGTGGGCATTGATATAGCGGTTACGTTCTTTGCATAAAGCCTTTACGTTTGATAAAGAGGGTCGTGGTGAGGTTTTCTTAACTGGGAGACACCCAAATGTCGGGGTCTCTTCGGTGATGCAGGTGGAAGACTTACCCAGCCTCGCCATAGGAGATGTATGATAGTTGTTCATAGGTGCTCGATAAGCCTAGTTGGCTTCTATTGGGTAACTGATTATATGCAGTGGAGTCAGTGATTCACTATGCAGGTAGACATGTTAGTACTTGCAGTTTTATGATACTTTGACACTGGTCATATGCTAATTTTGCAGAGGATACTCTGGCAAAATTTTTCCAGATTTCTGGTTTAGTCAACTATATAGTGGTCGATTTACTCCTTGATACACTTATTTGTTGGTGTTTGGACTCTTCTAGCTCCATTATCATTCTATTCAGTTCTCTACGATCATGGCATCAGAGGTCTCAGGCACATCCGGTGGATCAGGGTCTAGTGCTAGCGTTCTGAGAAGGAGCTATAACTTGCAGGGCAAAGACCATTTTGAGATCCGAAAATTTGATGGCACAAACTTTGCTCTATGGAAGAATCAGATTAAAGATGTGCTGATTCAAAGAAGGCAATGGAAGCCAGTAAATGGGATTTCAAAGAAGCCTGCTGACATGGATGAAGATGATTGGGATGAGTTAGATGAAATGGCCAGGTCTACCATTCGCTTGCACCTAGCAGATAATGTTTACTTTACAGTATTAGACTGTGAAAGTGCAGAGGAGCTTTGGAAGAAGTTATGCAATACATATGAAAAAGAGACGGCATCAAATAAAGTATATCTGATGAGAAAATTATACGACCTTCGTATGAAGGACACAGATAGTGTTGCTGCTCATCTAAATGAGTTTGATGCCATATTCTCCCAGTTACAGGCTCAGAAAATGGATATGGACAATGAAATGAAAGCAGTATTGCTGTTATGCACCCTGCCATCATCATGGGATACATTTTGCACAGCTATTAGCAATAGTGCACCAGGTGGTAAACTCGTCTATGATGACATATGTGGAGCACTCTTGAGTGAGGAGATTCGTAGAAAATCTATGGTTGGCACTATGAGTGGAGATGCATATAATGTTCGTGATTCTTACCAAGGAAAGAATCAACAACGTGGCAGGAGCAAGAACAAGGAAAAGAATGGTCAACGGAATAAGAGCAGAAGTAAATCAAGGAAGAGGGATATTGAATGCCATTATTGTCATAAGAAAGGACACATGAAGAAAGACTGTTATGCATTAAAGAATGCTAAAGGTAAAGGACAGAATGTTGATGGGCATGTTAAACAGTTACCTGCACCATCTACTTCGACTGTGAAGATTGAAGAAATTAATGCTATTTCTGATGATGCTGATGTGTTGACACTTGATAGTACTGTGCCATCTGAGGCACTTATGGCTGATTCTCTTTCCCACACCTGGCTGCTAGATTCTGGTGCTTCTTTCCATGTGACACCACATAGAGAATGGTTCTCTAATTATGCAGCAAAGTCTCTTGGTACCGTGAGACTTGGTGACTCTTACCAGTGTGATGTTGTGGGGATTGGAGATGTGGTTGTGCAGTTCATTGACGGTTCAAAATTTACTATGCATAATGTACGCCATGTACCTCAGTTATCACGCAGTTTGATGTCAGTTGGTCAACTTGATGACCTTGGTTACAAGGTGGTCTTCTATGCTCAGTCCTTTCGTATATCAAAGGGCAATATGGTTATTGCAAAAGGAAGGAAAGTTGGCTCACTTTACCCTTTATTTGTATCACAGAAAGAACACTTGTTAGCTGTTACTGAACAGCCTATGGCTTGTATTTGGCATGGTCGTTTGGGCCATATATCTCGTAGTGGAATGGAAAATCTTTCTCGTTCTGGCTACTTACCTGTGTTATCTTTCTCTGATTTTTCATTTTGTGAGCATTGTCAATATGGAAAGCAAACCAGAAATGTGCATAAAACGAACATTGACTCTTCAATTCAGCCTTTAGATCTTGTTCATACAGATGTGTGTGGTCCTATGCCCACTAGGTCCTTAGGTGGTTCTCTTTACTTTGTCACTTTCATAGATGATGCTACTAGAAAAGTCTGGGTATATCCTATCAAATCGAAGGATGATGTATTCCCTACTTTCAGAAAATGGCTTGCTTCAGTTGAGACTGAAAAAGGAACTAAGCTTAAGGCTTTACGTTCAGATAATGGGGGTGAGTATACCTCACATGAATTCAGCCTTTTCTGTCAGTGTAGAGGGATTCGTAGAGAGTTTACAGCTCCTTATACCCCAGTACAGAATGGTGTAGCTGAGAGGATGAATAGAACTATTCAAGATAGAGTAGTCTCTATGTTGCATCATGCAAACCTCTCACAAGGTTTTTGGGCAGAAGCAGTATTGACTGCAGTTCATGTGATTAACCTTTCACCTAGTACTGCCAAAGGTCTGAAAGTGGCACAAGAGTTATGGACAGGGAAACCACCATATTATGATCATCTTCGAGTTTTTGGGTGTGAAGCATATGTTCATATACCCAAGAATCTTAGACAAAAGTTGGACCATAAGTCAAAGAAATGCATTTTTCTTGGATGTGGTCGAGAAGGACAATTTGGATATCGCTTATGGGATCCTGAAACACGGTCAGTGATCAGAAGTAGTGATGTCATTTTTAATGAGTCTAAGATGCATAAACAGCCGATTAAGGAGGTTGAAGTGAGAAGAGTGGTGTTTGAGGATACTAGTCCTCCGGTTAGCATGCATAAAAATGCTGCACATAGGGATGTTCAAGAGAATGTCCATTCAGATCAGTCTGCACATGTTCCTGTTCAGCAACCATTGAGACGTTCTGCACGTGTCTCATATCCACCTGATAGATATGTTCCAGGTTTAGATTTTGTTATGCTAACAGATGCCGGTGAGCCCTCTTGCTACAAAGAGGCTATGCAGACAGAGGATCATGTCAAGTGGGAGCGTGCCATGAAGAGTGAGTTGGATTCTATTCACAAGAATGGTACTTGGGACTTAGTACCTTTGCCAAAGGGCAGGAAAGCTTTACCATGTAAATGGGTATATAAGCTGAAATTCACATCAGATAGTGCTTCTCCAAAATATAAAGCACGACTTGTTGCAAAGGGTTTTAAGCAACAACATGGTGTTGATTTTGAGGAAATCTTCTCTCCAGTGGTCAAGATGACTACTTTGCGCATGTTGCTTGGATTCGTTGCAATGGAGGACTTAGAGCTAGTCCAAATGGATGTGAAAACAGCTTTCTTGCATGGAGATCTTACAGATGAGATCTGTATGGAACAACCAGAGGGTTATGTAGTTCCTGGCAAGGAAAGTCTAGTTTGTAAGCTCAAGAAGAGCTTGTATGGACTTAAACAGTCTCCTAGACAATGGTACCAAAATTTTGATGCTTTTATGAAGTCCAAGGCTATTCTCGGAGCAATGAGGATCATTGTCTCTACACAAAGAGATGTTCTGATGGCAGCTTGATATGCTTGATACTTTACGTCGATGATATGTTGATTGCTGGGAAGTCCTCTTATGATTTGTCAATTCTCAAAAAGAAGTTGAGTCAGACATTTGATATGAAGGATTTGGGGGATGCCAAACATATTCTTGGCATGCGCATTACTCGTGATAGGAGTAAAAGATGCATATACTTGTCTCAAAGTGAGTACATATCCAAAGTACTTCATCGATTCAATATGCAGGGTGGAAAGGCATTGAGTACACCTTTACCCACATATGTGAAATTGAGCAAGGATGACAGCCCCAAATCCGATGAGGAAAAGGAATTCATGACCAAAATTCCCTATCAGTCTGCTGTTGGTAGTCTCATGTATGCTATGGTAGCTACGAGACCAGACATTGCATTTGCAGTGGGAGTTGTGAGCAGCTATATGTCTAATCCTGGCAAGAAACATTGGGAAGCGGTCAAAATGATTTTGAGATATCTGAGTGGCACTAAGGACAAGTGTCTATGCTTAGGTAGAGGGAAAGCATCCATTATTGGTTACACAGATTCTGACTATGCTGGTTGTGTGGACAATCGTAAGTCTACATCAGGGTACATTTTTCATTTTGCTGGAGGTGCTATCTCTTGGAGATCTCGTCTTCAAGAATGTACAGCTGTTTCCACCACAGAAGCAGAGTATGTTGCAGCAAGTGAGGCATGTAAGGAAGCATTGTGGCTTTCTCGTCTTGCTTGTGATATGGGTTTGCCTCAGCATGTACCTCACTTGCTCAGTGATAGTCAGAGTGCCATTGCTTTGGCTAAGAATCCGGTCTATCATGCAAAGACCAAGCACATTGAGGTGAGGCATCACTTCATTAGAGATTGCTTAGCCACTGAGAGCATTATTCTTGAGAAGGTTCACACTCGAGATAATGCTGCAGATGCTTTGACTAAAGCTCTACCACAGGATAGCTTTCGACACTGTTGTCACTTGATGGGGGTTACTTGATTCTTGATCTTACGCAGTCACTTGTGTACTGTGTAACATGCCCATCAGGTGGGAGGTATAGTTTGTATACTTACACTCAGGTATTCTTTATCATTCTTTCTTTTTTCTCCCATAGTTACTCTGGCCATATTGGCCTTTAGTGGGAGATTGTTACCGTTAGTGTCCATGTGAAAGGCCAAATGGCCACCGGACACTTCTTTGTATATGTTCTTTAATAAAAACATATAGTGGCCTGGTCAGTCACAGACTGTAAGTTCGACCGCATTTGTAAGACCTAAGAAGTCTGTCTTCGTGCTCCCTGTGTACAGCGTTTTCTGCGTATTCTACAACATCTGTGCGGAGTACTGTGTGTGGCGTAAGGAGCTCCGTTTTGTACTCCTAGCATATCGTCGTGGAGCTCTCGAGAAGGAGAGTGCAGTGTGGTGCACGCCATCGAAATACTTCATGAGGTCTTGGGGTCAAACCCCCTCACTTGTGTGGGAGTTTACTTTGTTATGAGACCCCTAGGCCCTTCTAAAAGCATCCAACTAAAGTTATCTTGAGTCAATTTAAGTTTAGTCGAGGAAACATGGTAGACTTACCACTAATATATTAGGACACATAGTAGACTCACCAATAGTAAACTCATGCGAAGTTGCACATGTGGAAAACATCTATACTATTCCAAGAATGGATTTCCTAATACTATGGGTTATATAAGAGATGGTTGGGAGGGTGAAGAGTGCATCTTTCCAATAGTAAGAGCAGATGATATCACACTCCTATTAGAGCCAAGTGTTGTGAGATCTTTTTCCACTCCTTTCCATATATCATCCTCTTCCATGCTCATAATATGGGGGAATTTTAATCATGTGAATGTTTCTTGACTTTGCATTCATTATATTCTTTTTAGAGATCCTACTAAAAAACAAAAGACTTTTTCTTTTACTGCCATCTTCATTAAGAAGATCAGAGTCTGTTTTCAAACATGTGAATTCTTCCCATAGACATTTGCAACACAAAATATAGCCATCACTCGGAGAGAGCAAGAGGGACGCCTCATGGTGACACCATGCATGCCTCTGATCTTTCTCTCTCACTCTCTCCATCTTGAAATGTAGATAAAAAGACCTACGTAGTGTGCCTTTAGGAACTCTTTTCCCCCTTAAGGCCAGAACCTTTCTCATTATATAGATGAATCTATTTGGAAATTGAATATATGGCATTATGCACCTTTTATTGCATGCATATAAGGTATTGAATTGGAGACTTTTAGCTCTTGAAGTCCTCAACAAGTGGCCTATGATTTCCCCCCCTCTAAACATGTTTACAAAATATTATGGGGAATTTTCAATGAAAACCTTTTGGATAAAAAGGTAGCCAAATTGAGGACCTCAAGGGAAGAACATGCACATATTGGAGATGATAAAATTTTAATCAAATGAAGTTTCATCGCCGAGCACAATTGGGGAAGTACCCAAACTTAATTATCTCCTTTTCTTCCATAATACATTTTTTGATACATGAAAATGGCACATGCAACAATATGATGTGGTTGTATGAGAGAGAAGCAACAAGGATAACATGGAGTACATCTTAGCTACATGCCACCATATTAAGGTTAAAACTAAGTAGGAAATTAAGACTATATCTATATGCATAAACTAAATTCCCCCCTTCTTGCATATATGTTAGTGTGCATGAATGGAAGTAGATGCACAATGGCTACTTCATAGGATCATACATGTATACCATCTATTCAATCATTATTAGATTTAAAGATTGTTAAAATCATTATAAGTAGTTCATAATTATGGAAAGGTAGTTTATTTTGCAAGATAAAAAAGCAAGCACACATGGAAGTCATGTCTACATACTTCCATAGGCAATGATTTGCAAAAGCATGTACATCATTGGTTATCAAATTTAGAGAATAATTTTATTTTGTTTAATATAAGAATGAGTGAGGGTCAAACTAATTTTTGTGTAGCAATATCTGGTAAAAGGCTACTCCTCCAAGGTCTCATCATGGTACAATAGGGGATGCTAGTGGTGCAGCTAGGGGGACATTTAGCAAAACCGCCTCCCCTCTCCTATATAAAGTGGCTGAGGGACAACACATATATCATTGCTTACTGGATCACTCATTTGACATTCACTCACACTCTCTTTTTCTTGCTTGCTTGCTCTCTCGTTTCCCTAAAGAGTTCATTTCCTTGTTGTAGTTCTCTCATTGAATTGTTTTTGTAGTTGACCTATAGGATTAACACAAGGAGTCTCTATAGAAGCGTCAAGGAGTTACTTCTCCATGGATTGGTGCCCACAGTGGCTTTAGTGACAGTCTCATTGTGAGTGTCACATTGTGGGTTGTAAACATAATAATTTATCTATGAAAACAAATCTTGCCAAGAACTCGAGTGGTTTTATTAGGGTGATTTCGTAAACTAGGTGGAAGGGGCTATGCCCCATGGTGGCCTTGTAAGTTATTCTATAGGCCCAAATTGTGTTATGTATGTGGTGCTGCATGCCTTAGGGTTCATAATATGTTCCTTTCTAAGTAGTTTGAATAATGTTTTATTGGTGCTTTCACTCTAACAATTAGCACGAGGGTATTATGCACAAGTTTTATGTGGAGATTTTTTTATTTAAGAATAGTTCTGAGAGAATAGTTTTACAAAGTGGGTTCAATCCGTGGTAATTTCTATAAAGAATCCATATCTAGAAAATACATACTCAAACAGAAATTATGTCATACTGGACATGGAATAGTCTTGAGTTTCTTATACTTCATCCCATTTAGTGGAGTAATCGGTGGCCACCAATAAATATTTCTCCTTGCCATGCCATGCCAAAGGATAGATTGGGTTGACGAAATCAATACCTCAATACTCAAAGGTCTTCCATCCACTGGAAATGGTGAGAGGGTTGTTCCTGTGTGACGGGTGAGGGCCACATCTTTGGCATGCATCACATTGCTTGGCCCAAGTAGTGGCCTCCTTGAAGAGCATGAGCAACCATAGAACTACGTCTAATATTTTTTGCACCCACTCCCTCATGATCTTCCTGCAATACCAATCGATTTTCGTGCACACATAGACATTTGCAGAGGATTTGATCATAACTCTATTTGTAAAGCATCCTTATCATGTACTTGTAGTTTCTAAATTTCAGTAGAAGCCTCCTTTTTCAAGGAATGTGGAGTTGCACATCTCTTGGTGTCAGGATGGAGAATTTTCAATGATGAACAAGCCTCTACTTTTGCATAGCACTAAGAAGAATTGTAGATGATTATCGGGGTTCTCAGTTGATGCTCCTTTGAATGTAGGGAAATTGATATTGATGTGTTAGAGTATAGAAGCAAGATCTCCATGGACCATGTTAGAGTTTGGTGGGGAGGGTTCAGGTGAAGAGGCTCGCAGTTGGTTGTCCTTACAGTTTGAGCATCGGACTAGTTTCTTACTATGGGTGGCAGGTTTCTGGGAATTTTGGACAGGACTAAGAGAGGTATGACCGGGTCATGTTCCGATCATAGAATTAAGGAGATACATGTTATGAATAAAATCATCGTGCCCCTAGGTCCCACCTTGTGTGCCAAAAAATAGTAGGTAAGCCTTTGAAGGCTTTTAATGGTAGTGAGGATTGTTCAATAAGTGGTTAATCACGATAGTATTTCATATAGTGCACCCATGAATGTTATGACTAACAATGCACTTTAGAATGAGCTTGAGAGTACGTTTGGAATAGACTCAAAAAGATGAAAACTTTAACAACAATTCACACACAATAAAGACATGAAAAGATGTAATAATGAAGCTCACTCTTGGAGGGATCATACAAAGTCATTAAGCTCTTGAGTCAGGTGCGGAAGGGCTTGCCGCTCTTCATGATTATCCCCTTCCCTTGGTCAACATTTCAAGACTCGAGCCTTACAAATTCTAAGTCTCATAAGCACACTACAATTTTGCTCAATTGTTTGTTAATATTTCCCTTGTATCTCGATTCTTTTTGTATGCAAAAGTTCTTTTGCCTTACTTATAATTCTTCGAAGATACTCGGTCACTAATTTTGTAACGTTTCTTCTTGGCTTTCTAGAATTTTGATTTTCCCTCAATTCGGTGTTCTGCAGTTTTATCACCCACATTGCAAAGTTTTGGTCTTCATAGTTTTGTTCCTAAGCTCAAGGATATTCTTTGATAATTTTTTATATTTTTTTAAGTTCAAGCACACTTTCTCATTGCTCACATATATTGGTTGAGCACACATTGCATACATCTCTATTGACATTGCCTATGTATGTCCATGTGGTATGGCATGGTGGTCGCACCTTGCATAAGTTATTTATGTGTGTAAAAGAGGGTCATAATAAGGTTTTTGTAACTAGAAGACACCTAAATGTTGAAATCTCTCTGATGATGCAGGTGGATAAAATACCCTAACCTCACCATAGGAGATATATGCTAGTGTTCTTATAGGTTCTCGATAAGCCTAATTAGCTTCTTTGGTTACTTGGGTATATATACTAAGGAATACAAAGATATAAAATAAGAAATCATGTTGTTTTTTAATACTTTAATCAATTTATTAACAATGGTTTGATGCTCATAGTCTCCATCTATACAAGGCTCTCTTCCAAAATTTTGACATATTTTGGATTTTTAGCAATACATAGGCTAATTTTACACTCTCAATTACTTCTTTGTGTGAGCATATCAGCTTGCACAATCATTTTGACATTTACTAATTGGCCATAATTGTTCATGTGCTCACTTTTCTAGGAAAAATCAAAACTTTTCCCAAATTTGACACTTTATTTATATTTTCAAAGTGTCATTGGTGCTTGGTCATTTCTAGTTTTATTGGTATCCTAGTTAGTTATTTCTTATCATGGCATCAAATGTTTGAGTGGATAAGGGTATATTGCAAGTGGATTAAAAAAGAGCTATAAATTGTAAAGAAAAGACCACTTTCAGATTCACAAGTTTGATGGAACCAACTTCACTTTATGGCAGAAATCATATTTTTTATGTCTTGATTCAAAGCAGATAGTGGAAGTTGATTCGTGGCCCTACGAAGCAACCTAATGATATGGACGATGATGACTGGAAGGAACTTGATTAGATGGCCATGCCTATAAATTTTTTATACCTTATAGATAATTTCTATTTTTGTAGTCTTGATTGTGAGTTTTGTATAGAAGAAGCTATGCAACACTTACGAGAAAGAGATTGCTTCCAATAGAGCTTATTTGATGAGGAATCTCTATAGCTTGCATCGAAAAGAGATAGACATTGTTTTTGATAATTCAAGTGAGTTTGATCCATGCTTTTTCCAATTTCAAGATCTAACATATGTGGAGCAATTTTAACTGAAGAGATTAACAAGAATTCTATGGTTGTTACAAATAGTGGAAATGTGTATATCATGTCGATGGTTGTTACAAATAATGGAAATGTGTATGTCATGATTCTAAACATAAAAACAATCAATCATGTGGAAGGAGCAAAACGACAGGAATGTTCAACATGGTAAGAGTAGGACCAAGAAAGAGGAATACTCAATTTCATCATTTCCACAAGAAAGGACGTATGAACAATATTTTTATGCTTTGAACAATGCGAAGGTAAAGGGGAGCATGTTGATGTGCATGTTAAACAATTACTTGCACCATCCACTTAGTCTATGAAGATAGAACAAATAAATGCAATGTTTGATGACGTTAATGTGTTGATACTTGGTACTAATGTGCATAGTGAGGACGTTATGGATGATTTGTCACACATGGTTTCTAGATTTTGGAGCTTCTTTTCATGTGACACCACATAGAGAGTGATTCTCTACATATGCAACAAATTCTCTTTGTACAATGAGGCTTGCTGAATCTTATTAGTGTGATGCTATTGGGATTGGAGATATGGTTGTGAAATTTTTAGAAGGCTCATAATTTACCATGCGCAATGTACACCATATGCCTCAGCTTTCATGTAGTTTATTATCAATCAGTCAGCTTGATGATTGGATACAAAATGCCGTTCTATGCTTAAACCGCATATCAAAGGACAATATGGTTATTGCGAAAGGAATGAAACTTGACTCACTTTACCCTTTGTTTCTATCTTAGAAAGCACACTTATTAGTTATCACTGAAAAAGATATGAATTGTATATGGCATGGCTGATTGAGCTAAATACCTCGTAGTGGAATGGAAAATATTTCTCATTCTCGCTACTTACCTATGCTATTTTTCTTTGATTTTTCATTTTATGAGCATTATCAATATGAAAAGAAAACTATGAATGTTATAAAATGCACATTGAATCTTGAATTCTATCATTCGATCTTGTTCATAGAGATGTGTATGGCCATATACCCAATAGATAATTGGGTGATGCTCTTCACTTTTTCACTTTCATATATGATGCTATTAGAAAAGTCTAGGTGTACCCTATAAAGGATAAGATATTTCCTACTTTCAAAAAATGCCTTGCTTTGGTGGAGATTGAGAAGGGAACTAAGCTTAAGGCTTTATGTTTAGATAATGGGGGTGAGTATACCTCACATGAATTCAATCATTTTTGTTATTCTAGAGGGATTCATAGATAGCTTGCAACTCATTATACCCTAGTACAAAATGGTGTAGCTAAAAGGATGAATAAAATTATTTAGGATAGAGTGGTTTCTATGTCACATCATGCAAAACTTTCACAAGGATTTTGGGTAGAAGTACTATTGACTGTAGTTCATGTGATTATCCTTTCACTTAGTACTTCCAAAGGCTTGAACGTGGCACAAGATTTATGGACAGGGCAACCACCACATTATGATCACCTCTAAGTATTTGATTGTGAATCATATGTCCATGTTCCAAATAACTTGAGAAAAAAGCTAGATTACAAATCCAAGAGGTTTATTTTCCTTAGGTATGGGAGAGATCGACAATTTGAATACTGTTTATGGGATCCTGAAACATGTTCAATGGTCAAAAGCAATGATGTCAGTTTCAATGAAATGAATATGCATAAATATCCCATTAAAGATTTTGAGTGAGAAGAGTTGTATTTGAGGATGTTGATTCTCTTGCTAATATGCATAATAATCTGACAAAAAAGGTTTTTCATTAAAATTTTCAACAATGGTCAGTATTTGCACCTGATCAACAACCATTGGGATGAACTTCATGTGTCCCACATCCACTTGGTAGATTTTTTCTTGGATTGGATTTTTTCATTTTAGGCATGTTGGTGAGCCTTATTGTTCTAAAGAAACTATGCAAAAAGATGATTGTGTCAAGTGGGAACATGCCATGAAGAGTGAACTTCATTCCATTAATAAGAATGGCACTTGAGAATTGGTACCTTTGCCAAATTTTAGAAAAGGTCTACCATGAAATAGGTATATAAGTTGAAATTTGCATCAGATCTTGCTTCTCCAAACCATAATGCATGAGCAACAATGAGCTGATTTTGAGAAAGTCTTCACCTCGGTGGTCAAGATGACGACATTACACATGTTTCTTGGATTAGTTGTAGAAAGAGGAATTAGATATGGTCCAAATGGATATGAAGATTGCTTTCTTGCATGGAGAGCTATGATGTAATCATAAGGATAGAAAAGTAAAACTCTCCAAAATCTATACAATATATACACAACCTAGTGTACATTTGTTAAGAGTACTACCATGGCTCCACATAGAGTTCTAATTTAGATTCATTGACAAGGGGCAAAGGATGCCCATCCATAATGGAAATTCAATCTACACCTCTAGGTAGTACTTTAGTTACATGAAAAGGACCATTCCGTCTTGGTAACGACTTCTCTTTGGAATTTTTTCCAAAGAGTTTTGGATGATACAAAAAGACCAAAATTCCCTTTTTCATTTGTGATTTTTAGATATTTGATGAAATTTGATGCAACTGTGACAATGAACCCTAGCATTCTATTTGCTCCTATACAGTTAGATCCTTGCAACAATTCAAATGGGGCAATAGCCTACATAGCGTATACTAGTTCAAATGGCATGTGTCTAGTAGTGACCTTGAACGAGGTTCTATAAGCCCATAGGGTTCCTAGATATGCTTATCCCCATGTATTGGGAAATTGTAGGCAAGTTCTCATAAGTAATAGCACGAGGATTTTATTTGTGTTTTCTTGGCTCTAGGGTATTATGCACATGACTTACGGTGGAATTTGGTATTTGGCAAAGACAAGCGTAATGTTGATTTATGAGATGTGATCCTTGGTCAATGGAGACTTCAATTGGATACCCAAACCTACAAAAGATATGGTCATATTAAATGAGTCTACTGTTTTCGCATATAGTTCTCACTTGTGATGACCTCATCACATTTTCTAGCATAATCAATGGCCAACAAAAGATACTTTGCATAGGATTCTCATGCAATAGGGTTTTAATTGGGCCCACAAAATCTAGCCCCCAGTGTTCCAATGGTTGAAATGCCATAGAGATGTTAAGGGGTTGATTCCTATGTTTTGTTGGTTTCAACACACACCTTTGACAGATGTCACAATCCTTATCAAAGTTGGTTGCATCTCTAAACAGATATGGCCAACACAATCCACTTTGAAGGATTCTGAACATAATAATGTGTCCCAAAAGTTTTCCACTTGATTTGTCCTCATGTGCAAATTTGAGTATATTTTCGACTTCATGTGGTTTAAGACATTTTGTGTATATCCCATCAGGTCCAACTTTATAGAGAGTATTGTTTGCCATAGTAAAATGCTTACTTTTTAACAGTATTTTGCATTGTTCAAATGGAGTAGAATTTTAGGAAACTGGCCTTTTGATAAAAATTGCACATAGCCATTGCATCATGCTGGAGTTACATTCACCTTGTATATGTGACTATTTGGAAAATCATCTTCTACTCCTTTGGTTGCCTGAGGAGGATGTTGAATTCGAGAAAGGTCATAAGCGATGAAGTATGATTTCAAACATCTTTGTATGATTTCAAAGTCAAATTATGGAAATAGAATCAAACATCTCCATATTCTTCCTGCCACTTGGGGTTTTTCAATAAATACTTCAATGCTTGGTGATCAATAATCATAGTGAATGTTGTTCCCAATAGATAATGTGTGCATTTTTTGAGTGTGAAAACAATAGCTAGCACCTCTCTACCTAGTGTTGTAATTTCTTTCCTAGAACTTCTTGATTAGCACAAAAGAAACACCAAAGTCCAATTCTTACCTCTTTTAGTGTTCTCAGTTCTTCCAGTTTTTGGCATATCTATGCGAGGCCATCTAAGGTACTCTTGTCATCTCCCAAGTTCTTCTGAAGTTTTAAAGCTTCCAATTCCTTTGGCAATTTTGACACAATATCTTCATTTGGGAAAGGAGTCTTACCTTGTTGAGTTCCAAAATGAACTCTTGCTAGTTCAATCCTCGCAGCTACAACCTTGCATTCTCTGAAGGTAGCATCTGGTTGGAAAATTTATCTCAATTTTTGTTGGGTACATATGGACAAAGCTTTTTCCACCCAATTCTTAATCATGAAATCCCTTGGTGCATTCGGAAGTCTTTCCACCAATGACCTTGCCCTAGTCATCAATCCCAAAAAGGATCCTCCTTCATGTGATATTAAAATTTCCAACTCATCTAGTGTCCTTTCTGTTGAGTTATCTGGCCCAAATGCCTTCGTGAATTCAGCCTTCAATGCCTCCTATATCTAAAAGTGGCCGTCAACGTACTGGCTAAACCACTTGTTTGCTAAATCTTCTGTTGTCAGGATCTTGCTCACGCGCATACAGAGATTACGGACACAGAAAACACACAGAGAATAGACGCAACAAGAGACGAGACACAACGCAGTATTGGGTGTAATCTCCCCCCATGCACTCTGTTTCGACAGTCCACAGAGTGCATGTATTTATAGGACTTTTGATTACGTCAAAAATAGTGGTTACATGAGGGCGGCTTCGAAAAGCAGGCGTGAAACTAAAAGTTGGCATTTTTTACAGAAAGCCATTACTTTGAATAATAAAAACTACGGTCTACAACGACCCTTATTCTAACCATTACTTTTCTAACAATAGAACCTTCTACATAGGTTTATTTACAAAATAAACAATAATTATTCGGATTATTGATGTCCTCCCTTTCACGCCTTGCACGCTCCTCACGAACCTTCAACTGCTATATCAAAAACATCAAAAACATCAAAAACATATTAATACATTAATAATTTAACATTTTAACAATGCCTTGTTCAATAATATACAACATGCCTCTCAGTTGACAAGCAACTGACCTCAGTTGATAAAATATTTCAACACTCTAACAAGTATAATGCAGTGTTCAACATATTCCATATTACTGTTACAATCCATCAATGCATTGGCCAACATATTTCATGTTACAATCCAACAATGCATTGGCATTCGATATTGCAATCCAACAATGCATTGGCTAACATATTCCATGTTATAATTCAACAATGCATTGGCTATTCCATATTTCAATCCAACAATGCATTGGCTATTCCATATTTTAATCCAACAATGCATTGTTCAACATTTTCCATAAGGTATAACATGCCCCTCAGTTGAACAAGCAACTGACCTCAGGTGATAAAAAATAATAAACATGGATGGCCAGTCACATGTTTCATCACTGAATAAAGAAAATAGGCATGTGCCATGTAAAAATACATGCATGGAAATATTCATGGAGCTGTTACATTAATGTGTTTGTGTATGATATGCAGAAATTAAGTGGTCATAATGAGGTGTTAATTGTGTTTTATGTATCCATTGACATTCTTCAATAGAGTGATTTTTGTACTTAACCAAATATCGATGATATTGAGTACCTGTGCATGTAGTAGTGACATCATGATCAATGATTTTCTCAGGAACTAAGATTTCAGATTGTTCTTCAATTAAAGGAGGATCATCAAGAAGTGGAGCAAGTGGTAAAGTTCCTTTAAAGGATTTAAGTAAGCTAATATGAAAAGAATTATGTATAGTCCAATGGGATGGAATATCTAATCGAAATGAATTATCATTAATTTTTTCTAAAATGCGAAACGGTCCATAATAGCGTGGTGCAAGTTTAATTTTAGGATGCTGCAAAATATTTTTGAGACGTCTTTTAATGATTCGTAACCATACAAAATCATTTTCCTTGAATTCTTTGGCTAATCGTTTAGTATTGATAATACGTGTATATCGCTCTTGACTTTTCCTAATGTGCTCGTGAACATCATGAAGTATAGAAACGTGATCTTGAGCAATAGAATCAGCCATCGGAATGTCGGTTTGGGTGAGGGACATGGGAGTAGGAAGCTTTTTACCAAAAACTATTTCAAAAGGTGCACGACCAGTAGTGGTATGTAAAGTGTTATTGTAAGCAAATTGAAGCAATGGCAACTTTTCATCCCAGTTATTAAGATTATCTAATGAATAACAACGCAATAAATCAAGAATAGTACTATTTGTAGCCTCACTCTGTCCATTACTTTCAGGATGAAATGCAGAGCTAAAATCTATTTTAGAACCAAAATGTTGAAATAAGGCAACCCAAAAATGATTACAAAACCGAACATCACGATCAGATAACATTACTTTAGGAAATCCATGATGTGGAAAAATGCATTTAATAAATAATTTTGCAGCTTGAGGTGCAGTCAAAGTTTTTCTACATGGAATGAAATATGCATATTTACTAAACCTATCAACTATTGTCCAAATCATATCATTATGTGATGAAGTGATAGGAAGACCTGTGATAAAATCCATAGAGATTTGTTCCCATCGTTCATTTGGAATAGGAAGGGGCATTAATAATCCAAATGGTTTACCATGATGACGTTTGACACGCTGACATACAATGCATTGAGAAACATAATGTGCAATGTCTTTTTCCATGTGTGGCCAAAAGAAGAAATCTTTTCAAGCAGAAATAGTGCTCTGTATGCCTCTATGACCCATGTAAGATGGTTCATGCATTTCTTTAATGACAAAATCTTTAAAAGCTTGGGTTATGCACAATCTATGTTGAAAATAGAGAAAACCATTATGAAATGTATAATGTTCATCAGATAAAGATGCAGCATTATTGAAGTCATGCCATGCATGTGAAAAATACAAATCAGATGCATAAGTGGAAACCATTTCTTGAAAAGAATGAATTTGGATGGCAGAAATATTATTCAAAACAACAGAATGCGAAGGAAAACGGCTAAGAGCATCCGCTACAACATTAGCTTTACCAGGCTGATATTGTATCATGGGTTGGAAATTTTGAATGAATGATGCCCACTTAAGATGCCTATCAAAGATTAAGGGCTGACTTAATAAATGCTTAATAGCCTGTTGATCGGTTTTGATTAATACTTCAGAGCCCCTAAGATAGTGTTTCCAAATTCACAAAGCATGCACAACTGCTAACAATTCTTTATCATACGTACTATAATTCTGTTCTGAGGGTTTAAGCTTTCTACTCTCAAATGCAATGGGATGGTCATTTTGCATTAAAACAGCACCTAGTTCTACACCGCTAGCATCAGTAACAACATGAAAGGGTTGTGAGAAATCAGGTAATTGTAAAACAGGTACATGTGAAAGTGCATGTTTAAGTTTGTCAAAGGACTGTTGTTGGGTAAATCCCCATGCAAATTTTATTTTCTTTTTCAACAACAAAGTAAGAGGCAATGCTAAATAAGAAAAATGTCGAACAAACTTCCTATAGAAACTAGCCAACCCAAGAAAAGAACGAACATCATTGACTGATTGTGGTGTAGGCTATTCTATGATAACTCTAATCTTTTTCGGATCCACATGCACACCTTCACTTGAAATAATATGTCCTAAATATTCTAGCTTACGCTGAAAGAAATAACTCTTTTCAGGATTAGCATAAAGTGTGTTTTCTCGTAACAAATGAAAAACTGTTTCAAGATGCTTTTCATGTTCACTATCATTCTTACTGTAAACAAGTATATCATCAAAGAATACAAGTATAAAAGCTTGGTAATCAAGAAAAATATTGTTCATCATTCGCGCAAATGTAGCAGGGGCATTAGTAAGTCCAAAGGGCATTACCATAAATTCATAATGGCCATTTTGAGTTCTAAATGCAGTCTTAAAAATATCACTTTGTGTCATACGAGTCTGATGGTAACCCGATTTAAGATCAATTTTACTAAAGACAGGAGCTCCTCGTAACTTATCTAAGAGATCATCTATTCGAGGAATAGGGTATCTATTCTTGATCGTGATCTTGTTAAGGGCTCTATAATCAATGCACATTCGATAAGTTTTATTCTTCTTCTCTACTAAGAGAACTGGTGCTCCAAATGGGGAAGAACTAGGCCTTATAAGTCCTTTTTGTAGTAGGTCTTTTACTTGATTTTCTATTTCCTTTTGATGTAGTGGGCCATGTCTATAAGGTGCTTTATGAGGAGGAGAACTACCAGGGACTAAGTCTATGTTATGGTCAAAGGATCCTCGAGATGGTGGTAGTTCAGAGGGATATTCAGACATAAAACAATCCTTATAAGTACTCATGAAAGGTTTATATGCATCTGAAAGTGTATGAGTATAATCATTGATGACATTGACAAAAACAATGCATGAGTTAAATCCTTTCCTAAATGCACGCTTTGCTTGAGTGTGACTAATCAATGGAAATGGCTGGAAATCATGCCGTGCAGACAAAGTAATGATTTGACCTTTGAAAACAAACTTAAAGGTATGAGTATGGTAGTCAATACGTGGATTATAATGGTGTCGAAAAGGCATACCTAGTATAACATCATAAAATTGCAAAGGTGCAATTAAAAATGTTCGTGAGTCAACATAAGGGCCTATGCTAATCGTAACATCTTGCACTTCTCGTGTTACATTATAACGACTACCTTGAAATGCAGCTTTCACTTTATACAAAGAAGGAAACGTTTGTAATTTAAGTTCTTGTACTAATAAATGTGAAATGAAGTCATGTGAACTACCATCGTCATGTAGAATTTTAACTAGTTTGTTATTTATTGTACCCTGCATGCAAAGAAGAGAGTGTAGAGAGATATCGTTACCCAAGGTACTTAAGTCTTTCTCCAATGATTCCTCTGTCCAAACAGGAGGAATTTCTTCATTATAGACCTCCATGTTATGCAATCGAGCTGTAGCCTGTTTCATATGAAGAGGTGGCAATCTGCACCTTATTTTTGTATGTCCAGGTTTACCACAATTCCAGCAAGTGATTCGTGGTCGCTTCTGTTGGGCATTCACTGCTGAAGTTTGAAGGGTAGGTGGTTTGGTTGGTTGGAAAGATGAAGCAACGGGTGAAGTTGAGTAATTGGATTGTAGAGGTCGAGGAAAACTAGGGTAAGATAGGGTATTAAAATTACGCTTCATAGGAAATGAAGGTTTAACAGGAAATGGTCGTGGACGTGGTTGTTGTAGACGGAGTGACTTGGTTATGGACTGGAATTCTTTTTCTGCATCATAAGCAAAAGATATAGCCTCGTTGAGGGTTGTAGGTCGTAGGGTGTGAAGCTTAGCTTGGATACCCACTTCCAAACCATCTTCGTATTTCTGCTGCAAGATATCCTCTGATACATCTTCAAGCATTCGTACAAGTAGTAAATTTTGCCAGAACCGCTCTGTGTAGGTAGTAACCGTATCACCCTCCTTCCATGTAAGGGTCGTCCATGCTCGTCGAACATGCAAATGGTATTGAGGAGGAAGAAATGAATCCTTCACGTTTTCTTGAAAAGCCTTCCAAGTTGTTGGACGCTCCGTACTGTGTCGCAGGACATTCCACTAGAGTTGAGCTTTACCTACTAAATAGTTAGTGGCAAATTTAACTTTTTCACTTTCAGCATACATTTCATCGGTATAAAAATCATCAAACTGCGACAACCAAGAAAGTACTAAAGGCCCATCCTTTCGGCCATCAAATCGTAGAAACTGGTAGTTTCTATTACCAATCTTTGAATGAGTAACATCAGATTGGGCAGACACAATAGCTTTTACTACTCTCGTAAGGTTGTCTTCCTCAGCTTGCATCCTTTGGAGGATTTCATCACGTTGTCGGATCTCGTTCTGAGCTCATTGAAGCTCATGCCGCAAGAGCTCTAGTTGTTGTTCAAGTGTTGCCGCAGGTAGAGGTGAATTACTGTAATCCTCCATGGTGCTCTTGGACCCTTGCTCTCAACCTTGGTGTATTCAACCTTCTTGTTTGCAACCTTGGTGTCTCGATCCCGTGTTCTCAACCTGACTTGGTATCTTGAACACTCAATCAAGTGCCACCCAAGGATTTTGAATGAATTCACAGTTCCAAGCTAGCTCATTGGAAAGTTCGTTCCGAGAGCTTTCCAACGGTATATTACATGCCTCAATCCGACCTTCGGATTGAAAGTTACACTTAATTCTTTGTTGGGTCCATCCTTGAAATCGCCGCAAGCGCCTTGCACAAATACCAAAGAAAGAGAACTTGAATAACAATTCCAAGAGATGGTGGAGTGGTTAAAGTACTTCCCTTGAAAGTAGGAGGTTATGGGTTCAGATCCTCCTACCTTAGGGACTCTAAACCTCTCTATTACCACTCAAAAATTAAAATTGCCTCGCGCGTAGCCAACGGTCGCCAAGGGAGCCTTGGGTGCCAATGTTACCAATGTATTGCCTAAGCTCTTTGCCTTAGTCGACGCCTTGGAGTAAGCCGAAGGAGAAGACGTAGGTGAAGACATAGGTTCTGGTTCTGGATCAGAATCAGAAACAGAAGACAGAAGACAGAAACCGAAGACGAAGACGAAGACGAAACAGAAACCGAAACCGAAACAGAAACAGAAACCGGAGACGGAGATGGAGATGAAATCGGAATTCAGAATCGCGAACAGAACCCTCTGTATTGACGCGTGTAGAGCTCTGATACCACTGTTGTCAGGATCTTGCACACGCGCATACAAAGATTACGGACACAGAAAACACACAGAGAATAGACGCAACAAGAGACGAGACACAACACAGTATTGGGTGCAATCTCCCCCCATGCACTCTGTTTCGACAGTCCACAGAGTGCATGTATTTATAGGACTTTTGATTACGTCAAAAATAGTGGTTACATGAGGGCGGCTTCGAAAAGCAGGCGTGAAACTAAAAGTTGGTAACTTTTACAGAAAGCCATTACTTTGAATAATAGAAGCTGTGGTCTACAACGACCCTTATTCTAACCATTACTTTTCTAACAATAGAACCTTTTACATAGGTTTATTTACAAAATAAATAATAATTATTCGGATTATTGATGTCCGCCCTTTCACGCCTTGCACGCTCCTCACGAACCTTCAGCTGCTATATCAAAAACATCAAAAACATATTAATACATTAATAATTTAACATTTTAACAATGCCTTGTTCAATAATATACAACATCTTCGAGTGTGGATGAAAACAGAGTGAGGAAAGTGTCATGCCTTTGTTGTAGGCCCCTACTTTGCATGTTGAGAGAAACTTGCACAGTCTTCACCGTCCTCATTGCACCACCGTGGAATGAAGAGAATTGGATGCTTCTAGATAATAAGGCAAAAAATTCCTCAACCATGCTGAGGTTAGGAAATTCTCTAGGAGCAATAATAACCTTTCATGGTGAGAGCGCTTGGGTTTTAGCTTTATCTTCTAATCTTGAAATTATTTCCAACTTCTCAGAGATAGGTAGGCTTATCACTGCTGTTGAATAGGGGGGTCTTGTCGCCTTCTGTGATAGCTCTTGATGGGTGTCTTCTTAGGACTCAATTGGTTCTCCTTGCGAGCTCTAGTGTGTGTCATCGACCATCTTGGGCAGGCCTTACTTGAAGAGGGTTGTGAAGGTTATCTATCCAGTTACATGCCCCCAAGCATATGAGGCTGATAAACACCCTTCTCCTAGATTTGGGTTGCTTCTTTGGGAAACAAAAGGTAAGACTACAGTGTGCCCAAAACATTTTGGATGCTCATCTAGATTTTGGTAATCGCCTAGAAAAATTTGAGATGATCCTCTTGGGTTGCCCCAAAAAGAATATTGCTAGGTACCCAAAATTTTGGATTGCTCCTAGTTGCCTATCGTTAGCTACCTTGTTAGCCTTTGCCAACCGCTTGCCTTCTAAAAGAACTTGAACCACCTTGTCTCCTTGGTTCAGCACCTAGAAAGTTGGATTCCAGAAAAGTTGGGTGCCTTGGAACCCAAAAAAGATGGGCATCTTGGTGCCAAAAAGTTTTTGCTTTCGTATTTAACATTATATGAATTGGAAAGACACACAAACCCAACCTCACAAGGTAGAGGCACCCATCTTGGGGAACTCATGGATATGTCCAACCAAGATTTGAACAAGACTTCCTCCCATAGGTTCAAAGTGTCAACCACTAGGCTACGTGGCTTGGACTTGGTGCCAAAAAAGTTGGGTGCCTCAATGCCCAGAAGAGTTGGGCACCTTGGTGCCCATAAAAGTTGGAGGCCTTGATGCCCATAAACGTTGGGCGGGTCTTGTCCTCCAAGATTGGGCGAGTCATTCCTCTAGTCCTCCCATATAAAAAAAAATCTACATGGAGTCAAATTGTTGAAGTTCTCTTCTCCTACTAGTATATACAAATGGAACCTGGTACTTATTTTTGTACATTCCACACTTGGTGATTCGTTGTGTTGTGCTCCCAAGCTACTTCTCATTGTGTTGTACTCCCTAGCTGCTGCTTCTTCCCCATGTTTTGTGCATTCCTACTTTGGAATCCAACAAAATTATCCAAAAAAATATTATAAGACTTGTAGATGCAAAATCTCTTATCTGTCAAACCTTACATCTCCAACATCATTTAAATACAGCAATTTAAGTACAAACTCATCCAAATATACCTTCCTCATAGGTTTCAAAGTTTGATTCTTGATCCAAAGTGTATCGCAAATTTGCTCCTATAAATTTTATATAGATCAAGCTTCAATAAACACCTCTAAGCTCCAATTCTAACAACTCATAAATAATTACAATCAAATGCAAGTACACAGACAACCCAAGCACTTTGAATAAAAATATGAGGTAAATCAAAGAATGGAGCACAAACGAGAAGGTAGGACATACATATCACATGAACATTTAAAAAAAAGCACCCAAGGATAATGACTCTATGAGCTCTCAAACTTCCTGCCATAACATGCCATATTAATATCCAATGAATTGTGACCATTGACAAAGAATGGTTGTGACTGGAGCTTATGGCGCTCATTAGGATCACAAATATCTCCACAACCACTCTTAATGGAACTCCCTCAACACTTTACTTGAACTCCCTTACAGATAATATTTAGGGCTTCCCAATAAACACTTTCTCAAGGCTTGCAAATATATTTGAAAAGAGCCTAGCATTGGTCCTCAATTAGTTTTGAGAGCACCCTAAGTATTTACCAAGATTACATCGACATCTATTTACTATCATAAAAATTACTACCTTTACATACAGTTTTTTTTTCACAAATAACATTAGCTGAAAAATCACATTTACAAATCTAATCATGAGCATTTTATATACATTGCTATTGATATTATCAAGGAGATAATAAAAGGAACACTCGAATAGAGTAGCAATGAAACTATTGTGCAATTCTATATCTCTAAACATTTATATGCATAGATATCAGGCAAGTCTTGTATGACAATCTTGTTGAATATCCAGATGTACATATTTAAGTCATCCTTCTCCCTACTGTGTGTAGCATGACTCGTACAATCCCTTGACTTGAAATCCAGAAGTGTCCAACCACGTTTTCCGTATTCTAATTAGTCTGAAAAATGCATGTGCTAACTAATAATCAAATTTGTTGGCTGATATTTTTGGTAGAATTTTATCCAATAGAAGTTTATCCAATTTTTGGTAGAATTTTATCCAATAGAAGTTTCTAACCTAAAAAGAAAAATATGACAAGTCATTCCAATTGCATTGTTTCCACACAAGTTTGTGGATTTGATCATACCATATTTATAGAGGAAGAAAATCGTTATTGCAACATATATAGATTATACAGATAACTACCCACGTAGGCAAGAAATAAAGGGAGTAGATGAGAAAAAGAGTATCAATATTCTAGCTTATCATCATCATCCTCTCATCTGACGCTTCTAATTCTCGAACTTTCCACCGTCACTTACCACATGAAATGAGCAAGGAGTCCTACAATATCATCTTTCATCATGCACATGACTTCAAGAAAAGGTATTACCCTGATAATAACTGCAATCTCCATTTAATCTCATGACGACTCTTCTAAGCAAATTTGTATGACAAATTTTGAATTATCAAGTTCTAGTTTTGGATTTCACTCCATCGATTTTAATTCACAGATTTGGACTTCATTTTTAGATTTGAGATGTTTTACGAATGTTCAAAGCTAACATAGGTTTTAATTGGTAAAGAGAACTACGTTTATGATGGAATATCAAAAACAACTACAAAACAATCTCCAATTGTCCTAAGTTATCTTTTCAACAACACACTCTTAAAACGAAAAATCTCATGGACTAAAAAAAAAAACTATATACAAATTTCCAATTGTCCTATATTACCTTTTCAACAGTACATATTTAAAAAGAAAAATGTCATGGATGTTTAACATAAGAATGCTTACTATGCCCCACCATCAACATTTCAGAGAACAATTCGCAATCTTCTATTTCTTTTAATCAGTGGCAAAGTCTAAAAATAGCAGATTCATAAAATGTTCTCCATCAGAGAAGTCCAGAGAATCGAGAAGAAAGTTGAATCAACATGGGCTTCAGGAAAAAAGAACCATTATTAATAGGCACAGTAGCATGATTGCTAAATGGTGACTGAAATACAAGGATCTTTGTACCAGGCATACTCTGCTAATAGAACTTCAGAAGTGCTCATTTATTTCAAACTAACAACTTTCAGACGTAATATCAGCACGCAGGCTTTTATGCACCTGGGTGACAGTGAGTTTCACATTTTTTTGGAAGAGAATGTTGGACTTAGAAATGGTTCATGCGATGAAGTAATTTGGACTTCAAGCCTATGCCTCTTCAATCCCACATTTTCAAGCATGACCTACCTCAAAGTATCATAAATGTTTATGTGCCAATTTGTTCCAACTCAACAGAATAAGGATCACCTTTCTTTACAAATAGATATGGCCAACTTGCTTAGAAGCCGAGGGAATGAGAATCACCCTTCTTCCCAGTCAATATCCTCATCATCACCATATTCCTGACTATCATCCGCTTGATTCTGTGTTTCCACGTTGCTGCTTGTTTTCAAGCCGCTGTCTTGTGTTGAAGGACCTTCATCAAAAGTATCTTTCATGCAACAGTGCAGTCAGTGATAAGTCCATGATTTATACTCGAAAGTGACAGAATAGACCATCACTTTGACATAATCTGCTACAAATTATGAGAAAGCGTGCTCCAGATGTGAAAATATCTGCCAAAACCTTTAAACACGAAATCGTACCTGCCTCTTCCCACTCAACATCTTCTTCATCTTCGCCTTCTTCTCTCTTGGCCTTCTCACCAACAACCCGTCGCGGGGCGTCTGATGCAATGTTGGCAGAACCCATCATGGCCTCTTGTTGTCTCTGCATCAAAGCAGCATAGTACGCCTTCGCATATTCTTCCTGGAACAACAAGACTCAATATTTTCTCCTGGATGGTATAACATTTTCATAAAAGGGCTTATTCATTTCTGTCACCTGTAGCTTCCGCTGCATTGCTTCCTTGTCATCCTCTAGTGCTTTGGAGTCAGACTTTGTGCCCATGAGACCTGCACTATCAAGCAACTTCTCTTCTGGCTTAACTTCTACCTCTCCTCTTTGTGCAGCGGTCAAGTTCATTCCATCCCGAATCATCCATGGGGGCAGTACTTTTAACGGGCCTCCAGCTACATTTTCCTTTGAGTCTTCTTCTTTGACTTCTACACCTGCAAGGGATACCTCCACCTGCACAGGGCATTTACGATTCTTACAAAAAACCATGGGTGCAAATTTCAAGGAAGCAGACCAGTACAGTGCTAAGTTCCAACCTTTGTTTCGCCCACAAATGGCATTGGTGTCCCTGACGGTCCTTGTTGATGGGATGTTTTTGGTAAACTGGTCATGGCTTCACCAGTAGCAGTTAAACGCCCTGCAGCAATGGCTCGAGCTTCCCAAGCAAGAAGGTTACCATAATCAGGTGGTGTCAAGTCCTTCACTTTGGTTAATTGATCCATCAAAGGTTTCAGTTGCCTCTGTCAGATGAAATTAGAATCGAGATGTATCAATTGGCAAATTTTCAAAGCAACCTAGCCTGGCACAGCAGGACAGGAGAATATGCTTCAGTTACCTCCAATCTTTCATAAAGTTCTTTAAGTTTCTCTCGCCTCCGTCTGCGAGCATTGTCCTCTCCATCACCAAGCTCTTCAGCTGCAAGTTTGTCACTTTCTGCGACCAGCTCTCCATTGCAGTTTTCACAATGGAAGTTCTCATCAAGAGGACTAATAAGTCGCACTGCATCTAATGCTGAGTACCTTCTCAGAGATGAATCAAACAGACACAATCGGTCATGTACCATTGATAAACATTAGAAATGTTAGGAAAAGAACAAGCACCACCTTCTTGCACAATTATTGTTTGGACATAGATAATGCTGGATAGTGTTCCTATCCTCCAGTTCGTCCTTAAGCTTCTTTTTGGCCCGGTGAATTCTGTATCTGACGATATCATACACCTGGATCGATGAGAAAACCCATAAATAAATGCACAAAAATGCCACTCAAATTTATATAGCCATGGGACATGCCTGGGCATAATCCAAGCAACAATATGAATGGGTATGCAGCTTCTGTTTCTCCTCCCCTTCCCGTTGACTAGTTGATCCATCATTGGTGGCAGCAATTGCTGCATTGTATGCTTTCACACCTTTCGCTGTCTGAAAACCAATAACCATGTATCTTCAATCGAATTCATTCGGGAACAAAATATGCTTGGAAATGAAAAGTACGACTATATCACTGATAAAGGCCAAAACTAAAAGGATATTTTTCAATACGAATTACGATGATCTCAACTACTTGATCCAAAATTGAAGAAAGCCAAAGCAGTCTGTAAAATGAATCACGATGATCTAAGGCAAGACCCTGGCCAAACGGTTTATAAGAACCTAAGAAAAGGACCAAAGGTATCCAAATTAGCTAAGAAAGTATCGAATCGTCTGGATAAGGAATCCACTATCAGTTTTTCAAAGAGTTATGTGTGATGTAAGTAAAACAAAGAAAAATTGCTTTACTTAAAAATTGATGGATCAAAAAAGTAGTGTACCAGCATACTTCCACCTTTGTGATGGTCTTGAATTATACGCCATATGACTGTGTCTTTATGTGTGTCTGTGTGTGTGTGTGCGCGCGCGCACGTGTGCGCACGCGTGCCCGCACGCACATGAGAGAGAGAGAGAGGGAGCATATAAACGTCTTCTAGGGGCCGAATCAACCCATGATACGGATCATACAATCATGAAGCATGTAGAACTCTGTCATCAACAAAAGATGACATGCAAGTACAGAATGAAAGTGACATGTCTGGAAGTTATCATGATCGAGATAAAAAGTGACAGGATACAAACATGAAATGTGCATGGGAAATCTTAGCTCCATCCTCAGCAGGCTGTGGGGAGGGAGGGAGAGGGGGGGGGGGGGGAGAGAGAGAGAGAGAGAGAGAGAGAGAGAGAGAGAGAGAGAGAGAGAATTCACGCCTACAATAATCAAACCAGCCCATGAGATAATACATGCAGTCATAAAACCTATCATCGATATAGATAAATAGAGAAGGAAGCACAGAATGAAGCAACATGTGAGAAATAATGCAGAGATTTAAAAAAGCACAGAATCGTTTGTACAATGGCAGGATGGAGAGTGTGAAACTGCACACTATAGGTACAATCATGGTAAGTGCAGAAAATCTTAGTTCCATCTTGGGCAAGAATGTTGGAAAACAATGTCGAAATAGTCAAATTCGACAAAATTTCCTGCAGTCCTCAGAAAAATGCAAACAGAGAGATATGCAAACTCAGAGATAAAGAACTCTAATTCTCTAATTTCCAAGAGGGTCTTGTTCACCCATGTGCTCCTAATATAAAGAGCTTAGATGACAATCTAGGTAAATTCTAGATGAAGGGCTCACTAGTGCGCAAATGTTGTGTAGAGCTTCACATAGGCCATGCTTATATAGCTTTTACATTGGGAGTCAGTATAGATATATGTAGTCGGGAGAAACAAAATACTTGACAAAATATATCATCCGACAATATCTCCACGACCAAAAGTCCTACCCTCTTGGCCCTTCCAGCGGAGGGAATACGCCCCGTGGACCCCACAGAAGGGGGCAAGCCCTCCTCTGCACTCCCCTCATCAAGGTTCTATGGGGAAATTGTGCGGATGCCACAAGGCCTTCATTTTCGCCTTGAATGGCAATTCAATGGCCTAGAAGTTTATGTCCTACCTAACCTCATGGTTAGGCTCACAAAGATCATCTATTGCCATCAACAGTCACACATAGACCTTGTTTCTCATCTCACTTGGAAGTTAGGGTTCCAAAAATGTCCGAGCTCTCACAATGGCTTCTCCTCATAATGAAGGCCTTACGGCTTAGAGCACCACGGATCATTTGCGGTCAGTTAAGGGTGGAGTATTGAGTCTATCTAATGCAAACACTTCCAAGCTATGATACCAGATTAAAGAGATTGCAAAGAGCTACCGAAAGATGTGCTTAGATGTTGCAATGCCCAAGGTAGTAAGCAATTGGTTGAGGAGAGAGAAAGTGGAGAAAGAGAGAGAGACGACGCAAAAATTAAAAGCATCTGGTGGAAGCTGCACATACAAGACTTAGAGGTATCTCCCACTTATAATACAAGCGAGAGAACCTTAGTTTTATTACGTTAAATCACTTGGTCACTTGGCCAAGTGTTAACAAACCTAAGTAGCCTTAATTCATTAATATATAATGCTTGCACTTCCATCAAAAGCAGATCCAAAAAATGCAAGAAAAATATACATATGGAGCCTCTTTAGGGTCTTTATCCCCAACAATTGACATGGGCAAGGTTGAACATAAGCCACTGGATACACAAAAAGTACGATTATGCAATGAGATTTTCTTCTAGATCTTAAAAGCCTAGCATTCACATATTTAATTTGGACCCTAAGAAACATCGAAGGAAATCTATGAAAACAAGTTGAGTGAACAAGTGCTAGTGCCATCCTTTCCATTACAAAACAATGAAGAAGTCTAAAAACATAAAGGTTCAAACATCCAGATCACCTCCTCACCATTCAACCAATATGGACTTACCTCCAAACCTAGGTGCTCGTAGCCAAGTGTGTGGCCATTCTTGTAAGAACAAATGTCTATACCACCACATCCACTTCAAGATGGGTATATTGATGACTCTGCAAACCATTAAGACTTGAAGTATGGTGATCATCTATTCATAGAACTTAATCACTAAATACATCTTGAAAAAAGGTTTAAATTTTTATTTTTTTTAAGAGGGAAAAAATATAAAATTGTAAATACCTACACCATTGACCAAAGAAGCAAGATCGCCCACGAACTACATTTGTTTGAGGATTATTGATTAGAAGCATGCACGACACAACTTGAAACCCCCATTCTTGCCCCCTATAGCAATTTCCTCAATTACAAAACGAAGGGCTTGGTTCTTTTATAACCTAATTGACTCTCATGTCCCATGAGCTTATGCTACAATGTCAAGGTTAGAGATGCCTCAAAGTTCAAAGATGGTAGAGCTGCACCTTCAAAACAAAAGTTGATGCATGTATATGGGATTGGTAGAAGTAATAGGCATTTCCTACACATGCTAATGCGGGCTGAATGTATCATTTGCAAGAGAAGAGGTAGTGTGAGAATGCAAGACGAACTAACAAAAAGGTAAGATATGTGCAAGGCAAGGGAGACTCAACAAGAGGAACATATCTAGATAGCTTGCATTCAACAATGCACAAACAAGCTCCTTATTCATGCATTTATAAAAATCAGAATTCTCAAAACAGTAATTTCCTTTTCTATTCAAAATTTGAAGCTGAAATCCACCAATTGGCATAGGGACATTTCCAATGCCCCTTGTTCTAGGCACGGACATGGCATGAGGCGATTTAAAAAAGTTACTGATTTAGGGCTTAGAGAAAATCTGTTGTAAACCTCTTTATTCACAAAGAGGATTTCTATGTGTAAAAACAAGTATGCTACAAACCCCTGTGCTCCTAACTCTATCTCTCCACCCATGTCAGCCCTACCCCTGCCACTAAAGAGAATATCGAAGTCACCCCCCTCTGCAACCTCATATGCATTTATTGGGTTCATTTAGATTTACTCAGTATTACAACATAATGAAATGTGTGCCTGAATATAATTTCTCAGATCAATGTAAAAGAAGAAAGGCTATAATAATGTCTTGGTTCATTTTATCCAGGTCTGCTTCAGCCAGAAATAAGCCAGCAGAAGTACGAATTATCCACTTTTACATACATATCCAAACACTACTTTAACTATAGAACACATGATCCTTAATCAGATGTCTGCTAGCGACTAATAAATATTTTGGGAATCCCTATCCAAACAGGGAGAAAGCGAGAATGATATGATGATCATGAAGACACTCAAATCATTTATCAATCCTCATGTCTAGTTTAAACTACCTCGCGGCGATGTTCTCGCACAATGAGTGCTTCCTCTTCTAACGTACGCAGCGTGCGTCTCAATTGTTTTGGATGCAAGCGTAAATCTTTTGCCAGGTCATCCTCTTTCACCCATTGCCTCCTGTCCTCAAAGCTAAAGATGTATAAGGATAATGTAACTTGAAAAATATCAAAGGAACATAATGTGGTGCAAGTTAGCCAAATAGAGCATGAGAGGGGGAGAAACCGCTATTCGCATCACACATCTGTCACAAGTCTAGAGTTGCCAGCAAGAGCAACTTAATACTTGTCCTTACAGCAGCAACTCGAGCTTGTGATATCAAAAATTAGAAACCAATCCATGAACTTTCAAAACAATCATATCCAGGGCAGAGAGAACCTGGTAAGTGCATCAAGTACTACAACCGCAATCCCTCGACTATCAGACTTGTCTGTTTTCGGTTTATTTGCTGCTTTCACACTCATATCATCATCATAAAAAGCTCTAGCCACAAGCTTCACCAACCTGCACAGGAAATTCATGCCATGAGTCAACAAACACAAAATGAACTAAAAGATAGTTCCTACTGCTAGATCTAATTCCTAAGATAACCTGTCCAATAGGCAAATAAACGAATAAAATGTATTTTATGAGAAACTTTGCTCTTTGGCATAAGTGGAACTTCGTTTCACAACAACTGAATGAATCTTACGAAGAGAATTATGCTTCTTGGACCTTCTCACTTTGGGGTCTGATTGCATGTGGGGCTCTTGAACCCATATATTAACATAAAAGGACTAAAGCCAGTTGCACTATGCTTTGCACTAAAATAAGCAACTTCCACAAGAGGCAAGTAGCTTTCCTAATCAATCTTGTTTGAGAAGACATAACCTCATAGCATGCCCTCAAGGTTTGATTGACCCTTTCTATTTGACCATCTCTTTGAGGATATTCAGCTCAGACTCAATTTAGTCTCCAACCAACTAAACACAGCTCGCTAAAAGTGAATTTAATATTTTCGATCTCTATCGGAAACTATGTCTTGAGTTAGACCATATAGTCAATAAAATGTTTCAAAAATAATCGAGTCGAATTTGAGGTTTTCCAAAGCGTGAAAAAACCAAAATTGAATCACATCCTTTTGAGTTCGAAGCAACAGTTGAACAAAATCTAAAAGCACATATAATACACAAAATGATGTAAAGAATTCAAACAATATTGATATAGACACAAGAAGTTCAAGAGCAACCTTCTTCAATGTTAAGTGGTTCTACAAGAAATCAGTTAGGTATGCTATAAGAATTCATGGGGTTCACATTCAAATCCAGTTCAGCTATTTTGTATAGATCTTCGTTCATATGTCAATATTATTTCATGATAAAATATTCATTCTTTGTTCAGCTCAATGTTTTATTGTCAATCTATCCATCATCTAGTTCTTTCTCTGCTCAAATTGAGCATCTCAAAACTCGAAAATTTTGATGGCGTTAAGCTCTTCCAACATCAAGGGCTAAAATTACCCTTCATCTAATCAACTTATCTTTTATCCAAGATTTTGAAACTCAAAACTGAGATTTGAGTGTTTGATTGATCATGAAGGCATTCCTTCTCTGCATTCCAAAGCAATGCTGAAAGATCCCTCTGACAATTAAAATAAACTTTAATTACTGAAAACAAAAAAAAGGAATGCTTTCAACAGAAATATTTTGCTTATTTGATTATTTATTCATGAGTTGATCATTCAGTAAAATTAAGTTATCCTTAAAGACCAAAAATTGAATATTCCATAGCTATTCTCATATGAATAATTACCTTCGGAATGGTTCTGTGCTTGTTGTCATTTTGGATGAATCTGCAAAAAAAGAAAAACAAGTCACTTTGGATAGTCCACTCACTTTAGATACTCCATTCACAATTTATATATTTGTAGAAAGAAAGAAAGTTAAAATCAATCAATGTAGATCAGACACAATCGATTGCTATGAAGTTTGCTATATAAAACATGCTGGTAGTTCATTTATTTGTTTCATTGACCAATGAGACCTATGTGATCATCCAAATGTATTGATTTCTTTTATATAAATATATGTTTATGAGTCTATCTACTGATTCACGAGATATAAGCTTTCTCAAACTCTTGTAGTTATAATAACTTTTCAAGTTTTGATCTTCTATTTCCTTTAGTGAAGCAAGTCTATCAATTGATGCATAAATGTGTAACTATTGTTTTGTATGTTATTGTTTTTGTGTCTTCCTAACAATATCGATGAATTAAATCTTTATCCAACCCCATTTACAATCTTCTGCATCTCTTTCTCAGGCATCCCCCCCTCACACACACGTTCCTGCTCTTCTCCTTTCTCATCCCCTCTCCCCATCCCCCTCTCCCATTTTCCCATTGTCATGGATACTCATTTTCAAGTCTTGAGTACTCTATCTCAACCAGCTGTCTTGATACCCAAAGTGGAACTTAAATGGTTCATCTTATGCCAAATGGGTTAAATTCAGCCTCTCATGGACGTCGATACCATTTTTTATTTCTTTCTCTTCCCAATCAAATCAATTCACTCATCTGGGATGTTCAGCTTTTTGAAAAAGCATTACCAAATCAACTACAATCAATTGTGACCAATTTTGGAGCTCCTATATAGTTTGCCACAATCAAATTTAATCAAATTGAATGGCTAAGATTAACTCTTATTAAAGCCATGACTTAAGAAAAGCAAGGTGGAACTTCATAGCCGAAAAATACAGAAATACAAGTTGCTTTCCTGAAATTTCCACATGCTTTATTAGCTTTTGCGTGGATCAACTTTTGGACAATAGCAAGTTTATAAATGGACCACACTTGGGCACTTTTATTATCATCTCATGGAGAGCTAGGCTTGAACTTGGCTTGGCGGGATCTTCTTCACCTTGAAAGAGTGGAGTTTTGTTTTCTTCATCTTCAACAAGGAGGGCAAAAGCTTAGGGTTGTGAGTTCTTCATTTATAACAAGGGGGACAGCAGCTTGAAGCTTATCTATATTTGGAGGAGATCGTCTTCAACTTATGGAGCTTGTGAAGTTATGAAAAAAAAAAGCAACAGCAATAGCACTTTACCATGTATATCATTATGCTTCGTTGTAATTTCATGTACTCCATGTTTGGAATGTATGGATTATATGTGGATCTATACTCCATCTCTCTCTCTTGTTTTTATATTCCCTATCTTGTCTCTATTTCCTCTATGTTTCAATATTGATTGTGGGCCTAAAAATCAACAAATGGTATGAAAGCTCAGAAACTAGTGCACATAGAAAATAGTGCAGCATGCGGAAAGATAAGAGCCATATGGCATACATTTTCCTTCCAAGTAATGCTTGGTTGAAAAGAGTATGGAATGTGTGAATTCTCCTTTTGATTTGTGATATAGGAGTGCTCTTCATGTTCAAAATCCTTTTCTTTGTTTGTGGATATTTGGCATGATCTATTGAAAAAGATATACACATACCTACATCAACAAATTTTATCAACTAGCAAAATACCTACCTCTTATATGCCAATTGTGTCAGGTTAGGAGGGGATTGTTAGATAAGCAACATTCCACAAGTAGAGGTGCCCCTATTTTCAGAAAATATCCAGAAAAAATCAGAAAATTTCAAGGTCAACTATGATCAAAGGTGATAAAAAATGGTCAAACTTTGTAGGCAAAATTTATTACAAATTTGGATAATAATCTTCAAGAGCTATCTATTTGGTATTGACATATGATACAAGCATTTAGACACTTTATGAGGGCCAACTACTTTCAGGTCATAGAGTCAAAATTAAATTGCACACTTGTCACAATCAAATTGAATGGCTAAGATTAAATCTTATTAAAGCCATCCGCTAACGAAAATCCAGGCAAAAGTTCATAACCGAAATATACAAGCAGAAGTTCATAACTGAAAAATATGGCCATACAAGTTGCTTTTCTGAAATTTTCGCATGCTTTATTAGCTTTTGGGTGGATCAACTTTTGGACAAATAACAAGGTCATAAATGGACCACACTTGGGCACTTTTATTATCATCCCATGGAGAACTAGGTTTGAACTTGTCTTGGAGGGGTTTTCACCTTGAAGGAGTGGAGTTTTGTTTTCTTCATATTCAAAAAGGAGGGCTTAGAGTTGTAAGTTCTTCGTCTATGACAAGGAGGGTAAAAGTTTGTCACTTATCTATACTTGCAGGAGTTCATCTTCAAATTATGGAGATTGTGAAGTTATGAAGAAGGGTAGAAGAAGCGACGCTTTACCATACATATCATTATGCTTCATTGTAATTTCATGTACTTCATGTTTGGCATGTATGGATTATATGTGGAGCTATGCTCCTTCATCTCTCTTTTGTTTTGCCTATTATCCATCTTGTCTCTATTTTCTTTATGTCTCAATATTGATTGTGGGCTTAAAAACCAACAATACTCAGGGATTATCTAAATCTCAAGAACGAATGCTTAGGCATTCATATGAAAAATTAAGAGGAAGAGAAAATACTAGAGTTTGCATCAGTGCCATTAGACGCGCTTCTAGTAGAACTTAGTCCAAGTTTATGGAGGACTATGAACTAGGATGATGGATTTGCATGAGACAAGGATAGTTTAGATACAAACCGTTGCTTGTGAGTACACTCAAGGTTAGGAATACCTAGAGTGGTATGAGGGCAAGTCTATCATGTTAATTCTAGAATGGTTTGGAGTCACTTCTCATGGGAGTTTTCTCTATATTTTAGAAGGTTGTTGTTGGAAGTAAGATAGGCCCGATAAATAACCACGAGATCATTCTAACACTTAGAACCTTAACCAAATAATGTAGATGAATGCTCAAGGAGAATAGACAAGAGGAAGGGAAATGTAAAGAGCAGTTAAAAGCTGCTCAAAAATAAATGCTTAATGGAATAATTTCACTACAATGTGTATGAATAATTACAAACTGAATATAGAGTGAAGTAAAATGGGTACTAGGTACATAATCAGAATTGAGTGCCTAGTAGTTAGAAGTGCCTTGGAGTTAGAAGATGTATGTGTATGAGCAAAAATGAAGATACATGACTGCTAGAAACAGTCCAGCAGCAAACCATGTACAGAAATTAACCTTCTCTGATGTAAGCAGCATGTTCTTCAAAAGAAGGGGGAACACCTGGTACAGCAGCAAGGGATCAAGAAAATAAAAGAATAGCAGTAACTTACAACAATCGGCTGTGCACACACAAGTGTGTGTGAAGGAGATAGAAGGCAGCGGCTAATACTTCAAAAATCTGCAGCAAAAACATCAACAACTGCTCCACAGCTCTTATAACCCTAGAGCATGACCAAGGATACCTAGAAAAACTTGATGTTATAAGTCTCCATAGGCTGATCTTTATACAGGCCATAGCTGAGCCTCAAAAAATCTACGGAAAAAACCCAAAAAAGCAAGTTACGTGATTTCTGGCATGAATCATGAAAACGTGCTATTTTGGCTTTTTTAATCTCAATTTAGTTAGAAAAGAATGTTTTTGGATGTTTTCAATCATCTCCCTTGATTTGATTGCTTTTCTAAAGTTATGTCTCGGCCATTGATTAAAAATATGATGAAAAGCATTATTTGGGACAGAAATTAGGGTTTGACTTTTGAAAGACTTTAAGGTCACCATTGCCAAAGTGTTATATATCAATGAAAAACTCTTGTGAAGTATTTCGAGAAAATGTAATAAAAATTTTAGCCCAACTTTGACTAATTTCGACCTTATGTGAAATTAGGGTGGAAATTAGGGTTGTTGCCACTCATATATGGCCTTGTTTTCAACAATTATAAGGTTTATTATCTCCAAGGTACGATCTAGTTTAACTAACTTGGCATTTTGCACTTGCCTTTCATCTTATTGCTCCATAGAGGAAACATCATGATCTTATATGTCATGGGAGTGAAGTTGGAAGTTGAGTGTATGTGGTGTTGGAAGTCAATGTACATATGGTCCACAACCACTTCCAGCAATTCTACATTTCTGGACTTAGCATTTTTTGTACAGTTTGGGTAAAACTTTTTTAGGTTAGATAGATAGAGCTTGGCAAGAGCTATCTAGTGGTATGATTCAATTCTTCATCAAAGGTCAGAATAGGGAGAAAAGTCAAGCCCTAATTCAGCTCAGAATGGAGGATGGACATTTTCTGGAGGTCCAAACTTTTGAAAAGCTAGATTATGAAGTCAGCACATCAAAAGCAACTAATTTTGGGTGATAGAATTAAAGCAAGACCTTATTCTTTAATCGATCGCAATTTTAAAGGTAAAAAGCAAAAACATGCGCTAAAACTGCGATAGGAGCTTTTTGGGCCAACGATTGAGTTTTTCGCCAAAATTTTACGTTAGCTTTACTTGGAGGATAGAAACCAATATAAAGGAGCACTTGGGCACACTTTTAGAACATCTTGAGCTAGAGTTGATGCTTACTTGTGTCAATCTTGGAGTTCTGAAGCAAGGAGTCTTCTACAAGTTGGAGGCAGCTATCTTTTGTAAGTTAGCCTTATATTCTGTTTTTAGGATTTCTGAACCCTAATTTCAGAATTAGGGTTTGCTGATTTTCCGATTCGTTGCACTATCTTGTGAGTTTAGGTACACTTCGTTGCTCATTCGCTTCACACACACATTCAGAAAGCAACATAATCTGAAATTTTGTATCATCATCTTCTTGGCTATTCTTCCATTAGTGAGTGCACCACATCATATGGTTGAGTAGTACTCCCATGTTGTAATTCAGCCATCTATATTTAATTAGTAAGCATTTTGCTTACGTTATCTATCCTTGTCTCAAGATCTCTTTCTTTCTATCTCTCACATATCATCTTGATTAATTAAGTGTGTATGCTCAAAGGTTTTAGTATTGGAATGATCCTGGGCCCCAAATTCCAACATGTGGGAGATAATAAGCACTCACGGTTTCCCACCTTTGAATTGTTCACATATGAGGCTTCTCAAGGGGAAGGATAGGGGAAGCAACATACAGAGATGACCATGTACTAATAGTACATGGGGTTTACAAGAATCCGAGCACTTTCTTCTATCATTACAAACATTTCATCAACATTTTCGAGGACGAAAATGTTTTCAAAGGAAAGGAAAATGTCATATTATTAAGTAGCAATAGCGTGATTGCCACATGGCATCCTTTGGATGCACTTACCATATCATGGTAGAGGACAGAAGGGGAGTGATTCATTTTTTTCGTGAGATTCAGTTATGCAAGAGACACTTGGACGATAATTGGGAGAAGAACATCGTCGGGTCTCTATGTGAGAGCCTTTCAAGGCATCCACAAGAAGCTTGAGTGGAGAAGAAGATGGTAAAAAGTGTTAGCTATTCCATGCAGAGAACACTCCTTGTGCATAAAAATGGAGAAAAGGATGCAGAAAAGAAGCACGTACAAGTTTTCTAAAAGGCATTATCATAAAATGCAAGACAAGACCTTAATTTTACTAAAAATGAAGACTTTGGCCATTTGTCTGAATGCAAACATACAAAAGTGACCATAAGACATTAAAAAACATAAAAATGCCTATATTTCCCCAATTTGAGAGCCAAAAAAAATTATATATGGTCATTGGTTGGAAAACTCTCGAAGAGAGCTATCACTAATGCTTATTTATGCTAACCCACTCCCACCACCTGTATACGTAGTTATGTTGTGCCTTGGGTAGGTACTAGGCACTAAGAGAGCACCTACAAGACTATGTGAAGTACTGACAATGATCAAGGTGGTCAGGCCATCCTCCGACACCTCTCTAATGAAGTGGTATCTCAAATCAATATGATTTATGTGAGTAAGACGTGGCACTTTGGCTATCACAACCAAGAATATGTGCTTTGTCATACAAACCAATCCCAATGATTAAGCATGCTCACCATATGTCTTGCTTAGAAACCTCTATGGCTGAAATATATTCAGCTTCCGTAGTAGATAGTGCTACTATCCTCTGATGCCTAGAGCACTATGAAAGAGAACCACTTGCAAGAGTGCATACATATCATCTTGTGGATTTACATGTATCCACATCACTTGCCATGCCAAAATCACAAAATCCTTTCAACTCTAATGGACCCTTTCCATAACATAGGTATTTACATATGTATACCAGAATGAATCCAGGTAAACCCCAAATTCACCCTTAAAGGAAAGTGCAACTACAAGCTCATGGTAGTCAACCACAAGACTATATAGCATATCAGCTCCACTATGCACAGTATCAACTCAATACTATGACATCCCCACTAACATCCTCAGTGCCCAATAGTGGGTATAGAGCTCAAAATGAATACATGCTCACACACACACCCCACAACACACACACACCACGAGCATGAACTCACAAGAAGCTCTGCGAACTGAGTTTCTATCACTTCCGAAAGGTATTTACATATGGTGCCTTTAAAATAGCAAGATATGATTTAATTGCATCCAAATAAAACCTGCCTAAACCAACCATAAATTACATGAGCTATATCAGCCCTAAATGCAACCACAGCATACATAGGTGAACCACAAGCTAAGCATATGGAACATCTTCCGTGACATTGGCTTCTTTATCATCCTTCGGGCAATTTGCCTTGGAAATCCTCATGTATGGCTGCAATGGAACTCCAAGAGGCTTTGCATCAACCATGTTGAATTTGTCCAACACGTTTTCAATGTAGTTGAAACTTAGGTGTGCAGCAAGTCACCTTCTAGAGGCCATGGACCTTGATGAATTATAGGGATGATAACTTGGATATTTTGTGGGCTAGATTTTCCTCGAGGAATCACAGGTATTGTCTTGCACATAAGTCGCTTAGGGTAGTGGTTGATGCAAGAAAGATTTAGTAATACTACTAATACTTCATAGGAGATCTTGATGCTTATAGGATTCCATGGATAGCCAATGAGATTGATTTGACTCGAAGGTGAGGATACTTGTATAGCACACGAGCCTCTTTAGTGAGGTGGCTCAAGCAAGATGGTCACATGTCACCCTAGGAAGGCATCAAGAGCTTGGAGGATTTACCAATGATGTTCCATTAGAACTTATGTGATGGCTATGATCATTTGACTAGGGAGCTTGATAGGGCTTCTTGTTGAGGTCACTCATTAAGTGAGAACGAGAACATGAGTGTGTATGACTTTGAAGGGAGTTAAGACGTTGAAGGATCCCTTGGTTTTATCCAAGGACACTGTTGAGGATAATTCACAATAAGGGGGGAAGTGTTACGTCCCCAAATCTAACATACATCAAGATGGGTGCATGTCATTCAAGTGTCCCACCAAATGTGGAGTGTGTGC
This sequence comes from Ceratopteris richardii, assembly GCA_020310875.1. NCBI lineage: Eukaryota > Viridiplantae > Streptophyta > Polypodiopsida > Polypodiales > Pteridaceae > Ceratopteris > Ceratopteris richardii. The sequence goes on from CM035430.1 coordinate 108,705,320, forward strand.
CTAAGTGCGAATTGGGGCATCTCCTTAAAAGAGTCTATAAATAGGACCCATGGGCTCATTTGTTTTTCATTCCCCTCATGAGGCTCTTTGACTCTTGACTCATGGTCGAGTCCTCCACAGAGCTTTAGGGTGTGGGTTTAGTGGAATGGGACACTATGTGCTTGTGAGGGCTGCCACCTACTTGATTGCAAGCTCCCAAGCTCAAGGACTGGTCGCTCTAGATCCTATGGCACGGAGGTGAGTCTAATATCCGTTTTTCTATGTTTGTGAATATGGCTTGTGGCGGCTTGTCTTGTATTGCAAGGGTGATCTTGGAGGGATCTAACATTGCACCACTTCCCTATCCACTTTCTTCCCTCCAAATCTCTTCATTAAGTTTAGAATCCCTAACACCATCGAATATAAGATTTTGGTTTTAAGAAAGGAGATAACCAATGTCTCTAATAAGACTTGTTGTTTCTCAGTATTAAGTAAGAGAATAACTTTCAGGTTATCATCAAAATAAGGTAATCCTGACTCTTTAACTCCATGACGTACCTATATAAAAGATATAAGTGCTTTACAACACTCTTTGATTCGTGACACTTCATACTCACTAGCTTTCATATCAAATGCAGTTGATTTACAAATGTGGTATTCTCATATGTGGTCATCAACTTCCCCCATACATCATATGCAATAGCATGCCCTTTAGGTCCACCAAAATCTCATCAGAGACTTCCAATTTTATACATGTAATGGCCTTTTTATTTAGTTTGATCCAAGCTTCTTCGATCATGTCTTCTGCATTGCTTTAGACAAAGGCCTCATCATAATCTTTGAGAAAGAGAATCTCAAACATTCTTTGTTTTCACAATCAAAACCATTCCCCTCAAATATCTTGGTTTCATAGAGATTTTACCCTCTAAGGAGATAGAGCAAATATTTGCACACACTAGAGCTTAAAAAGACAAAATATGAGTTTCTGAATTTTTACTTAAAAATAACAATTTTTTCATTTTTGAACAAAATGAATCAAAAATAAAATCAATATCACAAGCATGTATGCATTACCACAAAGAGGCTTGGGATGACATTTAGGTCAAAAACTCCAAGCACTAGCAAATTTATGGATTTCTGAAATTTTTTTTACAAAACTTCAACAATCAATTTTTGCATTAGAATGAACGAAAATTATTGTTTTTAACAAGAATATGCATAGATCAGACAGTACATGTTCAATGAGAGCTTGTATCATCAAAAGCCCCAATTTTTAAAGGCAAATTGACTAAGAATTTGACCTTGTTGCGCAAAAAACATGTGCTGCAATTTAATTTCCAACAAATAAAACTTTCAACAAAAATTTTGAAGTCACTCCAACTCGAAGTGAGATTGTTTCGCTGCAATAAAGACCTACAACCTGTTACTTCAAC